>CM077591.1:47247500-47562500 GCA_039657365.1 Stephania yunnanensis
CCAAGATACTGGCCCCACCTGTTTTGCATTGGATCGGTTCGTAAAGATCCTCCACAATAAACAGTTTTGCGTTTTTTAAGGCCTAATTCATTTTTTATTTAGTTATTCTAATATAACTGCTCTATTTTAGGAATTCATGTGACTAAATTGGTTAGCACACCAATGTTCCTCAAGCTCAAGAGTACAAATCATTTTTTAAATAAACTTCTTCTAGAAAGAAGCTTTCTTAATATAAATTCGGTTGAAATATATTATCTATTGGGCCGCTCTTCAAATTTGAATCGATTTTTTTTTTTTAAGTATGAATGGAATTCTTATTCTATTATGATTCGAAAATTACAATTGTTAGTTTGTTAGTTTATTTGTTTTTACTAATACAAAAAAAAAAAAGATTTGTTAAGGCAGTTCAATTGAGTGATTATTTCTGTAAAAGATGTCATGCTAGAGCATTCGATTCAAATTTGAAAAAGAGAAAAACGTATTGTAACATAAACTTCCAAAGAATTAAATTAAAAATGAAAATTTGGCAACAATCAAGCACATTGAAACTCCAGAATTTACTATATTTCATCACTTGTCTTTTCATTGGCCAATCAAGGATTTACCAGAATTCTCGAGATAACAAGCTAAGTGATGGTTGGATTTTTGGCATGCAGATGATGTAGTTCTGTGTTTTACATTGTAGACACATTTGATTAAATTTGAGAGGCAAGTGATATAGTTCTAATCTGAGAATTTCTTAAAATAAAAATAATTTTTTTTGTTTTCTAGTTTATATTATTAAACCTGAGAGATAACTGATGTATTTGCCAATGTACTTTTAGATTGGACAATATAAATAAAGTTTTAGGTAATATAATTAATTTTGGCATGCTCGTCATTTGTTACAAATCTGTTTTCTCGTTATATTTAAACGTGACAATTTTGACTATGTTTGTTCTCTACTACTTGTTGAACAGTCAACTATATAAAGAATGAGAAGAAATTGTCTCATGCATAGAGTTCATTGGAGAATGAAGTTCAAACAGTTTTTTAAAGGTCAATTTATTTAGATTTATTTTTGTGTGCTTGATAAGACATAACTATTTGTGACGCTTTCTCCTCATCGCTGTCCCTTGTATTGAAGAAGTGAAGTGATGAAGGGGCAGACCATATTTTTTTACTTTCAAAATTCAGAGAAGATGTGGGCCAACCTAGAGGCAATTTCAGGTGGAAAAATCAGAAAGTTTCAGTCTGAGACTGCATAAATGAAAATATATATCTTCTTTCTCAAGGAAAACTTGTCGTTGTCATTGTACTACTCTTTAATCAATTTGGCTACAATGGAATGTTAGAATCTTTGTAGATGAGGCAGAAACTTGGGAGATGGCATGCGATCATTCATCAATTTTGGTTTCATGATGGGTTTGGAGTGGTGAGGTTAGCAGAAGTTAAAATATGTCTAGTAGGATGAGAAGTAGACTCATGTTTGTAATAGGGTAGGTGTTGTACATGTTTTTTACGGGGGATGCAGTGCAGCAGGGGTGATTTGTGATCGACATGTTCCTACTAAGTTAAAAGGAAAATTTTATAGGACCGCAATTAGGCCAGCTATGCTCTATGGAAGTGAATGTTGGGCGGTAAAGCAACAACAAATACATAAAGTGAACGTAGCAGAAATGAGGATGCTTAGGTGGATGTGTGGTAAAACTAGTAAAGATAGAATAAGAAATATAGAAATTCAAAGACAAGTAGGAGTAGCACCAATTGATACAAAGATTAGGGAAGGGCGGTTGCGATGGTTTGGTCACCTGCAAAGACGGCCTACAAATGCCCCAACTAGAAAACTTGACTCAATAGAAACTGTAGAAATTCGCCGAGGTAGGGGCAGACCAAAGTTAACATGGGATGCATTAATTAAAAGGGATTTGAATGGTTTGCAAAGCTCACCATCAATTGCACTTAATCGAGCACAATGGAAAAGTTTGATCCATGTAGCCGACCCCAGTTAATTTGGGACTGAGACTATGTTGTTGTTGTTGTTGTTGTTGTTGTATGCAGTGCAGTTCCCTGAGGGTCTGAGTAGAGTGTATGGTAGGACCAAAGCTGATTTTCCACTTTCTTGAAGCTGTTCCTATAAATTAATACAATTTCTTCCCTTATTCTCAAAATAAAGAAGGAAAAGAAATATCTAGTTATGTCTTATCTGAGAACAAGTTCATGTTATGACAAACACAGCCGTCAATCGTTTCAGGGTGTAAATCATCACAAATATGAAGTTAGTAATAGAGGGCTTTCCTCAGTTGATTGAGAAACTAGTTTGAACATTTATTTACTACCATTAGAAAAAGTGAGATTCTTTCATTTTGAAATAAATGTATTTTATTTAGTGTATTGTAAGGTTTGATCACAGTACAGAATTATTTTCATATCATGTTATGCATCATTAAGTATGATTTTCGATATCTTGCTTGTACTGTGTTTTTTCCTCCTTTTTTTTGTTTTCAAAAAGAAAAAATTCATATTTTTCTTTCTAAGAGCCTTCATTTTTTGCAAATGTTTTGAATATCTGGCAGATATCCCATCTGAATTCGTGTGAATGGACTCAAACAGCATGAAAAACATGATGCATGATAATACAAGCAAGGCCTCCAGAACATTCAAATGTGCCCGGGGCGAGGCTATGGCTAAGATTAGCTAGATTGGTGTTGCCTTTCTAAGGAGATTGCTTCTTTTTCCACCTAAGCCTCTCAATCCTCTAAGTCCAAAGCGAAGGAGGAGGAGAGAGATTGGATGCTGAAAGACCACTGCGTCTAAACAACAGGAGCATCAAATGCAACTCAGGTGCTGGAGAAATAATTAGGATCGCAAATTAACACCTGTGGAATGATATTGGAGCATCAGTGCATTTGACCTGCATTCTGAAACTGTGAGAAAACTATACTCTATTTTTTTTTTTCGTCTTTTAGTTCTTGTGATTTTTCAGTGGTTGCTGGTTGCCTTTAGTGCCTAGGTTAACACGATACTTTTATTGTATTCTCCATTACTTCTCTTTATGTTTCTTTGACCTTTCACCCATGAAAGCTAGCTTCAGTGCAAAGCTGAGTTTTGCCTTCGTTAATTTTGTTTTAGCATTTTAGCCCGACTATCCTCCTCCAAAAAAAGAGAATCTCCTTTTCATGTCTATCGCCATCTTGTTGTAGTTTGTGCCAAGATGATGCTGAGAAAATATTGATTACTTGTTTTGAAGGTGCAGTTTTGCATGCCAGTTAGTGGAATGACTGAACGAGCTTTTTTTAGGTGTTTGGAGTGTCTCGTGTAATGGTATTATTGGATATGGTTCTAGGCACAGGGATTGGAAAGCAAATCAAGAATATTCGAAATTGCCTGGAAAGCAGCAGTCCTAGGGTCTGTTTGAAATTCATGGATTGAAGTAAACAAGTAGAGTTTAGAGAAAAACTACTAAAGGAAAATGTTTGGAATCTTGACTTAGATGCTAATACAATGTGGCTAGAAATGAGTAGTTGCATAAGGAGGGTGGGATCAAACATATTAGGTATATCTAAGGGCTTGGGACCTACAAAGAAGGAAACATGGTGGTGGAACGAGGATGTCCAACGAGCAATTAAGACTAAAAGAGATATGTATAGGAAAATACCTAAGTGTCAAGATGAAGATGCGTACAATCAATATAGAGAAGCTAGAAAACAAGCTAAAAAAGTAGTTAGTCAAGCTAAAACAAATTTCATGGAAGATTTATATACAAAGTTAGGTAATAGAGATGGCGAAAAATATATATATAGGCTAGCCAAATTAAGAGATAAAAAGAAACAAGACCTAAGTCATGTAAGATGTATTAAGGACGAAAATCAAAATGTTTTAACACGCGAGGAGGATATTAAGGAGAGATGGAGAAGTTACTTCGATAGTTTATTTAATGATGGCCAAGTTGATGCTATAATAGATGAAAACCCACACCAAGAAAGAAATGTAAACTATACACGCAAAATTAGAATTGTAGAAGTTAAAGAGGCATTGAAAAGAATGAAAATAGGGAAAGCATGTGGCCCAGATGAAATACCCATAGAGGTTTGGAAATGCTTAGGAGAAATCGGATTGACTTGGTTGACAAAGCTTTTCAATAAAATTTTAAAATCAAAACGGATGCCAATGGATTGGAGAAGAAGCACGCTTGTGCCAATCTACAAAAACAAAGGAGACATTCAAAGTTGCTCAAACTACCGGGGAATTAAACTCATGAGTCACACTATGAAAGCGTGGGAGAGGATAATTGACAATAGGCTAAGGAGAGAAACAACAATATCGAGAACCAATTTGGTTTCATGCTGGGAGGTCAACTATGGAAGCGATTTTCCTTGTAAGACGATTGTTAGAAAAATATAGAGAAAAGAAAAAAGATCTTCATATGGTATTCGTAGATTTAGAAAAAACATATGATAGGGTCCCTAGAGATGTTCTTTGGTGGGTTCTAGAAAGAAAAAGAGTGCACGCTAGATACATAGACACTATTAAAGATATGTACGATGGAGTAGTAACGAGTGTAAAGACATTTGGAGGAGCTACAAAAGAATTTCCCATTACGATAGGACTACATCAAGGATCGGCTTTAAGCCCATATCTATTTACTTTAGTTATGGATGAATTAACTAGACATATTCAAGAGGATATACCATGGTGTATGCTATTTGCGAGATGATATTGTCTTAGTGGATGAAACTAAAGATGGAGTGAATAAGAAATTAGAACTCGGAGAAATACATTAGAATCTAAAGGCTTTAAGTTGAGTAGGACGAAAAGCGAATACATGCACTTGTGAGTTTGGAAACACTAGACATCGAGATGACGGAGTGGTAAAATTAGGGGAAGTAGAAGTGCCTAGGGTAAACCACTTTAGATACCTAGGTTCAATCATACAAAATGATGGTAACATTGAAAATGATGTCACACATAGAATCCAAGCTGGATGGAAGAAATGGCGGAATGCAACGGGGGTGATTTGTGATCGACATGTTCCCACTAAGTTAAAAGGAAAATTTTATAGGACCGCAATTAGGCCAGCTATGCTCTATGGAAGTGAATGTTGGGCAGTAAAGCAACAACAATTACATAAAGTGAATGTAGCGAGAAATGAGGATGCTTAGGTGGATGTGTGGTAAAACCCGTAAAGATAGAATAAGAAATATAGAAATTCAAAGACAAGTAGGAGTAGCACCAATTGATACAAAGATTAGGGAAGGGCGGTTGCGATGGTTTGGTCACCTGAAAGACGGCCTACAAATGCCCCAACTAGAAAACTTGACTCAATAGAAACTGTAGAAATTCGACGAGGTAGGGGTAGACCAAAGTTAACATGGGATGCATTAATTAAGAGAGATTTGAATGGTTTGCAAAGCTCACCATCAATTGCACTGAATCGAGCACAATGGAAAAGTTTGATCCATGTAGCCGACCCCAGTTAATTTGGGACTGAGGCTATGTTGTTGTTGTTGTTGTTGTTGAAGTGAATCAATATATTTTTCGAGGACAAAAGAAGGGGATGGAAGGGTTGGACACTCAACACTGTTAAAGAGTAATGCTGCTCTATGGTTCACGAATTTGGGTTTTGCTTTTGGCTACTCATCATGTGAGGCCTCCGGAATGGAGTGCATAATGATTGTTTAGGGTGGGTATTGGTCCTTGGGGTGCTCTCTGTTGGAGGAATGAATTGTGTTGGACGTCTTCCCAATCTGGGGATTTTCCTTACCACTTTTGATTCTTGACGTAACATTTCTTTTTTCTAAATATTCATTACTAATTCAAAAGCATGTTTCGTATTGAATGAAAAAAAAAATGGAAATCTCATATGCCTGAGAAATTCTGTGTTTCTTTTTTTTTTTTTTTTTGCATGCTCTTTCTTTTTGATGACTTGAAATTGTTTTAGGATCTCAAATAAAGACATCCAGAAGAACTATGAAAGGGTGGTGCAAAGCATAGCTAAGCTATAAGACTCCATCTTTGTATGAAGGATCATGAGATAGTGATGCAGCTTTTTTTTTTCCATGAATATGTATCTTGTCAATTATGGAACAAATAAGATGCCTTTAATGGAGGGTTTAGTTTCATATCCTCGATCATTTCATGGCTTGAGGCCTTCACATAAGAGCTTGGAAAGGAAGAGCAAAAGAAAGTATGTTGGTTGCAAGTTCTTATCGCGTGCCATATCTTCACGGATAAAGCTTAGCTCATAGGTGTTATTGGTTTGGTGTCAGGTTGTTCGGGTGTGAAAGGCTGTTTCATTTTTAGTGTTGGCTATCTGTGTGATTTGGTCATTAGGTCAAAGGTATATTTTTGTAGTATCATGAGGATCTCTAGTCCTCTATCCTTTTGTTTTTTCTTTTAATTAAATTTCTTGATTCCTATAAAAAATAAAAAATAAAAATAGCAAGTTCTAATATTCTGAATCTTTCTACTCTCTTGCATTATTTGTTTTTGAGATCTACTCTCTTACATTGAATCCGAAACAATATGCATTTTAGCTTCTTTTTGAAACTAGTTGAATTTCTTGACTCATGAAATAACAACTTTACTACAGGGCATAATTTGAAGAAGCTACTGAAGAAGAGGTCGAAGCGTTGCCCTATAATCGCTATACAAGCTCTTCCTCCTCCAAATGGAAGTGCAAAAAGCTACCGATGCCACTAGTTCAGTCTTTACGCTGTTTGAAAGGTGACCCGGAAGCTACCTGCTTTGCTTATTTTCAGTAGTTTGCTGTCTACCCTTGAATCTATTACACAATTTGAATTCTTCATCAATTATTGCTGATTCATTTATTTGTTATAGCTAGGTATTACTGTTAGGAACTGTAATGCTTTTTTTTTTTTTTTTTTCCTTTCTTTGGACCATTTTCTTGTCCCTTTGTAGAATTGCATACTTCAAGGTTATTACTGTCAAGAAAGTTGCAAACTTAAACTTGCTACTTCTGAAAGAAAGACTGAGAAAGTTAAACATTCTTGAACAAGGAACGCACATCCTTTCTTTTTCTTCTTCCTTTTGATTCAGTGAAGGATTTTTTCTTGACCAAGTAAATGCACTTAAAGATCTCTTTTCCCAAATAACTGGACAAAATTGTGGAAGTGTAGTCTTGATGGAACTGTGTTAATTTCTTTTTGTACGGTGTCACATATTTTGTCATATAACCGAGCACAATATTCGATTTAAAAAAACAAAACAAAACAAAACAAAAAAACAGTATGATAGTCCATTCTACATGAGAACATTGATACAATATTGAGCCTTTCAGCAAAAATATCTTTGGAGAGATAGATGAAGTATCGCTTGCTAAAGGTTAGGTTGAGGGTTCGACTTGTGCTGGAGTCTTATAAGGGTGTTGTAACTAAAGTTGGTTTCTTATGACCTAAAAAAAAAAAGTTGGTCTCTTATCAAAAAATAATGAGGATCTTAGAATTAGGATTCACAACACAAAATTGTTCCTAACAGCAGTATGGCCAGAACAAGAGACTGTCGATGCTTTTTTTAGCTGCAATTGCAATTCAAACGCTTGGTAATAACGTGACAAAACCGACTAGGTTGTGTTTAGCTTATCAGTTATTGGATTTACCAAAGAAAGCGTGAAGGATAAAGGCTGTCAACAACAACAACAAAAAGAATGGTTGAAAAAACCGTAAGTTCACATAATAGATTATTTAAGAATACTTTAATCATTACTACAATAACAAGAGGCGCCTGTAGCTCAGTGGATAGAGCGTCTGTTTCCTAAGCAGAAGGCCGTAGGTTCGACCCCTACCCGGCGCGACATTGTTTAAGGTTTTTTTTTTTTTTTTTTTTTTTTTTTTTTAACCAAAAACAAGTTGCTTTAGGAATAACATTATAAGAAGGTGCTCAGGCAGGCGTCCTCTTCGTTACGCCTAGAGATGCGTGCACAACAAAAATCGAATGACAAGCACGACCAACCTGCATGCCCTATTCTAAAGTTACACTACAAAAAAAAATTGCTCGAGTAATAACATTGTACTTTTATCCTTCGGGTGGTGCTATTTGAAATAAGAGTCCAGGTTCAAAAATATTTTTTTTTTATTTTAAAGTCGTCCTCAAACATAACTTGTAATGTTCTTTTGATGCCCCTTGACCATTTGTAAAAATTTTAAAACCCCCCTCTATAAGTCGGAACTCAAAAGTCTAAATAGATTTCTTATTATCCTAATATGACATGCAAATTTGAATTTATTTGTGTCATAAGATTGAATTCAAGGTTCAAAGGAAAAAGGGTGCATTTTCTTCTTACAAAGACAAAATATTGTGACAGGTAAGAAAATCACATACACATTAGGATTGCATAATTGTAATGCTTCAATTGAAATGATTTGTACATTTTGCAAGAAAAAATGAAATTAACTTTATACAATTTAGCCCACGAATGCGATGTTAGGATGGCATGAGTCACTCCTCCTTAACTGATCAACTAAACATCGCGATTTTCTGCTCTAAATAGAGAAAAGCTTTTAAAACTCTTTGCTTACGAGCTCCAACTCTTCCTCAAGTCCAAGATTGATCGGGCAAATCTCCAAACACCCAATCATCGTCACAGTCGATAATGATATTTATGATGATATAAGCATCTTTTCTTTTGGAAGGAATACATAACAAAAAATATATATTTATTATGTAAATCAAGAAAACTTCCGGAGTATTTCAAGAACTTTTGTATAACGTTGTATAGCAAGAGTGACAGTTCTTAAAGAAAATAAGCAAAAAAGTTAAAACTTAATAGCTTTTATAGCTATAAACAAGAAAATTTTTTGTTCAAGTACTTTTTACACCTAATTGTTGTGGTCATCTCGATCCACACTGCAACAAGTACGCACACATCTCAATGCAAAATTCAAAGTACAATAACTAAGTGTCAAATATATAGTAACACAACCATTTCCCAAACAAAAATAAGATCGAAAATTTTGAATTTCATACAAACAATCTTTGAAAATAAAGAAGGAAAGAGAAAAAAAAAAAGCCAAGACTTTAGAAACAACACATTGCATATATCTTATCATGGAAAAACAAAAAACAAAAAAAACAAACAAACGTTCATCAGTGCATGCAAAGAACATTTAAAAACAAAAATTTGTACGAAAATATACAATCATCAGACCTTTCTAACATGTTAAGCATTACTTGTACGGAATTTTGTCATTCAAATATCAATTTTTTTTACCCTTAATAAGCCATAATTCATATCAAGAGTGTTTCTTAAGTTCAACATAAAATGGTGAGAGCTCTAAATGATCCCTAAGAAGACATAAGAACACCATATTCATATTACAAAGCCCAAGTTCAACAAATGCTCTGCTGTATGTAAATCAGAAGTTTATGAACAAGATTCACATCTCTTTTCCAACTATTTGAGGAAAACAAATTACAAAAAAACTAAAAACAGCGCTTAAAAAAAAGAAATGTGTTGAGATGGTAAAAGGGAACGCATTGTGCAACCTGCAATTTCTTCGAAGAATGGGGGTATATGACAACATTTCAAGCACGCAGCAAGAGAGCAGATTGAGAAAAGAGATTAAAGGGTACATCAATAACGTAGAAGAGTAATCGCTACTTTTGGCAGAATATAACGCATACAAGCGTATTGAGTCAATTGACATTATAAGACCATAGAATGAATTAGAATAAGCATATGAAAGTTGCTTTCATCCTAGTTGCGCCTCAATATGGCATGCTAATTCAGTTATTGAACCTACATGACAAAGCAAAGAAACTCAAACGAGAGACTATGGACAGGATCGGACGGAGGGGGAGGAAGAGAGGACAACTTATGATTTTGAGATTGCATCAATATTTTCTTGTACTTGAGGAAATTAGGCGTTCTGGTGTCAAACATTCCATTTCATAGGGAATAGAATGGCATATCTCAGATTACCTTACATTTAATCCTAAATAAAGCTTTCTTTCCGACGAAAAAACTTGCGAACCGAAATGAAACAATGAGGTAAAGTAACATACATTGGATCTCAAACTGTCTTTGGAGTTTCAGAACATGTCTAAAAGGAAAGGAAAGCAAAACAACCATAAAAACTAATTAAGCTCAGTAAAACCTAGAGAGAGCATTAACTAGGGGTGGCAATTCGTATCGGCGAGTCGTAAACGTGTCGTGTCGTAAACGTGTCGTGTCCCATATAATGCAAACCCATTACATGACATGTTTATTAATCGTGTTAATCGTTTCGTGTCTAAGTGGGTCTTGTGTTAAACATGTCGTGTAATCGTGTCACCCACTTATTAAATATTGTATTTAAAAATTTTATTTTATTTAAACTTTTATAATTAAGTTACTATTTTTAAAAAATATATCTAAATGATTAAATTCGAAAAAACATACTAAATAACCAATAAAATATAATGTGGTTGTATATAGTCGTTAGTTTTACTTTACTTTTTCATTCAAGTCTTTATTACTCTTTAAAATAAAGCAAAAATGACTCGTAATAATAACATAAACAAAATTATAAGAATCATCTAAAAAAATATCTAAATTTTACTTTGGCGAAAAGTTTTATTTTTTCTTAATAAATAATTATTAATAAAATCTAAAACATAAATAATATATTAAAAGTAAAATGAATATTTCCTCTCAAATATAAAATAAAATATGATAAAAGATGTCTATAAATAAAATAAATAAATCATGCTATTAACATGCATTCAAATAGGTGAATTTTGTATCAATCTATTTATTATACAATATTTATTATTTATACATTATTCTTTAGCCGTGTTAAGCGAGTCATAAACGAGTTGAGCAGGTTGACATGTTAATGACTCGTTTATTAACCGTGTATAAACATATTAACATGTTTATGACCCAGACCCACTTAAGCCAAACCCACGACATGTTTATTACGTGTCGTGTCGTGTCGTGTTAATCGTTTCATGACCCAAATTGCCAGCCCTAGCATTAACTTAGCGATGAGTTCATAAATCTAAACTACGACAGCAAATTAGAGTCTCAAATCACCCAAGATTTGAGACATGATCTCCAACTTAATCGTAGCTCTAGCTAAGATATAATTTGTCTGTTAATATTACCATCAAAAGAAAACTAAAAAGTATATCACATCCACAAGCAGTAAATGCTAACATATAGAAGAGGGAGTAAGGGGGCTTGAGAGAGCGAGAGATTCAGTGGTCCACAAATTATTTTATGGAAGCGGAAAGGATCTCAACATGAGAGTAGAATTCTATTCTGCAGAGTTCTAGAAATGCAGAAGATTTTACGCAAGTTACCAACTTAAAGAACATGCAAATTGTGAGAACCAATGAATCAAGCTACAGCGACAAACGATCAAAAGTGACTATGGCATGAAAATAGTTAAAAGAACATACACTAGAAACGAGATGGTTATATAATAGTTAAGGCAAGGAAAGCAACATCAACAAAGGAAAGAAAGAACCTACTGTGTTCTACGATAACCAAAGATGATAAGAACATTCGATATATAGAGACCTATCATACTTTAAGCTGATGTGGCAATGGTTCCACTGACATAATCTAGGTGATTCTTCCGAGAAAGAAAAGTGAATTATCGCTTAAAAATGTTACAGTGAAGGATTTCTAGGAGCATGAAATTTAACACAGAGAGAGAGAGAGAGAGAGAGAGAGAGAGAGAGAGAGAGAGAGAGAGAAATGTTCCTAACATTTAATATTTTCTTGTACTCGAGGAAATAGAATGGCATATCTCAGATATATCTCAGATTACCTAACATTTAATCCTAAAGAAAGCTCTCCTTCTGACTAAAAAACTTGAGAACCGAAATGAAACAATGAGGTAGAAGTAACATACATTGGATCGCAAACTGTCTTTAGAGTTTCAGAACATCTCGAAAGGGAAAGGAAAACAAACAACCCTAAAATCTAATTAAGCTAAGTACAACCTAGACAGTATTAACTCAGTGATGAGTTCATAAATCTAAACTACGACAGCAAATTAAAGTCTCAGATCACCCAAGATTTGAGACATGATCTCCAACTTAATCGTAGCTCTAGCTAAGATATATCTGTTTATATTACCATCAAAAGAAAACTTAAAAGTATTTCACATCCACAAGCAGTAAATGCTAATATATATAAGAGAGAGAGCAAGAGAGCTTGAGAGAGAGATTCATTGGTCCACAAATTATTTTATGGAAGCGGAAAGGATCTCAACATGAGAGTAGAATTCTATTCTGCAGAATTCTAGAAATGCAGAAGATTTACGCAAGTTACCAACTCAAAGAACATGCACATTGTGAGCACCAATGAATCAAGCTTCAGCGACAGATGATCAAATGTGATTATGGCATGAAAATAGTTAAAAGAACATAAACTAGAAACAAGATGGTTATATAATAGTTAAGGCAAGGAAAGCAACATCAAAAAAGGAAAGAAAGAACCTACTGTGTTCTACGATAACCAAAGATGATAAGAACATTCGATATATAGAGACCTATCATACTTTAAGCTGATGCGGCAATGGTTCCACTGACATAATCTAGGTGATTCTTCCGAGAGAGATGAGTGAACCATCGATTAAAAAGGTTACAGTGGAGGATTTCTAGGAGCATGAAATTTAATACCGAGATGAGCCTATAGGAACTGACAAGAACTCCACTTCAAAGAAGTGCTGAAGTAATAAAGACCATTCAAGTACTGGGGGGCATATTCTCAAAGCCTAGGTGGCCATTATAAACGCTTGAATCAAGTTTTCAGCTGAACGCTTCTGCTCTGGCGTGCCAGAGATTTGAGCCACACGATCACCGCGAGATGATTTGGAATCAAGAATCTCTATAATTGCACCGGATATCTGGCCCAAAACAAGCAGAGCAATAAGATGACAAAAAACTTAGTCTTTTTTTGTAGGATGAACAAGATGGTTAACCCAATAAATACAACATTTGAAATTTGAAGAAGGATATAAAAAAAAATGAGAGCAATATCAAAAAGTTCAATCATTCCAACATTAGAACTCCAAGAGAACCCAGCAAACCGTTAGTGCTGACTACTGCCTTTGAATTTTCATGTACTTGCAAGCAAGGGAAAGACTGAGGATCAAGTCAGCACATAGCAGATGGGAGTTTGAGGATGTGTTCATTCAAAGCAAGCAACTTTACCAAGTTAATGAGGAGATGATGGAAGAATACCAGGAAGAAGCTTTATAAAAACACAAAAGAAAAGAGCGGAAAATCTACAGCACAAAAAAATAATCTAGACCATTTGGTATAAAAATAAAATGAAATTAGCCGAAGTAAATCGTCAAATCGAAGGAAATAAACTTGCACAAAAATTGCCAAGAACTTGACACAAATGGTCATTTGCTAAAATGACAAGGACAATCCTAGAAAATTGATTCCCAGAATCCATCAGTACAGCACTAACAAATGCAAAATGAAACAAAAAAAGGTGACATGCAAGTGAAGAAGCAAACATATATGGTGTGTGGGTTAGGTAAGTGGGTGTGACTATTAGTGTGCATGTGCAAGGGTGAGTGAGTGGGTGAGATGGATGTCTGCGGGGTGGGCCGGAAGGTGAGTTTGTAAGAAGGTAGAGAAAGATAAAGACTGCATCCTTCAATTTTTTCAGGCACCAACATTCGTAAAGAGATAATTAAAATCTTGTTTTCTTAAGATGCGTTTTCAAAGGAATTATGGATACACTAGACTTGATAATTAAGTAAGACGAGAAATTAACAGATGTTGCACAAACACGATAAGTCAAACTAATTGAGAAGGCATGACAAACCCAGAAGTTCTCTCTCAGATTTTTTTTAGGTGTTCTCTCTCGGATCTTGCTGATTAGCACAAAAGGAAAAGCAAATTTTGACTGTTAGTCTTCCCTAGCTTCAGGCATTTCCTTTCTAGCTAGAAATTGAACCAAAAACAGAAGTCAAAACTAAATGGGTTTGCTAGGATTTTTCAATTCCAGATGCCTATCCGTTGAAAATATATATTAAAAAAAAAACCCATAAAACATTCTAAAAACTATATCTCGAGAAGTTAAGCAATTTTCTTCAATGGTTTATACGCTGGAGGATCGTGCAAGAGAGTATGTTTCTTTGAATGGGGGGTTTTAGCATAAATCATCATATTGCAGTCCACTGACAAAAAAAAAAAAAAAAAAAAAAAAAAAACACTCAATAGTAAAGTGGGAGATAAAGAGTCTCAAAAGGAGAATCCTCTAAAGATCTTGACTTCTACATGGATCGACATCCGAGTCCATACTATGAATGATTGCATGAGGGATGGCCAAACATTGAGTTTTAAAACCCACATAGGGTTTATAGGACTATACTTGTTCTCTTCATACATAATCTAGAGGATGGAAAATTTTTCATTCTTTGTTTATTTAGCAAAGTTTTTCAATAATATTTATCTTTCAAATTTTTCATTGGAGTTAGATTCGCAGGACTCTTCGGAAAATACTCTAGAACAATTTTTTAATTGGTTGCCATAGAACATAAGGGCTCTTTTGAGAAAAAGAAATAGTCTCTACAAGTTTCTTATAAACTAGTTTTTGGAGCGTGCTACGCTCGTGGGAATTTAATTAATCTAATAATCTATTTTTATATTCTAAAAAGTATACTTCTTTATTTTTATTTTGACTTTTTTGACAACAAATTAAAACTATTTGGATTTAATAGCGGAAAGACTCTTAATTAAGGGTAGAGTACTAAATTTAAGTGAATGTTGAAAGACTTAATTAAGGGTAAAATTGTGAATTCAAATAGCGGCTGAAAGATTGAATATGCCCTTAATTAAGGGTAGGATAGTAAATTTAAATGATGGTTGAAAGATTGATTATGCGTGCTTATTAAGTATATATATAGTATAGGACAGTAAATTTAAAAATTGAAGAACATTATATGCTTATATATATGTGTAAAACATATATTTAATAACGTGTACACCTATATTTTTTTTTCTCATTTTTCATTTCTTATTCTACCTAAAAAGATCTCATTAATTTTTTCTTTCTTCTCTTACATTTTGAGTCTTTTTATACAAAGAACTCTATAAATGGAATAAACCATATCTTTTCAAGTGTCAGACTCATTTCAAGCGTCTGACACAAGTACTTTGGGTTTGAGTGAAGGGTTCATGTAACATAGCTTAGGTTATATATCTATTAATAGGTAATGATGCCCAAAGCATATTAGCTTCGACGCTCGTTAAACTTCAAATAAAATATGGTCTTAATTGTAGTTTTTCCAATATTATAGTTAGTTGTCATATAAATATGTACCTAAGGGATTCAATGAAGCAATTATGGTCTAAGCAATTATCTTAGAGAGGAATATAAGAATATATATCAACCAACAAAATGAAGAAATAAACACATGGTTCTATTAATAGTCAAAAAGAGCAAGAAGAGAACAATTCCACAACAAGTAATAAGAATGGTTCCATGGCATTTGTTTCGTGTAGTGTAAAGTTTATGGGTCCAAATGTACACATTCAAAACATTAAGAATAATAGATCAGTTAGAGAATAACATGCGGAATCGATTATCTAGTTGAAATACTCTAAGCACTACACCAAAACTTTATCCCCCTCATGAGCATCAACGCATTCAACACATTGTTTGATGATACAAGTGCCCTTTTATAGGCTTGAGGGAACACCATTCAACTTTCACAATAAATACAAATTCTCATCAAATTTGTAACGTCACAAAAGCTTAATGAACTTAATGTTGATTAAACACATAAGTTACATATTTGGCTTATTATGTAAATATAAAATAAAATTATGAGACACATAATGGTCTTACACAAAAATATACAAAGACACGATGAAAAAGCACCACGTAGAGTCATCTCTTCTTATTATTGCCACATGGAGAGACTTGGGCGACAAGTCTTTAATTAGGGAGACTAGTTGAAATTATTGTGTGCACAACAGTGTGAAAAGGGATGATGCGTGTGACACAACAACAGTGTGAAAAGGGATCCATGAAAACAAAAAACAGTGTGAAAAGGGATGATTAGAGCATCTTACTTTATGTGAAATCATAAAAATGACCCATGAGTAAAGAGAAGTTTGTACCATCTAACATGTCATTTTTAAAAAGTTTCTCATTGCTTGAAGAAAAAAAAAATGATAAAGTTGTCCAAAAAAATGTTACATGGAATCTAAAAAGATGCTAAACAAGACACTTTTAATAATGGTAATGGAAAATTTTTGTCCAAATTTAGGTGTTTCCAGTTTCCAACTAGTTATCTTAATTACTTACTCGGTTATTGTCTAACACGACCCTATAACTACTTTAATGGACCTCTTGCAGACATGGAAAAACTTTTCAATGTGTGCCCACGTCAAACAGACTTTTCAAGTCTTGTTTTAATCATTTCGAGTTTACTTGCGACCGCTAATTAATGTGGCGAACTTCAGTACCATCAATCACGTTAAAATCTTAGGAGAAGCATGTCTCATAAGTGAGTGTTTATTTTTAATAATGGTATTGGTGTTGCATGTTCTTCATAGGCAGGTTATTTGTACATTGGTATTGCTCTTCATTGTACCATCACATTAAATCGGTAAGACCACTTTGACATACTGATATGATTCAAGGGAGGCCTCGCATTTCGAAGGTGTATTACAAAAAGAATAAGAGGCACATTGGATTAAATGCTCAAGGGGTTTCAAGTGGTCTAACTGGCAGTCAAGTTGGTTAGAGTAGAAGGTGTGTAAGGCTCAATAAGATGTGTGTGTGTGTGCATCCAAGCAATCTACATGTGGGGTTCTAGTGAGTATGAGAGTATGACGTGTGTGAGGCACATTGGTGTGTATCATATGAGTGTGGTTCATCTTTTCTTATTAAGTTTGTTGGGTTTTTGTTGGTTTTGTATAAGATATATGGGTATTCAATCTAGATTTTGCTCAATTCATGGAGAGTTGTGACTTTTGGAGTGGGTTTGGTTTGGAAATTGAGTTTCAAATGTTACAAATTCAATGTGACTAGACTTTTTTCCTCCTTGTTTGTTGTTTTTGTTAATTTGTTTAGTTGTTTGGTTTTTAGTGACTTTTCCCGTAAATTTGGACTCTTCGATATGTTGAGTTTCCCTATAGTTGTTTTAATATTTTTTTCATTAAATATAAGGTTTTAATCATTTTTTTTCAGAATTTCATTTATTCATCTTACAGTTTATAATTTCCAGTGAATTTGACAAATAATTTTTCAAGAATTTCTATAGCAAAACTAGTTCGTGGCTTCCACATGGACAATGACCTTACAAAAAAATTGAAATGTGAAGTGATGTTCTTAAGGTTCAATCTTCTTAGTGAAATCATGTTAAGATGAAAGAACCATCCTTGCCAAAGCAAGATAATTATTAGAACCAAGTAAAAAACTGAAATTCTGTCAGTCTCCGAAACAAAATCCTGCACAAGTATTTTTCCTTGAGCAACAAAAAAGGCCAAAGGACATACCTTTCGAATATTAGCTATATTAGAACCACCTTTGCCAATTACTTTTCCAATTGCAGCGGCAGGAATCAACATCTCAAGGGATGAAGGAGGAGGCACCCTAGCAAAAACATGAATCCGCTTACGACAAACAATAATATCAATGTAAAAATTGTATTCTTGAAATAAAAAGTTTAAGATGCAAAAACTAACCCTGAATAAAGTTTGGAAGAATATGAAGAAACTGATCCGTACCCATTATCTCCAACCTTTACAAAATAAAGCCAAGAAATTACTAACATTAGGCAAATAAGATTACTTTAAGAAAATAAAAATTAGCAAGCAACAAAATTAAGTCTCATTCACGCAACACTAAGGTGCATAAAGCCAATGATAATGAGCATACATAATGAAAGTATGCATCTGTTGAAGAAGACGAGCAAAGGAACCTATAATATATTAGGAATAATGCAAGCAACTCCGAAATAATAACAAATCACAATACAATGCTAATAAATTAGCAATGACAGAAAAATTGATACATAGAACTATTGCACTCCAAAAGAAAAAGGTACAATAGTAATCCGAAGTATAGAATCCAGAGAAGTTATATAACACTAACCATCCAATTAGTAATTGCAATTTTTAAAAATAAATAAATAAATAAATCATAAAAACGAGTTAAGAAAAAAAGCAACAGCAAGTCATCTGTAAATAAATAGAAGATGCAATGCAACCAGATGACCACCAAAAAAGTTTATTCAGTAATCAAAAGGAGCAAAACATCATAACATGTTCAAACTGTTGAGCGGTCCTGCAAAGTGAGGATTTTGGCAAGAAAAGTTCTTATGACTCATTTGAAAGCACGCCAATTAGAAAAGTGGGTAAAACAAAAGGGAAAAAAATTAAGACACCTGCCACTAACTCAACTCACCGGCAATGAACCATATCCATAAAGGCTGCTAGAAGAGAGTAATCCCAAGCCACCATCAGATTCAGCTCTATGATCATAGCCTATATGTGTAACTTGGGGAATGCTAGACAAAACAGAAGAAACTGAAAGACCACTACCACTACTGGTGTAAATAGAATCAGCTGGAGGAGGGTTGCGGCCACCATCTTTCTCTCTCAAAACGTCATCTCGAAGCCTCAGAACAATTTGAGCAAGAGCATCTCTTACATATCCAACCTCCCCAAAAACCTTCCAAGAACCAAAATCATCAATAAATAAAAAGCGATATCAATAAATAACAAGGGGAAGGAGGGAAAGAAAATCAATGAACCTCAACAAGCTCATCACCGCCATCAGAATGCTTGGGCCTATCATTTTTTGAGATGCGAACATCAGCCTTTGTTCTCTTCCTTATTTCATTTATAATAACGCCGCCCTTTCCTATAAGGCACCCAATAATCTTAGAAGGAACAAGTAGACGTATGGTCACTTTATCATCATCCTCATCGTTTATCTTTTCTTGCAGCAGTAGAACGGCTTCAACTGCCATGGACTTCATATCATCTGGTGACTGGAACATTGATGCAACATAAACAGTCAGTGCATCCAGAAGCATACAAGCTATTTTAATCATTTTATTTATTCTTCATATTGAATTGCTAGCATCAGTTAAATTGGCCAAACTGCTGGTTCAAGAAAATTATATTAATTAGTTAAATAATAACTCAGTCAATTAATAGAACAATAATGTTTAATGGCATACTAGTCATTTGCAGCCTACCAGCCACCAAATGCTTCTTATACAATAACTGGATCAATGTACAATACCATAATTTCTTTTTAGGTTAAAATAAATCTCAGAAGTTTTTATCAAACATCACATACTATAGAAGAAAGAAATAAAACCACTAAGGTATAATAAGAGGCAACAACTGCAAAGAATTTTGAAAGAGCTTATTATGTATTTATTCAGACCAAAATAAGAAATTGAAATTCAAAGAAAGGTTGTTTAATATATAGGCAAAGAGATGAGCTATGGCATGAAAATTTCCAACACCAAATCAAATAGATATTTTCAAACACCAAATTAAGTATTATATGTAATAATGCAAATGATATTGTGTAAAACTTGCATCAAATTTAGGTAAAACTGACGTAGTTTGCAAACTTCCATAGGAATCAAAGAGACCATTTACAAATGCTTAATTAATCACTGGTTCTCCGTTGTTTCTGTTGGGATAACGAATCCACTTTTGTAGTTTGTCACATTTTACACATGAATACAAGTCAAACAATTTCCACTCAAAAAAAAATCATATATATAATTGTCACGAAATAATAAACTATGCATAATCAGCTAATATAATTCAATATACACGTTAAAACATTAGTTAATTGTACATTGTTGCTTACCTAATGTAAATTTCTTTTTACTTCTCTATATTGATAAAATTTCACAAAATTTCTCCACATTGAATTATATTTCTCCAAATCAATTTTGAATTTTAAGCAATCAAAGCCTAGAGCAAAGTTGATTTTCTACTCCTTGGTATGAAATTCTTGTAGCTTGCTTGCAATTAGAAAAATCTTAACAAGTTCAGAGAGGAATCCCTAGTAACAGAACCAAAGAAAAGAGTGAATGCAGAGAGTGATTCCAGGACACATCATCACAAGGTTTTTCTATGGATATGGAATTTCATAACCCGTGAACAATATGAATTGTCATATTTGGCCTCATATTTGTAAATAGCAAATGCAATTCTATACCTTACATTACGAGTATGTTTTTAAACACACACAATACTTAACAATTGTGACGATACACAGAACAAGTAATATCAATATGAATCTCCTGAGATGTCACACGGTTTTTCCTTCACAACAAAGTGATTCATATTCCATAAACAAGCACTTAAGCACAATGTAGTGAAGATAAATTGCTTTTTTATAAATTAGAAAATAAAAAAGTAAAATCCAGACCTCTTTAGACGTAATGCTAATTAGGCAATCATCCCTATCACTCTTTGTATCATCAACCTCAACATTAGCACCACTTGATTGCCTCACAGCTTTGATTGAGCTCCCTCCCTTCCCAATCACACGCCCAATCTTGTCAGATGGACACAGCAATCTCACAATCAATTCCTCAGTCCGGGAAGGAACACCATACCCGGAAACTACAGGAAGAGTAGATGAATATACAGGCCATGAACTCCCTTTATCACCATAACCATGGAGCTCAGACACATGCGTGGTTGCACCTAGGACAGGGGGAACTGATCGTGAAGGAGGAATAATAGGATCTGCCCCAGTGTAGAACCCACCAACTGGGTAAATAGGAACATCTGATGGAATAATGATACTAGGGGGTGCTTCTGGAACACTAGAATCAAGGGGAATATCTTCTTTTGGAGAAAATTTGTACATAATTGCAGAAACTGCGAATAGAGCTCTCTTCACGGCTTCTGCATCTCCAGTCATCTACTCCAAAAAAAAAAAAAAAAGAAAAAGAAAAGAAAAATGCAATCACTTGGACATCAACATTACAAAGAAAAAAAAAGTAACTAGAAAAGGAGTTTAGAAGATATTGACATTTAAATTCATCTAAGCATCACGTCAAACAAGATACTCATGGATAAACTTCCCATGCAACAAGCAGTTGAACATGCATTCCGAAGAGAAACAATTTGAAACTAGCATTTGATGGATTCATCTTGATTCATCCGCATATTACTTGAAAAAATATAAATAGATGTATTTCCCATGCATCAAACAGAAGAGACTGCAGTCCAACACGATAATTATTTTGAGAAGTACAGTATTTACGCAGTGGGATGCAGCCGATGCTTACTTCTGGGCCTAAGCATATCCACACCATAATGAATGAGAAAAATTGAATTGGTTTAACAAGAGCATGCTGCAATGCTACATAATCATGGAGCCATCAATAACTTTACCATGTCAATGATTTAAAGAAGAGTACTAAGCCGTGCAGAAAAAATGGATATACAATTTTAGACCAATTTCTTCTCCTCCGCTTTTTCTTTATTTATTTATTTCTTAGTCAAAAATTAAAAAGGTGCCAAACAAAGTAGCACGATTAGACATGACTACATAACTCTTTACTTAGCAATTTGGCCATCTCTAGGATCATATTTTACAAACACAAGTACTCAATGAGAATAAATAACTTCAAAGTTAATGCTTGACCCCCACATTGGAAACAATAGAATGAGAAGCTCGCCCAATCATATTCCATAAATTGAGCAAACATAAATGCCTGCTTGACAAAACTATATCCCCCAGCGCAACTCCTTTTTCTTCAATTATCAGCATGACACACCTGATGGCATCTAGTTACAGATAAAGTACTTCATGTACTTCGCTCAGATTTTATGGTAATTAAAATTATAATTCAATGACTGACATGAAGAGAGCTTAGCAAACTTTTGAATTGCCAAAAGGTTTTGATACTTTGCACACAAGACTAACGATGAATCTCTTGAGAAATAGTTAATATAGTGGACCAGCTACTTACCAAAACAAAGTTATCAAACTCCATTGCACATGATTGACTTGGATCACTCGCATCCTTTGGAGTAACTTTCACATAAGCCCTTGTCTTGCTTCTTATCTTCTTAATAGTACCACCTGCTTTCCCAATAATATTTGCTGCTTGGCTAGTCGGGACTAGAATTTGAGCCTCCTCCTTATCTTTCCTCTTCTTGTCAGAATCATTCATGTTAGCTATTGCGTTAACTATGGCAGCATGCACCTTTAGAAGGGCATCCTGAGCAGGGCATAGAGGATCTGAGTTGATGTATTCATCATCAACGTCTACATTTTCCTTTTCTCTGACATGGCAATATATTAATATTACCCTATCTTTTGAACCAGGAAAGGGATCCACAACCTTGATTTTTGCCCTAGTTTCCTGCCTAATGGAATTTATTACCTTACCACTCTTACCAATCACGCTTCCAATAACACTATCTGGACAAAGGATCCGATAAACAATCAACTGCTGATCCCCTGCTTCATGTCTGTTGTTTGTTCTCCTCCTTTGATTTTTAACATCTTCTTCATAATCTCTCTGATTGCGGTAGCGTTTGCCAGACTCGCCCATTGGGACAATCACCTGAACACAACACAGCATAAATCATGTCAAATTCCACAAAATTCATTTACATGCAGAAAAAAATGTTTGCCAGTACTGTCAAGACGTTGCCTAGGGGCATTAACCAAGCCATTGACTAGGAATTCTAACCCGAAATCACCTAGGCCATACTCTAGCTATGTGATAGGGCTTCTCCATGAGTTTCAAGATTGTAATCACTTAACAATGCTTGCTAAATTTCATAAGAAAATATACTTGTTAAATACTTGACAGGTACGACAAGGGTAATCGTACTTCTCTTTTATCTATACAAGTATACATGTTATTCTTCACAAATGGATAAGTTTAAAAGTGCCAATTACTATCATGCATTTAAATGTTATTTACAAGGCAACAAAAAGACTTCATCTCACTTAATAAAGGAAGATTGCCAAGGCTTTGCTTCAATACCTTGAAAACACTGCTATTTACATTGACATACGAAAATGCAGAAGCAATCGTATAGACAAAACAAAAGCATTAGGACACAGACTAAAGGCATTCAGCCTTTCAAATTAGCAAATAGCGTTAACTAATGTCTCCACCACGCTAGCACTACAAACCGACACATACACCCACACAAGCTATAGTACTTTTAGACATAAGTAGCAAATTCAACAATAATATATAATGATCAAAAACAAAGACAAAGAACGGTGTCCAGATTATTAAAGTATATTTGCATATCTTTCACGGAAAACCTAAATTTTCAAGCAAATGTGTCCTCAGTTGCAATTTGCATACAATCAAATGATCAACTCCACAATAAGGTCACACACTTCTTCTTTCTTTTTATGTATGTTGGTGTCTGAACCGCCTCAGCCCGACTAATCTCACGGGAGCTAGGAGGGCGCCTTACCACGAAACCAAATGTCAAAGGAAAATGAAGCAGCCAGGGGCGGACCCAAGTACAACATGGGTGGGTGGGGGGGACACACTATATATACCACCACATTTCTATATATGTATGCACCCATCTTTATTTCTGCCTTCTCCCCCTTTAAGATTCTTATATAGTTCAACAGTTATATATTGTGATACATAATAGGAATCCTATTAATTACTATCAACTTACACGAATCAAACCCATCACATCTGCCTTAGTCAGAGTACTAAATCCCTATTTGCAGCTACTCCACCACACACTTTGAGGGCAGGTCACACAAATTGAAATATGAAAACAACAAAATGCCTTTTCATCAATAGAAAACACAAAATCATTCAACCGGAATTCGCTGCGAAACACGTTGAAGTTTCGTTGCGAAAACATCTACAATCTAGGGTTTACAGAACAGAACAAACACAATTACCGCACAAGAACCAGACCCATCAAAACCAAATCACAAGATAACAAGATTCAAAGAAATAGATTGAAACCCTAATCTTCTAATCTTGAACAAAGCAAAGCAGAGACCTTTACGAATCAAAATAAAACTCTAAACGGATCAACGAAATGAAACTCTCCGGACGGAGATAGAAATCGGAGAATCGAAGAACACGCGCGAAAGCAAACCCTAGAAACTCGAGAGCTCAAAATTGGGATCTTTCAAGTTTCGCCAAAACAGAAGAGCAGGGCAAGGTATAACGCTCGAGCAATAAAAGCTTGGTGCACGTAGCTGGGACACTTATTTTTTATATATGGTTGTTTGAGTCCACTGGATTATGAGTCGATAGTAATATGTAGATCTGGAGGTATATTTAATGGATAGGAGTGTTTTGTTGTATCCGTTCGTAATTTGTAGTAATTAAACAACGGCAGGGCTATGTGAAACCAAAAAAAAAAAAAAAAAAAAACCTCTATCCTCTCCCTTCCTTGCGCAGCAAGCAAACCAATGGACTCGCTAGGGGGTTTCTGTCGCACCCCAAATAGCGTGAACTAAGTAGGCTGGATTGGGCAGCATAAAACCTAGTAGATGACCGAGTTCCGGAGGACTCAGCGGTTCAATGGAGGATGGTTGCACGCGGGCACGCCTTAGCACGGTGCCTTGGCACAGGCACGGGCAAGCCTTGGCACATTCCTTAGCACAAGCACGGGCGGACTTAGGCAAGTTCTTTGGCACAGGCACAGGTGGACTTAGGCAAGTTCCCTGGGCACGAGTTGGGACGAGCCTTGGCACGAGCAAGACCGAACTTAGGTACATTCCTTAGGCACAAGTTAGGTCGCGCCTTGGCACGAGCAAGGCCGAACCTAGGCAAGTTCTTTAGGCACGAGTAAGGCGATACCTTGGCGGATTCATTGGCAGAAACAAGGTTATGCCTTGGCACGAACAAGGTCGCACCTTGGCATAAGCAAGGTCGCGCCTTGGCACAGGCAAGGCATACCTTGGCAAGGGTTGACAAATTTTGACCTGGGCGTCGACTCGGTCAAAGTACGCTTGGTCTCATTTTGGGATGTTTCTTATTGGAGCTGAGGAAACGACTTAACATCTACTATAAGGAGAGGTGGTCTCTCCTAGGGGCGGCATGGGCACGATAGCAAGGAGGACCTTCGAGCATGCCTTGGGCATCATGCCAAGGCAAAGACCTTCGGACCCATGGTCCGGCCACCCCGAGCCGTTGGGACTCGACCGAGCCTCGGCTAACACCCTAGGTGCCTAGGCACGGTCAGGCACCACCGAGCAGTCCCTGTCCCTTAGAGAAGCATGGACCACGTCCCTTGAGGCGTGGGGAGACCAAGTCAAGGCAATTTCGAGCGGTTGGGTAACTACCTTGGTCATGGCCAGTAGCATGACCAAGGCACGTCCAAATATGTCCCGAGCATGTAGCAATTGACCAAGCAGTGGAGGCGGTTATGGAACCAGGTGGCAGCAAGGGAACAAGGCAGTTGGGTAACTGCCTTGACCACAAAGGGAGTGGGGTTTTACTCAGTAAACGAATCAATGTAATCAGGACAGGTGTCCTAGTTGATTATGTAACTACTTGTTGACTGATCTATAAAGCCAGGGGCTCTAGTCTTGGGGAAGCATAGAGTTCCAGTGTTGTATTCCCATTGAGAGCTCAGTAAAACATCTCCTTGTTGTCATTGCTTGTTGTTCATTAGAATTGAGTATTGGTATGTTGAACTAAGGTGGCCCTTAAGCACCACGGGTTTGATTGAGTGAAGAAAAATTCTCTAGAGAAAAACTCCTCTTTAATTGACCCCGTGACAATTGGTATCAGAGCCCCGTTTGGAGACGATGGCGACCCGAGGAGCGGGCGATCTAAGTGAGATGGTAGCTCACTTAGAACACCTGATGGCGACGATGTCTGCCCCGACAGAATCAGCGGAGTCTTCAACGACGACCCAACGAATTGAAGGCTTGGAGATGTTGGTGGCTTCGTTGGTGACTAGAGGAGAGTCACAGGAAGCAATAATAGCTATGTGGGAATCAAGATTTGACGAGCATGTAGCAGATGTACGTTCGGTAGGAGAACTTACCACCAAAATAGCCTCGACGATGGCTATGGAGGAGAATTTGCTCAAGCGAGCGAAAGGCAAATCCTCGGAGGTTGCGGTTGCGGTGAAGTCTATAACCAAGGTACACCCAAGCCAAATAAATTCTCAGGCAAGCGGAGCGCAAAGGAGCTTGAGAATTTCCTCTGGGACATGGAGCAGTATTTTGCTACTGCTGGGACGAAGGAGAACCAAAAGGTCATCCTGACCTCCATGTATCTAGAGGGCGATGCTAAGTTATGGTGGAGAACCAGAGTAGACGATGATGCGGCTACGGGCAAACCCAAGATCGTGGACTGGGAGGTGCTAAAGAGGGAATTGAATGATCAATTCCTTCCTACCAATGCGACTTGGCAAGTGCGGGAGGCATTGCGCAAGCTCAAGCAGACGGGATCGGTTCGAGACTATGTTATGAAGTTTTCCTCTCTCTTGCTGGACATCAAAAACATGTCGGAGAAGGATAAACTCTTTAACTTCACTACGGGATTGTAGTCATGGGCTCAATCCGAGCTAAGATGGCAAGGGGTGAAAGACTTGCCTGAGGCGAGTGCGGCAACTGACAGTCTTGCGGACTTCAAGACTAGTTCTTCCACGAGCGAGGTGAAGAACAAGGAGAAGAAGCCGTTCAAAGACCACCACAAGAAGGGTGAGAAGAAACCCTTCCCTCATAAGCAAGTGAGCTCGAAGCCAGGCCTGAAAGCAGACATGAAACCCTCATCAAATTCCTCATGTAAGGGATGTTTCATTTGCAATGGCCCTCACAGGGCACGAGACTGCCCAAAGAAGGAGAAACTATCGGCCTTGATCGCGGAAGATGATGGCCAGCCCCGAATGAACCCACTGCAATTGTTGAATGACATTCGACAAGCCAAGACAAGCCCTTTCGGAGGGGTTGATGTATGCGGATGCTGAGGTGAATCAGAGATGAGTCTTGGCAATGGTGGATTCGGGAGCTACACACTCATTTGTAGCGGACCACATGGTGGAGAAATTGGGACTGGATCTTGTTGAGAATTCCAGTCGGATGAAAGCTGCGAATTCAGAAGCGAAGCGAATTCAAGGTATGGCCACTGATGTGAATCTTAAGGTTGGATATTGGGAGGGCAAGATCAACCTCATGACAGTTCCCTTGGATGACTTTGATGTCATCTTAGGGAATGACTTTCTACATTTGGGGAGTATTGCATTAATGTCGTTCTTAAGGGGATTGTTTGTGATGAACAAATCTCATCCGTACTTTGTTCCGGCGGCTAATACAATTGCGGGAAAGGAGAGTACAAAGCTATCCCATCTTTCAGCCATTCAAGTGAAATATGGACTGAGGAAGGGGAACCAACATTCCTAACGGCCTTGGTGGAGACTAAGGCAGGAACGACAGCAAGAGTCCCTGATGCAGTTGCAGAGGTACTAGAAGACTTAAGAGATGTAATGCCGGCGGAGTTGCCGAAACAATTACCCCCACAAAGGGTAATTGACCACGAAATTGAGCTGATCCCTAACTCAAAACCCCCAGCACAGGCCCCTTACAGAATGGCTCCAAAGGAGTTGGAGGAGCTGAGGAAGCAGTTGCAGAAGTTGTTGGATGCTGGATTCATCCAACCATCCAAGGAACCTTATGGAGCCCCAATCTTGTTCCAGCGGAAACACGATGGTTCTCTTCGAATGTGCGTGAATTACAGGGCCCTGAACAAGCTAACAGTGAAGAACAAGTACCCTATTCCATTGGTGGCGGACTTGTTCGATCGACTATCTCGTGCAGCCTATTTCACCAAATCGAACTTGAGGTCAGGATACTACCAAGTCTGAATTGCAGTTGGAGATGTTCTTAAAACGGCCATGATGACTAGGTACGGATCATTTGAATACTTAGTCATGTCATTTGGCTTGACAAATGCTCCTGCTATATTATGTAACTTAATGAACGATGTACTAAGGGAGTTCATTGATCGATTTGTTGTTGTTTACCTTGACGACATTGTAATTTACTGTCAGAACCTCTAAGATCATGTGGATCACTTACGGATGGTTTTGACCACATTGAGGGCTAACCATTTGTATGTAAAGAGGGAGAAATGCGAGTTTGCTACGCAAACGATCTTTTTTCTTGATCATGTTGTAGGCCAAGGAAAATTATAAATGGACTCAGAGAAAGTGCGGGCAATCATAGAGTGGCCAAACCCCACGAAGGTCCAGGAGTTGCCATCATTCCTGGGTTTGGCGAACTACTATCGGCGGTTCGTGGAGGGCTACTTAAGGAGAGTGGCACCATTGACATATCTATTGAAGAATGATTGAGCTTGGGCATGGACGGATCGATGCGACCAAGCTATGGCAGAATTGAGGCAGGTCATTGCCTCTGAACCAATGCTGGGATTGCCAAACTTTGACCTACCATTCGAGGTGCACACGGACGCATCAGATAGGGCATTGGGGGCGGTATTTGTCCATGAGGGACACCTCATTGCCTTCGAAAGTAGGAAGTTGAAGGAAGCAGAGCAGAGGTAACCGACTCATGAGAAAGAAATGCTGGCAGTGATCCATGCTCTCCATCTTTGGAGGCATTATCTGCTGGGAACAAGTTTTGTAGTGCGGACGGACAATACGACAATCACCTACTTCATGAGTCAGAAAAAGCTCAATCAAAAGCAGGCAAGGTGGCTGAATTTCCTAGCAGAGTATGACGTTTAGTTCGAGCACAAGCCTAGCAGGCTTAACTCAGTCTCGAATGCTCTTAGTCGCAAAGCAGTGGTTGAGATGGTGGCAGCAGCAGTGAGGCTGGAAAGCGAATTCTTGCCTCGCATCAAGGATGAGACGAGCAAAGACCATTTTGCTCAAAGATGCTAAAGCTAGTAGCGGAGGGAGTCACTCGGAGGTTCTAGTGTGAAGATGGAGTCCTCTATACTAAAGGAGGACGTCCATACGTTCCTAGTATTGGTGGACTAAGGCGACAACTTCTGAGGGAGACACATGATGCTCGGTGGGCTGGACATCCGGGCATGGAGAGCACCTATGCCCTTTTATCACGTTCGTTCTTCTGGCCTAAGATGGAGGAGGACATAGATCAGTATGTTCGGACTTGTCTAGTGTGCCAACAAGACAAGATAGAAAGAAGGAAGGCACCGGGGTTGCTGGAGTCTTTACCTGTACCAGACAGACCATTCCAGAGTATTTCTATGGATTTTATTACTGGTCTTCCGAAGGTGCAGGGAATGACCAACGTGCCGGTAGTGGTGGACAGCTTCTCGAAGTATGCTACGTTCATAGGTGCTCCGAAGAATTGCGATGCAGATCTAACTGCGGAGTTGTTTCTGAAACATGTGGCGAAATATTGGGGGATACCGGAGGATATCATCAGTGATCGAGACGTTCAGTTCACTGGAAGGTTTTGGATTGCCTGTTCAATTTATTGGGTTCGGAGTTGAAGTTTTCTACAGCAAACCATCCCCAAACGGATGGGCAGACGGAGAGGATCAATGCATTGCTGGAGGACTACCTCAGACATTACATGAATGCGAGTCAGTCCAACTGGGTGGATCTACTCGACACGGCCCAATTTTGCTACAACCTTCACATAAGCTCAGCCACGGAGCCGAGTCCATTCGAGGTGGTGACAGGACAACAACCGACTTCTCCATATGAGGTAGCCAAGTCAAAGTCGATGGGGTCAAGCCCAGCGGTTTATCGCTTTGCGAGAAGCAAGCAGGAGCTGAAGGGGGCAGCTCAAGACAGTTTGGTCAAAGTTGTCCGGAGGATGAAGAAGTATGCTGACCAACACAGAAGACCCTTGAAGTTCTAGGAAGGAGATCCAGTCTTGTTGAAGCTCAATCTTCAGATACTGAAGAAGTTCAACAAGAAGGAAACGCACAAGGGCCTGGTCCAACGATATGAAGGACCATTCGGGGTGGTCAAGTGAGTGGGAAGGGTGGCTTATCGCCTAAAGCTACCAGAGAGGTTAAAGATACACCCTACATTCCATGTCAGCTATCTTAAACATTTCCACTCTGATGAGGCAGATCCAGGGAGGAGCACAACGAGGTGAGCTCTACCTTTGGTACGAAAGGAGTTTGCTGGAGAAATTGAGCAGATCCTAAGCCACGAGACTCGTAGCCAAAGCAAGAAAAATAGGCGAACTTTTTACTTGATCAAGTGGGTTGATGTTGAGGAACCTACTTGGGAGCGAGACACTACTCTATGACAGTTTGAGAATGAGATAGCAGACTACCAGAAACGGCAGCAACCGAGCAGTTTGATGAGGGCATCGAACATTTCGGCGGGGGATGTTTGTCACACCCCCAATAGCATGAACCGAGAGGTTGGGCTGGGCAGCATAAAACCTAGCAGATGACCGAGTTCCGGAGGACTCGAGCGGTTCCATGGAGGTTGGTTGCACGCAGGCACGCCTTGGCACGGTGCCTTGGCACAGGCACAGGCAAGCCTTGGCACATTCCTTGGCACAAGCACGGGCGGACTTAGGCAAGTTCATTAGCACAGGCACAGGCGGACTTAGGCAAGTTCCCTGGGCACAAGTAGGGACGAGCCTTGGCACGAGCAAGGCCGAACCTAGGTACATTCCTTGGGCACAAGTTAGGTCGCGCCTTGGCACGAGCAAGGCCGAACCTAGGCAAGTTCCTTAGGCACGAGTAAGGCGATACCTTGGCGGATTCCTTGACACAAACAAGGTCATGCCTTGGCACGAACAAGGTCGCGCCTTGGCATAAGCAAGGCCGAGCCTTGGCACGGGCAAGACATACCTTGGCAAGGATTGACAAATCTTGACCTGGGCGTTGACCCGGTCAAAGTACGCTTGGTCTCATTTTGGAATGTTTGCTATTGAAGCTGAGGAAACGACTCAACATCTACTATAAGGAGATGTGGTCTCTCCTAAGGGCGGCATGGGCACGGTAGCAAGGAGGACCTTCGAGCATGCCTTGGGCATCATGCCAAGGCAAAAACCCTCAGACCCATGGTCCTGCTACCCCGAGCCGGTGGGACTCGGCCGAGCCCCGGCTAACACCCTAGGTGCCTGGGCACGGCCAGGCACTACCGAGTAGTCCCTGTCCCTTAGAGAAGCATGGACCACGTCCCTTAAGGCGTGGGGAGACCAAGTCAAGGCAGTTTCGAGCAGTTGGGTAACTACCTTGGTCATGGCCAGTGACATGACCAAGGCATGTCCGAATATGTCCCGAGCATGTAGCAATTGACCAAGCAGTGGAGGTGGTTATGGAACCAGGTGGCAGCATGGGAACAAGGCAGTTGGGTAACTGCCTTGATCGCAAAGGGAGTGGGGTTTTACTCAGTAAACGAATCAATGTAATCAAGACATGTGTCCTTGTTGGTTATGTAACTACTTGTTCGCTGATCTATAAAGCCAGGGGCTCTAGGCTTGGGGAAGCATAGAGTTCCGGTGCTGTATTCCTATTGAGAGTTCAGTAAAACATCTCCTTGTTGCCATTGCTTGTTGTTCATTCGAATTGAGTATTGGTGTGCTGAACTAAGGTGGCCCTTAGGCACCACGGGTTTGATTGAGTGAAGGAATTTTTTTTAGAGAAAAACCCCTCTTTAATTGGCCTCGTAATAGTCTCCAACGACGTAGGAGCGCTCCGGCGGTCTTGCATTGGTCGGTAGCCCTCCCTTTTTTTCTTTTTGTGCATTTCTCCTTTCTTTTTCTTTCTTTATTCTTTCATTTTCCCCTCCTATTCATTCCTCCCCTCCATTCTTCTCGGTAGTGCTGATTAGAGAGGTTTGGTTGTCGTTATACGTTTTTACTTCAGAGAAGAGACTTATTCTTCTCCGCTCTCTTTACATGCGAAACTAACAGCCATACCAACGCTCTCAACACCTATGTTCCTCATAGGGCTTTGAGTAGGTGTTCTGAGTGTTTCTCGTGGGTAATGCGGATAAAAGAGTTTTTGGGAGTTTGAGTGTTATTAGGTCTTCGCCTGGCTAGATCTGCATATATCCAAAAGAAGCTCCCTTGAAGGAGCCTCGCGACAAAATGGCTATGGCAATACAGGTGTTGTTGGAGGAGTGCACATCGATCGTTCATACTCATGGCACTATTTTCCACGACATCTTGCTCTCTTAGAGCATCTCCAATGGTAACATGGATTTATACCGTGGATTGGTGCCACATTATGGATGTGGAAATGATGTTTATCATATATGGCACTAGATAGACATTCATGTCTTAAAATGATCTCCAATGATAATGTGGATTTAGACCACGAATTGATGAGTTGATACTTTTATTTTCAATTTTTGTAATATTAATAAAGGTTTGAAAAAAAATAAAAACTTTAAAAGAATTAATAATGTTGACGTGGCAGTCTACCGCGATGTTTATAATTAGACATTGTAGTACACACCCTCCACTTTGATTTCATGTCATATAGAATGGACATTATGAATCCATGGTCCCATTGGAGAGCATTTTTTGGGTTGGATGTGGATTGTATCTTAAGTAGATCCATTTTCACTCTAGTCTATGGTCCCATTAGAGATGTTCCTACCTTCGGCTTCGTTTGTTCTCTCTTCTCCGATCTTGTAGGCTTGAAGAAGAAGCTTTAGGGTGCTACAGAAAGGTGGGGTAAATCTTGAAGAAGAGGTTTTGTTGGTTCCTGTTTATTTGTTTATCTTTCTGTAAGCATTGTGTTAAAGGTAGGGGTTATGTTTTTAAGTTTATCTATCTATTGTTTTTAGTGTTCCCTCAAGGAGGTTTGTCCTCCCTTTGTCAGGGTTTTCTCCTGGCTATTTCTGAACCGTTTTCCCCTTCAATCGTGCATTTGAGGCATTTGATGGTGGATGTGGTTGGCTTTATTGCCTCCGCTTTTCTCATGGAGACTGAGTGTTCATTATAAGATTGATGTACGGGTTCTCACTTATCAATGTAATATAATTGCGCATTGACAAAAAAAGAGCTTAGTGACATCATATATATTAATCACATATTTTTTTGAGTAGCGCTATATGAACCCATTGCTTATCGAAGGCACCCAGTTTGTTTTTACTAAAATACCCTTTATATCAAGCATTGCACACCCACCACTTTTATTTGAGAGTTGTGAGGTGATCTCAGTCATGTCTTCCTGATACCAGTATCAAAGTATAGGGAAAAATTGGTGTTTGGTTAGAGTGCCAACTAAGACTTGGTCTTACCAAACCCTTACCGACCCTGTCATTAGATAAGCTCAACTCAAGTAAACGAAATGCATTACTGGAGGACTACCTCAGACATTACATGAATGCGAGTCAGTCCAACTGGGTGGATCTACTTGACACGACCCAATTTTGCTACAACCTTCACATAAGCTCAGCCACGGAGCTGAGTCCATTCGAGGTGGTGACAGGACAACAACCGACTTCTCCATATGAGGTAGCCAAGTCAAAGTCGATGGGGTCAAGCCCAGCGGTTTATCGCTTTGTGAGAAGCAAGCAGGAGCTGAAGGGGGCAGCTCAAGACAGTTTGGTCAAAGTTGTCCAGAGGATGAAGAAGTATGCTGACCAACACAGAAGACCCTTGGAGTTCTAGGAAGGAGATCCAATCTTGTTGCAGCTCAATCTTCAGATACCGAAGAAGTTCGACAAGAAGGAAACGCACAAGGGCCTGGTCCAGCGATATGAAGGACCATTCGGGGTGGTCAAGTGAGTGGGAAGGGTGGCTTATCGCCTAAAGCTACCAGAGAGGTTAAAGATACACCCTACATTCCATGTCAGCTATCTTAAACATTTCCACTCTGATGAGGCAGATCCAGGGAGGAGCACAACGAGGTGAGCTCCACCTTTGGTACGAAAGGAGTTTGCTGGAGAAATCGAGCAGATCCTAAGCCACGAGACTCGTAGCCAAAGCAAGAAAAATAGGCGAACTTTTTACTTGATCAAGTGGGTTGATGTTGAGGAACCTACTTGGGAGCGAGACACTACTCTATGACAGTTTGAGAATGAGATAGCAGACTACCAGAAACGGCAGCAACCGAGCAGTTTGATGAGGGCATCGAACATTTCGGCGGGGGATGTTTGTCACACCCCCAATAGCATGAACCGAGAAATTTGGGGGTGGGCAGCATAAAACCTAGCAGATGACCGAGTTCCGGAGGACTCGAGCGGTTCCATGGAGGTTGGTTGCACGCAGGCACGCCTTGGCACAGTGCCTTGGCACAGGCACAGGCAAGCCTTGGCACATTCCTTGGCACAAGCACGGGCGGACTTAGGCAAGTTCATTAGCACAGGCACGGCGGACTTAGGCAAGTTCCCTGGGCACAAGTAGGGACGAGCCTTGGCACGAGTAAGGCCGAACCTAAGTACATTCCTTAGGCACAAGTTAGGTCGCGCCTTGGCCCGAGCAAGGCCGGACCTAGGCAAGTTCCTTAGGCACGAGTAAGGCGATACCTTGGCGGATTCCTTGACACAAACAAGGTCATGCCTTGGCACGAACAAGGTCGCGCCTTGGCATAAGCAAGGCCGAGCCTTGGCACGGGCAAGACATACCTTGGCAAGGGTTGACAAATCTTGACCTAGGCGTTGACCCGGTCAAAGTACGCTTGGTCTCATTTTGGAATGTTTGCTATTGAAGCTGAGGAAACGACTCAACATCTACTATAAGGAGATGTGGTCTCTCCTAAGGGCGGCATGGGCGCGGTAGCAAGGAGGACCTTCGAGCATGCCTTGGGCATCATGCCAAGGCAAAAACCCTCAGACCCATGGTCCTGCTACCCCGAGCCGGTGGGACTCGGCCGAGCCCCGGCTAACACCCTAGGTGCCTGGGCACGGCCAGGCACCACCGAGCAGTCCCTGTCCCTTAGAGAAGCATGGACCACGTCCCTTAAGGCGTGGGGAGACCAAGTCAAGGCAGTTTCGAGCAGTTGGGTAACTACCTTGGTCATGGCCAGTGACATGACCAAGGCATGTCCGAATATGTCCCGAGCATGTAGCAATTGACCAAGCAGTGGAGGTTGTTATGGAACCAGGTGGCGGCATGGGAACAAGGCAGTTGGGTAACTGCCTTGACCACAAAGGGAGTGGGGTTTTACTCAGTAAACGAATCAATGTAATCAAGACATGTGTCCTAGTTGGTTATGTAACTACTTGTTCGCTGATCTATAAAGCCAGGGGCTCTAGGCTTGGGGAAGCATAGAGTTCCGGTGCTGTATTCCCACTGAGAGTTCAGTAAAACATCTCCTTGTTGCCATTGCTTGTTGTTCATTCGAATTGAGTATTGGTGTGCTGAACTAAGGTGGCCCTTAGGCACCACGGGTTTGATTGAGTGAAGGAAATTTTTTTAGAGAAAAACCCCTCTTCAATTGGCCTCGTAACAGTCTCCAACGACGTCGGAGCGCTCCGACGGTCTTGCATTGGTCGGTAGCCCTCCCTTTTTTTCTTTTTGCGCATTTCGCCTTTCTTTTTCTTTCTTTATTCTTTCATTTTCCCCTCTATTCATTCCTCCCCTCCATTCGTCTCGGTAGTGCTGATTAGAGAGGTTTGGTGGTCGTTATACGTTTTTACTTCAGAGAAGAGACCTATTCTTCTCCGCTATCTTTACATGCAAAACTAGCAGCCATATCAACACTCTCAACACCTATGTTCCTCATAGGGCTTTGAGTAGGTGTTCTGAGAGTTGCTCGTGGGTAATGCGGATAAGAGAGTTTTTAGGAGTTTGAGTGTTATTTGGTCTTCGCCTGGCTAGATCTGCATATATCAAAAGAAACTCCCTTGAAGGAGCCTCGCGACAAAATGGCTATGGCAATACAGGTGTTGTTGGAGGAGTGCCCATCGATCGTTCATACTCATGGCACTATTTTCCACGACATCTTGCCCTCTTAGAGCATCTCCAATGGTAACATGGATTTATACCATGGATTGGTGCCACATTATGGATGTGGAAATGATGTTTATCATATTTGGCACTAGATAGACATTCATGTCTTAAAATGATCTCCAATGATAATGTGGATTTAGACCATGAATTGATGAGTTGATACTTTTATTTTCAAATTTCGTAATATTAATAAAGGTTTGAAAAAAAATAAAAACTTTAAAAGAATTAATAATGTTGACGTGGCAGTCTACCGCAATGTTTAGAATTAGACATTGTAGTACACACCCTCCACTTTGATTTCATGTCATATAGAATGGACATTATGAATCCATGGTCCCATTGGAGAACATTTTTTGGGTTGGATGTGGATTGTATCTTAAGTAGATCCATTTTCACTCTAGTCTATGGTCCCATTAGAGATGTTCCTACCTTCGGCTTCATTTGTTCTCTCTTCTCCGATCTTGTAGGCTTGAAGAAGAAGCTTTAGGGTGCTACAGAAAGGTGGGGTAAATCTTGAAGAAGAGGTTTTATTGGTTCCTGTTTATTTGTTTATCTTTCTGTAAGCATTGTGTTAAAGGTAGGGGTTATGTTTTTAAGTTTATCTATCTATTGTTTTTAGTGTTCCCTCTAGGAGGGTTGTCCTCCCTTTGTCAGGGTTTTCTCCTGGCTATTTCTGAACCGTTTTCCCCATCAATCGTGCATTTGAGGCATTCGATGGTGGATGTGGTTGGCTTTATTGCCTCCGCTTTTCTCATGGAGACTGAGTGTTCATTATAAGATTGAGGTAAGGGTTCTCACTTATCAATGTAATATAATTACGCATTGACAAAAAAGAGCTTAGTGACATCATATATATTAATCACATATTTTTTTGAGTAGCGCTATATGAACCCATTGCTTATCGAAGGCACCCAGTTTGTTTTTACTAAAATACCCTTTATATCAAGCATTGCACACCCACCACTTTTATTTGAGAGTTGTGAGGTGATCTCAGTCATGTCTTCCTGATACCAGTATCAAAGTATAGGGAAAAATTAGTGTTTGGTTAGAGTGCCAGCTAAGACTTGGTCTTACCAAACCCTTACAGACCCTGTCATTAGATAAGCTCAACTCAAGTAAACAAAAATTTCATTTTCACTCTCATCTTCAACATCTTCTCCATCCTATAGCCCGTTTTTGAGGTTTTGGGGTTCATACGCATCAGAAAATTCAAAACAATTTTCGAAAACCCTAACATGATCGAAAATAACTTCTATTAAATTATATCTACAAAAGTAAATCATACCTTAATTTGTGATTTCCTTATCTGATCTTTCAATCTTTAAGACGTTCAAACGCGTGTTGTCTATCGAAAATCCACACACGAACGATGACCACAATTTAAAGTGCAAACCTCAAGAGAGATAGAAAACATTTTTCTTTCTTTCTCGAAATCCAAAGAACTCAGAAATAGTAAAAACGAAAATCTTATTTGTTTTAAGGTTTCATTATGACGTCCCCAACCCTACGAATTAGGCCTCGCTAGGCACTGGGCCTTCATTAACCCTCGGTAAATCAATTCGGAATTAATAAAGGTTTAGTCACCCTCATAAACTGGTCTTCAGTGCTTGATAGTCCATACAACAGAGTATATATGTATGAAATCATATGCAACAGAATTTAAATACGGTGAAAACGCGATAACAAATAAATTAAACACATAACGAGTTCTAGGTGTGAAAGCTAGAATGTGGAAACCCCGTACAACGAATACAATATACGAAGTGTAATATCTCTCAACCCAAATACCTATTTATAAAACATAGTAATTATAATATAAATACGTCAAATGACCTATATATGTCGCACATCAATGTTCTCGAGCTCGAAAATTATGCCTGCAATTGTCACAAAAAACGAAGACAATCCTAATGAGTAAATCCAGAAGAAGTTCAACAATAATCCAGATTAAATAATAAATAAGTCTATAAATCATGCTGGAAAGAAATGAAGCTGAAAAGAATCAATAAAGCACATGATAGACATACTACAATGGTCAACGATAAAGACCAAGTGACCGGAAGCAAAGGATAGGCGCCTAAGTGGTCGTGACACTCTACACGTGGGCTCAAAGCCACTTAAAACATCTAAGTGTTAAATACTGGTACAACGGGACCAAGTTCGCTTCAACCGCACCAAATCCGTTCGGCACTGTTGACTCACTTGAGCGCAGTCCGAGAAAACATTCCAAATGGAGCCACAGTCGCAACCGGATGCTCAACCTCAATGGAGTCCTTGAAGTCTTGTAAGGAGCCACGACGCCTGGCGGATGCTCACTCAGAGAATTCAGTCTCGTCTAGGAGACACGAGCGCGACTCAGATGCTCAACTCTCGAGTGAACAATGACTCAACTCGACCACTTAGACCCTAGGTCACTCGGTATAGAAGTACATTCCAACAATAGGTATCATTTCCATCAAAATATGCAAGGAAAGGAAAAAAACTAATATTGAATTTCTTACTAGTTTACTTACCATAAAATCGAGTAGATCACTACGTCAAATTAATCCTTCGAATAGTAGGAGTCCTCGTCGTGTATCTACAAGCATATAGGTATAACACACATTGTTTAGACTCATTTATAACTCGTTTAAGGTAGTTTAAACTATTAAGGATTCATTCTTATTTCCAATTAGGTTATGTAATTCATTGTCGACTTTAAAACCATTCCTTCAAATCAAAATTGACGACTTGAATAAAATAAGAATGTCATGGAGCAAAATAAGGAAAATTTGATAAGACTTGGTTTCCCAATATGGATTGAATGCGATCGACTAACAACCACTACAGAGATCTAAATCACCGCACAAGAGTCAAGTTCGACTTTGAATCTCCAAATCATAACATTTAGTCAAAAATCCATGACTTAATCGCAAAAAGTTCATTTTCAAAGGAATCAATCAAAACTTTTCTTATGCCTCGACTTAGTCTCCATCATATCCAAAATTGATAAATAACAACCATGTTCGATAATGGACTAAAAAACACTTCAATAAGACCAAAAGTCATATTTAAAGAACCATTTACTTCGTTAGCAATTTAAAATAGTTTTATTGAACCAAGTGCACAAGTAACAATCATTTCAAGACTTTAAATAATGCCAAGAAAACTCGATTAAATCAAATCATAAAGACGGAGTTCGATAAAGAAATCCACAAGACAGAAATTTCATACTTTTCCATGCATTTCTTTAAAAGGGCAAGTTAATGTCTCTTTGACAATTTCATCAAACGATTGGAGCGCATTAATTTCCAAATCCATTCCAATGCTAAATAGACGAAGAATGAGAAATACCATTAATAATCAACTCTTCTAATCAAACCACTTCAAATTCACCAATAACTATGAATTCCTAAATTTAACTTGGATTTAAATTTTAAATGTGGTTTTAAGGCTCACCATGGCCTTTAATGGAGGTCTCAACTCCAAGATCCATTTGAATGACACAAACTTAGCCAAGATCTACGCATTCCGTCTTCTTCGCGAGCAATCCATTGCATCGTCAAGCTTTGTCAGAGCTACGCCTCGCTGTCCGCCGCTGTTGTGTCTCGTTGGGGATCAGCCGATCCGCCTAGTGTGCCCTCACCGGTGCCGCCGCGCCTAGGTGTTATTGCTCGTTCACACGTCTGTGAGCTCCCCTGTACCCCGGTCTCCTCATTGGTCCGCCTTGCGACCGCGAGCCTCTGTTCGCGCTATTCGCCTCTACGCCGTCCTCACCGTCGACGTCCGTCCGAGCTTTTGGCCAGTCCACCGTCGACATGTCTCACCAGACTCATCCACATCCACCATCACTGAGAGCCGCTGCCCATGAGCCGGAGCTCCGCCACATCTGCTCGTCCTCGCTGCTCGACTGGCATCTACTCCAACAGCTCCTCCGAGTAGTGCCACTGCCTGCGTCGCATCTTCCTCATAGCCGCTGCTCTTCGCCGCCATCTATGGCTCATCGGGACCATGTAGTCCACTTTGGCGTGCACGCTAAGAGGACACGAAGAGGGAAAGGTCTCGTAACGGCCTGAACTTAATTCACCATTATTAATGACGGGGTTGCAGATGTGGCTGACAGCTCAGACGGTCGTAGGACCCGCAGCTAGGCTAGTGCACGTTTGAGGCTAGGTAAATAGCTATTTTTATGTGCTGTTTTGTTTAATTTACGATGTTTATGTTGAAATAGACTAAACAACATCGTCATGTGTGTATTTATATTCCATTTGACGTACGTGACTATCTGTTAAGTATTCACCTCGATATGCATGTCGACGTAGGTAACGGGTAGTCTAAAAGACTAAATACTAGGCTGGAGAAAATAATACACACATAAATTGAATAAAATGGGTAAAATAATTAATATGTAATGTCTATTTGATGGTTATGGGCATGGTAGTACGTGTATGTCGCGTTTCGGGACGTAAAACCGGGCGTCGGAACACCTGAAAGACGGCTTTTTAAGTTAAAGACAATGACAAGTGTGCCATTAGTATTATATTTGGAGTCATTAGAGGTTGGAAATGGAGCAAATAATGCTCATTAGATTGCATTGAGATGCACAAGTGAGAAGGGATGGTATTTGTACCAAATAATTAATACACGTTTAATTCGTTAATCAATACAAAATGACCCGTGACGTGGGACCCGCAGCGAGATACATGTCACTTCCGAGGCACGATGGCCAAGGTAAATGCTATATTTGTGTGTTATATGCCTAGTGTACTGTATATGTGTAGGCTACTAAGTCATTTACGGGTATGCAGATACCGAGACGAGCGGGGTCTCACCTCGAGTCGCGTGCCGACGTAGGCTCGATGGAGCAGCTCGTGGGGTAAGTGTAACTAGTTCAATTATAGTACATAAAAATGATGAAAATGAAAAATGATAGATGCTTAGTGGCTATAATGAGGTCACATTAAATTTATATACTTAATGGGCCTATAGTTTGTAAAAGAAAATAATATGCATTGGATTTGCCTTGAGATACGCATTTTGCGAGACTCGAGAAAGTTTGGATCAAACATATAAGGCAGTGGAAATATGAGTGAATGATTGGGTTTGCCTCGAGATTCATGTTGCACGAATCTCGAGGACATCAAACATTTAATCTCAAGTCCACCTTATCTCCTCTTCATCTCATCACAACAGAGAGGAAAAAAAAAAAAACCAAAACCGAGAGGAATAAGAAGAAGAAGAAGGAGAGAGACCGGAAGAGAGAGAGAGACCGAGCTCGAAGGTGAGTAAGGTAAGTTGGATTTCCGTTGTTGTTGTTTGTTTTGTTGTTGTTCGGTGTTGTTGTTGCTCTGAGGTGGGAGACTCGAACGAACTGCCATGACAGTTCGTCATGGCAGTTCGTTCGAGCTCAAGGATGGCAGGGGAGTAGTCTCCCCAGCATAGGAAACCCAACCTGGGGTTGGGGATGGACGCCCAACCCCAGTGAAGCAGAAAAATAATAATTTACAGAGCAGTTGTCGCGAGGAAGAAGAAGATGGGGGGGTGTAGCCGGGTCGGGCTACCCTATGTGCGTCTGGTCGAGCCGACCGAGCTCGGGTGGGCTGGGCCAGGCCGGACCGACCTTGACCCGAGTAGAGTGGGTCAGACCGGTCCGTCTGGACCGGGTCTGGTTAACCCGGATCCACCCCAATAAAAAATAAAATAATATATATAATTATTTTTAATTGATTTTTAATAAAAGAAATTTCAGAAAATAAAACAAATTCAGGAAAATTCCCAAAAAATTAGAAAAAAATTCAAAAAATCATATTTCGATAAAATAAATAGAAATTGATATATTTCTATAAAAAATAAAATATTCAAAATTTTGAATGCGACTTTTATGGGTTCTTACATCGAAAAGCGTGAAATTGGCAAATTGGTCGTGAAGTCGGTTTCGACCAATTTCGACCAATTTAAGAAATTGAAATAATTAATATTGACTCTAAATTGATAAAATTTCAAATGTTAGAACTATAAAGGAGCTATTACGGGGTATTGGGTGCGTACATTGATGCAACGAAAAACCAGATAGCTTAGGGATTGTTGTGCTATGTAAGTAAACTGATTTGAGACATTTATTTACATTTCATTTCATTCCATTTATTTATTTATTCTCAGTTATTCGAACTGAATTGCCATTGAAATCCATATGCTATGACTTGTTCGGTTCTCATTTTATGATTTTGTTCATAGCATACTCTGTTGTGTATATCATTGATTCATATTCCTATACTTTGTCATGTTGATTGTTGTGTTTAGAAGTCAGTGATATAGCATGCTATTAGGTTAGTTTGTTTATTTTGACTTTAATCCTTTGTGCATTAGTAAACATTTTTTGGATTCCATTACCGAGTCATTTTTTAAAGTGAAAGTGGTTCTTATGATTAGGGTCATTTGATAATAGAAATTCAGCTTTCATACGGGGGTCACTAGACTTTCCGGGATGTCAGGGAATTTCTCCACTACCTTGCATGACACACGAGGTAACGTGCCTCGAACGGGGTAATCGGACCTTGGAGTTTATTAGCGCAAGAATAACTTGGGTGAACATGATGAGTTTTAAAACTCGAGTATGTTAGCAAGTATACATTCCGGTGACGACTAATTCATTTGGAATAGAAAAGGCGTAATCGTAAGTACGACCTTTTGACATTATGATATAAAGTTCAATTTGTAATGAATTGTTATAAAGCAGAGCTCAAATTGTAGTGGAAAGGCTGATGTGATGAAGATCACGACCAACCGACCCTAATCCATTACTACTTAGCTTTGAGTCAGTTTCATATTTGATTAACTCAAGTATCACTTTGCATGATGTTTCTTTCGGCATAGTTGCTATTTAAATTATGCTATTTGATACTTGTTGCCTGTTTGGGAATGTGGATCAATGTCTCTCAGTATTACTTAAATAATTTTATGAACTTACCATCTAGTTTGTGACGATGGGTGCATATTAGCCGAGTAGCAGACCAGGCAAAAAGAAGATTGGTGACTACCTCTGAGCCAGCGAAGGACTACTACGACATATTTTTGTACGTTTTGCATTCTTTGTATTACTTTTTTAGATACATGATATTTTTATTTTTAGGTTGAGTGATACGAACATCTGACCAGACACATGTTATATATATCACAACTTTCGTTTATATATGCATGTGATATCTATTTCCTGGTTTTTTCCATAATAGGTTAGGCCTTATGTTCACCAGTAACTTAAGAAGACTTCCGCTGAATAATTGGTTAGATAAAAAATTTAAATTAACTCTAATTTATAGACAACCATAGGTTAGTCACTAGAACAATCTAGTTAACTGTAGGTGGTATCATAAATGGTAGATGGTTAGGTGTTTAACTAAGGCTGACTAGTTCTTTGTTAGGTCCTATAAGGGAGATCAGAGCTTAATTAAGGGATCAAGCCAGGCGGTACCCTGTCACACCTTATCTTCACATTCAAAAATTGAAGAGCAAAAATAGGGTTTTTGGAGCTTCAATTTGATCATTAGAGGAGCTTGGAGTGCTGGAATCATCAAAGCAAGGTGATATTCACAAACATCTCAACTTTCTTTATCTTTTGGTCTAAATTTTTTAGGTGTTGGTGTGGATCCTATATGGATTGTTAAATGGTTGTTAAATAGTTGTTTTGATGGGTTTTAAGTGTTATGAAGTTCAGTGGCTTGTGTTGTGGTTGTTGTTGTTGTTGATGGTGGAGTTTAAAACCCAAAATTCTCAGCCAAACTACAGTCTAGAACGCGAATAACGCGCTCATGAGGTCATCTAGCTTGCTAGATGACAATTAGCGTGCTAGGCATATAACGCCCTTATGTTCTTCCCGACGAAAAATGTATAACAGGCTAGGAATCTAGTGCACTAAGCTCCAGATCCAGCGCGCTAGATATCGCAGATTTTAAATTATTTTTGCTAAGTGACATAAAATACATCCAATTGACTAAAAATCAATTATAAATGGGAGTAGGTCATTTCGGGTGGTAATTTGGATATCTGGGATTCAGCAGAGCCAAACTGGGGGATTATTTACGAGGTACGGAGTACGGTTTGAGGTGTGTAGTATCCCAACTGAAATTTCTTGAGCATTATTTATTTTTGCTTTAGAATTCATATTTTGTTCTTCAATACTCTACTCTTGGTTTTAGTTAATTAGACGGACGTCGAGGCTCTCCCTCCATGCCATTCCTGTGTGTATGTCCACTAGGCCATAACATGTGTGTCAGGGATCTCGGTGAATAGTTCGACCGAAAGTCATGTCGCGGCACGTGTGGGTGCATCGTAGGTTCTACGTCGTCCACCTATTGGATCTAGATACTAGCCTTGCTTGGGTGCTACTCGCCGACAATAGTCTGTAGGGAGTCCGAAGTATGACGCTAGTTTGACCCTATGCTCTAAGAACACATTTCGAGCTTTCACTATTACTTACGCATGCGATTATCAAAGTTGTCTGTATTTATTTCTGCATGTTTATTTGATAGATTTGTTTAAATTCCAGTATTTACTTTCCTTATTGCTCACTTAATTTTCTTGGGAATACTCACTCTGGACTCGTCATCTGCCTTTTTGTAATGGCTTGAGTGCAGATCCTGGTATAAGCCATGGAAATGGAAAGTTATCGGAATACCTGTGATTAAGAGATATTGAGTTAGTCTTGTACATTTGTATTATATATACTTTTTTATTTTGGGGGTTTGGGATTGTGAGATACTTCAGGGCTCTTTACTTTTGATATTTTGATACTTTGAGGTGTATTTTTTTTATCTATGATGATAAATGAGTTTTCCATATTAGGTATCATAGTTAAATGCATGACAATGATGTTCATCTTTTAGTTTGTCACGATAAAAAACTTTCGCTGTTGTTACTTATTATGGTTTAAAATGATCTTAGCAGATGACTAGAGTTCATTGACAGTTTAAACAATAAATTATTGTTTATTGGGATTAATAATGATTAAATGATGGATGAAATAGCATATGGGACACGGCCGGCGCTGGTAGACAAGGTTGTAGGCTCGCATTGGCCCCCGTGGCGGTTCATTTGAAAAATGGGTCATTACATTTTGGTATCAGAGCATGTTAGTGAACCTCGAGGAATTGAAAGTTAACTCTGATACGATTACATTTGTGGTATAATTTGAGGATAAACCTGATGAATAAACTTTAGATGTGAAAACACAAAGGAATTGCTTAGAGTCCTAGTTGGGAAGTGAGGCGAGATGGGTAGAAATCAAGGTTATACATGTTAGTTTTTTAGTTGTATAATACATACGATACACGTATATTAATACTGAGGCTGATTAGACGCATGTTCTTCGATGCAAATACTGATGGACGGATAGCCTTCAGATAATACTCAGCCTGAGGTCAGTGATACCAGTGACTCGACTAGGCTGACTTTGACGTTGGAGTCCTTGGCGCGGATTATGGATGATAGATTTTCGTTATTGATCGACATGATGAGAGCTCGAGATGCTCGAGAGACTACTTTGGTTGCACCGATGACTACGACTCAGGTAGTTGTAGCTCCTATTACTGCAGAGGCTCAAGTGCAAGCAGCAGTATCTAAGACATTGGCCGAGAGGGCTGCTCCAGTAGTAGTACCAGTGGATATTTCAGTAGTCATTACACTTGCGACCATTTAGCAGCCAGCAATGGCATCTACTTCAGGGAGTCTAATGACAGTTGAGGCTAAGAAGATGAAGGACTTCATTAAGTTCTCGCCAAGATACTTCTGTGGAGTCGACGACCCAGAGATAGCCGGGAGGTGGTTGTTATCTCATGAGCGGCTACATGAGTTGCTTCAGGTTAAGGAGATTGATCGACCGACACTATCAAGTTTCTGCTTGAGAGCTGATGCTGCGATTTGGCGGACTACCTATATCGCTACTCATCCTACTACGACTACTTGTGTAGAGTTTCGAGCGCCGTTTATGGACAAGTACATACCTATGAAGGTCAGGGTCCGATTGAGGGAGGAATTTTTGTCATTAGTTCAGCGGTATACATGGAGAGGTATCGATATCTACTGTCGTACTCTATGGACATAGCAGGTACATATCGACTACATATATATTATTTTGTACGAGGTCTGGATGAGAGGATTACGAGCACGATTATATCCAGTAGAGCTCGTACTCTGGCAGATATTTACGACAGGTCCCTCGCACATGAGACATACCTGATTTACAGGGCCAATCGATTAGCGATTCAAGCAGCGCTGCAGGGTCAGCAGAGTCAGCCATTTCAAGTTCTCGATCTGATCAAAGACCGAAAAGAGATAGGAGAGACCAAGACTGATCATGACAGAGCCAAATACCTCGTCGAAGTGATTGGCAGTCTGATTACAGTCGTAGAGTCGACATAGATCATTGTGATGACCAGGATAGATGTGATGATCACTAGACGACATATTCTATGACTTCTACACCGGTTGATTAGCCTAGACAACAGTACAGGATGGACAGAGGTCAAAGAGGCCAGAGTCGAGGTCTGGGTCAGACATAGAGTCAGAGAAGTTCGAGCAGATCAGAGATTTGTGTGTGTTACTGATGCAGTCAGGTTGGACATATTGTGGCAGATTGTACCAAACCAGCACCACTACTACCACAGATGGAGTAGGCCAAAGATAAGGCTCAGACTACAACTTTTGGGAGGCGACCAGATAGCTCGTTGAGGGTACGTTACCTGTTTGTGGTATTTCCATGCATATTATCATGGATTCCGATAGCACACTGTCCTTTATTTCTGGATGCATGGTAGGAGAGTCAGGGTTACCTACACAGACCTTAAATACACATCTTATTCTCAGGACGGCAGCTGGGGATAAGATTTACCTTAATCGGATATATCGATATTGTATTATGGAGATTGAGGGACATCAGCTAACGACTAATTTGAGAGTGTTAAAGTATCTGAAATTCGATGCGATGTTCGGTATGCATTGGTTATCCTCTTATCACGCACGGATCAACTGTTTCAGCAAGACTATGACGTTTGACATCGATGGGATTCCAAAGTTTACATTTGCTGGAGTTGCTACTGGATTACCTATCACTCGAGTTAGATTAGCTTCGTCGCAGGAGATGGAGGCATACCCGGCTATGATTGAGCCAGAGCGAAAGACGATGCTTAAGGTTGAGGATGTCCCATTGTCTGCGAGTTTGCAGATGTGTTCCTTGATGATTTGCTAGGATTGCCACCACTGAGAGTTGTTGAGTTTATCATTGAGTTTTGGCCTCACCTGCAGCAGGTAAAGTTTTTCAGTTTATAATGATACATCAGGCACTGGATTGGGTGGTGTGCCGATGCAGGATGGACACCCAGTGGCCTATTTATCTCGACGGTTGAGACCTCACGAGGTAAACTATCCATTGCATGATATAGAGCTTGTAGCGGTCATGTTTGCACTAAAGGCTTGAAGGTATATGGTGAGAGGTTTGTGTGGTTCACAAATCATAAGAGTTGAGGTATCTGTTTATTCAGAGGGAGTTGAACATGCGACATCGGTGATTGCTAGAGTTACTAAAGGATTATGACTTTGCAATTGAGTATCATCCGGGTAAGACAAATGTCGTAGCTGATGAGCTGAGCATGAGCGACATCGAGAGTCAGACGGTACTGTGGCATATGGCACATGACCACGGGTTGCTTGAGGCAGCGTCGGTGTTGTGTGTGATAGAGGCTATTTCTGAGCTACAGATTTGCTGTCAGATGCGACTTCTCATAATGTTTCTTGAGCGGGCTGCTAAGTTGCGAGAGAGTTGACGACCGATATTTGCGAATCAGTGGTCTCGCTCAGGATATGGGGTACGCTAAGTAGTCTAAGGGTTCAGATGGGTGCTTGAAACACAGGGGTTGTTTGTGGATACCAGGGGTATCAGAGCTCAGGGACAACATTCTCAAGGATGCACATTAGTCATGATATATAGTTCATCCTGGTCAGACCAAGATGTATTACGATATGCGGAGATTGTTTTGGTGGCCAAGGATGAAGGTTGACATGGGTAGATACGTCCGGAGTTGTCATATTTGCCAGCAAGTGAAGGCTGAGCATAAATGACCAATTGGGTTATTGCGACCGCTGCTCATTCCTCAGTGGAAGTGGGAACACGTGACCATGGACTTCGTTAGTGGCTTACCGCAGATTATGAGGAGACACGACACAATTTGGGTAGTTATCGATAGTTTGACGAAGTCGACGCATTTTATATCGATCGCCATGAGATATTCAATTACACAACTAAGTACTATCTTCAAGAGAGAGATTGTCAGATTGCACAGTGTACTAATCTCCATTATTTCCGACAAAGATCCGAGATTTATTTCAAGCCTTTGGAAGAGTATGCAGAGTAGTTTGACACTCGTTTACAGTTCAGCACTGCATACCATCCTCAGACTAACGTGCAGTCAGATCCTTTGATTCAAATTCTCGAAGATACGCTCGGGGCATGTATATTATGGTTTGATGGATTGTAGGATGATTACTTACCTTTGTGTGAGTTTGTCTACAACAGTTATCAGGCGAGTATCGAGATGCCACCGTTCGAGACACTTTATGGTAAGCTTTGCAGGTCACTAACATGTTGGGCGATACCGGAGGATACATGTGGCAGACCCTAATCCCGAGGTCACCACGTGGAGAGGTGAGGTCCCGCAGTCCTGTCGGATCCTTGACCTATTGGGTCATATGCGCCACTAACGTCCTTTGCTACAACGCGACTACTCGATATGTGTGTCAACTCCTTTCGTTAATCAGTTTAGTTAGACAGTTGAATCATTTGTTTAGCATTTAAAACAGCGGAAGTCTTAAATTTAAAGCAAGTAAAACAATTAAATTTATCATCAAATAAAACATCATTTATAAGAGCAACACCTATTGTGGAAAACTCGGGAAAGTACTCTGTATATAGGCGACCATACTAAGCAGTAATATATACAAGTACAATGTCTATTCAGTCTCTCAATACCCAAAAGTAAAGAAAAATATCAAAATCGCACGTACTAGTGGGTCCTCGACCGTGGGCAGTCAGATGAAGTCGCCCAAAATCCCCTTGCCCCTCCTAATACTGGGATCTGCACTCAACCATCACAAAAAGCCAGATGGAGAGTACAATTAGTAAGATTCTAACGAAGTACAGATACCAATAAACATGTCAAATAATCATGCGAAAACTAAACAGACAACTGTGCTAAGATCATCACATTAATAAATAACACGAGAGAAACAAAATGTGTACTTGTCCCGGTCAGACTAAACTGTACTTCGGACCCCCAGGATCTTTTCGGTGGGTGCCCCTACTTCCCTTCACCTGGTTCCTCGCGGTGCTTGCCCGACACGTGCACCCTTAATGCAACTCGGGTTGCAATTCACCGAGTGCCTGATCACACGTGCTACAGCCTAGTGTGCCATAAGTACACTACGAATATCAAGTGGGAGTAACTCAACCACCAACCCAAATGTATCACGGAATAGAGTACAATAACAAGGAATAAGAATCAACGATAGAAAAGTAAACCCTCAGTGACTTTCAGATGAAATCTTACGTACCTAAAAAATGCACTCCGAAGTTCCACTCACGTCTCGAAATACGCGTCCGACTCCCGACTGTGGTCTCCTAAATTCTTGGTGTCCAATTAAACCATTTTTAATATTTTTCCTGATTTTCTGGGTGTTTCCCATAATTTTCCATTTATTTTTCTTATTTTTTTGTAATTTATTTAATTTAAAATTATTTTTTAAATTAAAATTTAATATTATATTGTTTAAATAGATGGGTGGGTCCCTGGACCGAGTTTGACCAGGTCCAACCGGTTCGGCTTGACCCGATCCAACCGGGTTGGCCTGACCCGATTCGGGCCCGCTTAGGTCGGGTCCAGACCGGCCCAACGGGGTCGAGCCAGGACCGGACCGGCCCGGTCCAGGGGGTTGCACGCATGCACACGCGTGCGTGCACCCCTCCCTCACCCCATCTTCTTCACAGAGGCACCCGTCTCTGGTTTTTCTTTTCTCTTTTCTTCTGGTTGGAGATGCACGTCCCCAACCTCGGTGGACTCGATAGCAGGGGGAGACACCTCTGCCATCTCCACCTCGACCTGGTTCGACCTCCATGACCGAACCCCCTCGTAGACCAAGTGGCCGATGCACCGAACAACAACCAAAAGTAAACGACTCACCTCTTTCCCGACTTCTCCACCCTTTCTTCTCTCCTTCCCGGCTCCTCCTCCTCTCCTCCTCCTCTCTGGTTCTTCTTCTTCCTCTCGGCTTGTGTTTGTGAGTGTCGAGTGTGTGTGTGTTGTGTATGTGTGGGTGTGGGAGAGAGTGACATAAGGGAGAGGAGAACATGATGAGGGAGTGAGGTGGAGCGTAAATGAGGGTAAGCTAGTTGACTTGTGTCATTGACTCCAAAGTGTGACACCACCGGGACACTCGCCTGTGTTTTCGGGCATTTAGACGCCCGAATTTCGGGTTCGAATCGCGATATACGCATACCGCCGCGTCACTAGCCACCAAATATCTACTCCATAGTAGTTACTTGACCAATCTTTTTTTTCGTTTTATTTAATTTGTGTGTTTTAGTTTCCCCCGACCTAGTGTACCCACAGTTTGTTCCTCAGTACCCGTCTCGACACGTTTCTCGAGGTGAACATATGTTACACTATCGTGCTCGATTCAATGATATAAATACACACATGTGATGCTAAATAAATAACTTGATATACAACATTAGAAATAGGCAAACAATTACACAAAATCATTATTTACTCTATCGGCGTGCCCTGACCTATCTGTGGCATCGCCACGTGGATTTGAGCTGTCGTCCAAGTCTGAAAATAATTAATAATAACGGCGAAATTAAAATTTGGGCTGTTACAATACAATGCCTATATGAGCTGAGGTTGTTGTTGATGTTACTGAGAAGGTAAGACAGATCAGGTAGAGGCTTCAGGCGGCGCAAGATAGGCAGAAGAGTTATGAGGGTCTGAGCTATGAGGTTGGGGACTTAGTGTATTTGAAGGTTTTGCCATGGAAAAGTCATAAGAGGTTTGACATTAAGGGGAAACTGGCACCAAGATTCATTGGACTGTTCAGAGTTGAGGAACACTTCTGTAGAGTGGCATACCGTCTGTAGTTGCCACCGCAGTCTGCAGGGGTACATCCAGTGTTTCATATTTCCATGTTGAGGCTGGCTGGTCGGGACCGAAGCCTGTGGCTGATGTACATCGGATTAAAGTGCGACATGATGTGTCATACGAGGAACAACCTGTGAAAGTTATGGATAGGTGGATTCAGATTTTGAGGAATAAGGAGATCCCAAATGTTTTGGTCTGATGGCAGCATCACGGGACCGAGGGACTCATCTAGGAGCTTGAGCCTACTATACAACTTATTTGTCGGTAAATGTTTAAGTTTAATTTAAATCTCGGGACCAAATTTCACTTAGTCGGGAAGAACTGTAACAACCTGAATTTAATTCACCGTTATTAATGACGTTGCAGATGTGGCTGACAGCTCTGGCGCTTGTGGGACCCACAGCTAGGCTAGTGTGCGCCTGAGGCTAGGTAAATAGCTATTTTATATGCTATTTTGTTTAAATTACGATGTTTACGTTGAAATAGACTAAAAGGCATCGTAATATGTGTATTGATATTCCATTTGACGTGCGAGATTGTGTGATAAGTATTCGTCTCGATATACGTGTCAATGCGGGTACCGAGTAGTCTAAAAGACTAAATACTAGGTCGAAGGAAATAATACATACATAAAATGAATAAAATGGGTTAAATAATTAATATGTAATTTCTATTTGATGGTTAGGAACATGGTAGTACTCATCTGTTGCATTTCGAGACGCAAAATCGGGCGTCGAAACACCAAAAAGACAACTTTTTCAGTTAAAGACAAGGGCAAGTGTGTCATTAGTGTTATATTTGGAGTCATTAGAGGTTGGAAATGGAGCAAATAATGCTCATTAGATTTCCTTGAAATGCACAAGTGAGGAGGGATGCTATTTGGACAATAAAAAGTCATATTTGACTTAATTCTACCACCTTTTCTCTCTCTCCTTATCTTCGCATTCGAAAATTGAAGAGCAAAAATAGAGGTTTTGGAGTTTATATTTGATCATTAGAGGAGCTTGGAGTGGTAGAAACATCAAAGCAAGGTGAGATTCACAAACACCTCAACTTTCTTTATCTTTTGGTCTAAATTTTCGAGGTGTTGGTGTGCATACTATAGGGAATGTTAAGTTGTTAAGTAGTTATTTTGGTGGGTTTTAAATGCTATGAAGTTCAACGGTTTGTGTTGTGGTTATTGTTGTTGTTATTGATGGTGGAGTTTAAAACCCAGAATTTTCAGCCAAACAGCTGTATAGAACCCGATTAGCGCGCTAATGAAGACATCTAGCGCGCTAGATGACGATTAGCGCACTAGGCAAACATATAGCGCGCTAATGTTATTCTTGACGAAGAACGTATAGCTTTCTAGGAATCTAGCGCACTAAACCCTAAATCCAACGTGCTAGATATTGTAGATTTTAGATTATTTTTGCTAAGTGACATAAAATACATCCAATTGACTAAAAATCAATTATAAATAAGAATATATCATTTCAGGCGGTAATTTGGATATCTGAGATTCAGCGGAGCCAGACCGGGGGATTATTTACAGGATAGGAGTGCGATTTGATGTGTGTAGTATCATAACTAAACCTTCTTGAGCAGTATTTATTTTTGCTTTTGAATTCATATTATGTTCTTCAATATCCTACTCTTGGTTTTAGTTAAATGGATGGACGTTGAGGCTCTCCCTCCATGTCATTCCATTAGGTCATAACACGCGTGCTAAGGATCTTGTTGAATAGTTCGACCTGAGAGTCGCGTTGGGGCACGTGTGGGTGCGTCGTAGGTTTTACACCGACCACCTAGCGGACCCAGATATTGGCCTTGCATGAGTGCTCCTCGCCGGTAATAGTCAGTTGGGAGTCCGAAGTATGACGCTAGGCTCTAGGAACATACTTTGAGCTTTCATTATTACTTATGATTGCGATGATCACAATTGTCTGTATTTATTTCCGCTCGTTTATTTGATAGTTTTGTTCAAATTCCAGTATTTACTTTCCATATTGTTCACTTAATTTCCTTGAGAATACTCACTCTGGACTCGTCATCTGGCTTTTTGTGATGACTTAAGTGCAAATCTTAATACAAGTAGTGGCAAGGGCAAGTTACCAGAATACATTTGATTCAGAGATATTGAGTCAGGTTTGTACTTTTGTATTATATATACTTTATTTTTTTTTTGGATTGGGATTGTGAGATACTTCAGAGTTCTATACTTTTGATATTTTGATACTTTGAGGTGTATTTTTTATCTATGATGGTAAATGAGTTTTTCACATTAGGTATCACAGTTAAATGCATGAAAATGGTGTTCATATTTTAGTTTGTCATGATAAAAGACTTCTGTTGTGGTTACTTATTATGGTTTAAAATGATCTTAACAGATGACTAGAGTTCATTAACAATTTAAACAATAAATTGTTGTTTATTGAGATTAATAATGATTAAATGATGGATGACATAGCATGCGAGACACAGCTGGTGCTGGTAGACTAGGTTTGGGCTCGTATTGGCCCCCGTAGCGGTTCATTTGAAAAATGGGTTGTTCCAGGTCTCCCCCTCCTTGTGTTATGCAGATTAAATAGGGTGAAAACCCTATTTTATTCCATTATTTATTCTATTTTTTATTATTTTTGAATTATTTAATTGCCTTTTTTACTTATAATTTGATTAAAAATTAGACCATAGCCTCTTATTCAAATCAAAGGTATAGTTACTTGATTCAAATCAAATTAATTTTGTTGTACATCCCACAATAGGTACATCAAAACACAATTTTTTAGCACATTGACTAATCGAATCTTTTAGTCAAGTTTTGGACCACTAATGACTCGTGATTAGCGATTAATTAACAAATAAAAAATATAGGTCGTTATAGTCTTCCCAACTGAAAGAAAATTTCGTCCTCGAGATTAGAAAGAAGTTATGCCCATGATTAGATTAAGTAGAGGAAATGTTTGAGTGCAAATTTCTCTTCACTTTGAATCTACAATGTCCTTATATCTTAATGTGACGACCCCTTCTTCTAAACAGGGCACTGCCCGGTCTAATCCCGTGATCAAGCCTTAATCCTAACAATTAAGACTTAATTACATATTATTTAGTCTTTCGTCCCTATATTCTTCGATTCGCGTGTTCGGATATTATTAGATTTCAGAGTTAATTAAATTTTTTTATCATTTTAATATTATCACATAGTTTAAAGGTTATGCGGAAGCTCTTATTATTCAAAAATTCTAAGTGTGGAAAACCAGGAAACACAACATCACATGCATGCATATATCATAAAGATAATAATAAAGTATGATATATGAGTCTCAAAACGGGGAACTATACACTCAACCCAATATACAACCCAAAATTTATAGTAAAAGATATAAACATAATAATACAACGAAAGTCGAGTAATACCAAATGAGATAGGAGAGTCGCTGAAATGCTCAAGGGAAGTCGCTGATCTTCTCCTTCCCCAGCCTGTTGCTGTTCGATGGACCTACACCCACCGTCACAAACTAGATAGTGAGTATATTACTATTTAAGTAATAACTGGAGAATTCTATGCCACATTTCCAAAATATAAGAAAATTATTTAAAAGCATAAAGTAGCGAAAGAGTTGCTGAATCAAGTAATGCAAGTAAATACCACGGTTAAAAATGTATAGACTGACATAGGCTAAGTCGAGATGATCTATGTCTGTTCAACGGTGAGAACAATCACCTAACCTTTTCCACTACTATATGGAGCCGCACTCAACATATTCCATACAAATAGCAGAGCTGCGCTCTGCGCATATAAATCATATATCTCATTCTTGCCGACCACCCCGAATCCTATACCTCGTGTGTCGCGTAAGTGTAGTGGTAAGTGCTGGAACCCCGGTAGACCCATGTCTCCATGAACCGCACATCTCTTGTGCAAAGAACAATAAATAATCCATACTTTATTTTTCAAAGATCAATAGTTCCAAGTTTCTAGGATTTCAAAACTAGTTAAGCTACAAAGCCCAAGGAAATAGAATACAAACCTAATCCATTCTAACTTATCTCAATAGCATGATTTTAATCATTTATCTATCAAGAATATCATCGAGAGTAGAAATTGGAATAAATGAAATATTTCACGAGATATCATGTTAACAATATTCAAACATGAATAGAAACAAGAACAACAAGAACAACATGATGTGAGGTTTCGAGTAGCAATGTCTACAAATAGACTATAAAACGATAAGAGTCAATGAAATAAAATCTAGAATTCTCACAGCTTTACTTATAAGTCACAAAGCTTATCCTAGCCTATCCGGCCTCCCGACACTCCAAAACATGTTCCCGAACTCTCAAGATATTCCCTTAGTTCCCTGTAGTTGTTTGATAGGTTTTAAAGTGGGTTTGGACCTCTACTTAGAGTTTTAAAACCATTTATAGTGTTTAAGCCATTTTTAAAATAACGCACTAGATTTCCTACATTGCGCTATGTGCAGCAGAACCCAGAATTCTGCAATCTAAATTCTGAGTTTTCTCTACACCTAGGCCATGTTGATGCCTTGGGAACCCTCATACACATTACTAGAGTTCCCTAACATTAACCACAACACAAACAACAACCCATATAGTCTAATTCATGAATTCACTGAATTGACTAAGATATGTTAATGAAGTGGTGAAGTTACCTAACTTGATGAACTTGGTCTTCTCCTTCACCAAACCTTCAACAAGCTCATCTCCTCACCAAGATCACATCTGCACACACTATCTTCCTTGACAAATCAATGAAATGAGAAGAAGCTTAGTGGCTAGGTTTAGTTTGTGATCTTTTTATGGGAAAGGATATGGTTGAGCCATAACCACACATCCATTTCCACATAGTATCTCGAGACTCAACTAGTGAACCACCTTCGCACACTTATCCCACAAATCAAGCTTAAATGACACCAATAGTTGACTAATTTGGCCTTTAGATTGGTCAATACGTGTCTCGATGCACATCATATGGCTATTTGATTTATTTCACTAACTTAGGCTCACTAATTTAATATCAAACATGGCCACATTAAAGCTACTATAAAACTATAGTTAACTCACATTAAACTTACCCCATAAATCTCTACATCGGTCCCACGTCGATATGCAACTCAAAGTACGTATCTGCTCATCTCGATACCTATATACCCGTATGAATGACTTAATAGTCTACACATATACAATACACTAGGAATGCATAACGACAAATATAAAATATACCTCGGCTCTCTTGCCTCGGTCAATGAACATATAACGGTGTGGGTCCCACAGTATGGGTCGATGATCATGTTTAAGAAATTAAACACAATTAGAATTTTTGGGCCGCTACACTTAACCTGAGTGATTTCTTGTTATAGTTCGGATGACCAATCGATTTATCTAGTGCCAATTCAACTATTATCTACTCCGTTTGGCTTCTTTTATGTGATTCTTAAACGATTTCTAACTCCAATATCTCAATATCATTACCATTCTGTGACGGCTTCTTTTCTCACAAACTGGGCTCCGCCCGGCCTAAGCCAACGTGGACCCCCGAGCCAGTCTCGCAAGGTCAACGCAGGCCTAGTCAGCCTTTCGATCCATCCATATAAGTAAATTCATAATTTTAAGTCGAGTTATTTGTATTTTTTTCAAGTTTTACAAGTTAGCGGAAGCAATTAATACGTCAAATAACTCAAAATAAAGTAAAAGAGTTGGATATCTTAAATGTGGAACCCTATAAACATGTATATTCATGTATATATTTGTGTCAAATGTTATAACTAGGCAAAAATGATATACAAGTCATGTATATCTCTCAACCCAAACAAGTGCCTGTCACGGCCTAATAATTAATACACGTGTAAATTCGTTAATCAGGACAAAATAACCAGTGACGTGGGACTCGCAGCCAGATACGTGTCACTACCGAGGCACGGTGGCCGAGGTAAATGTTATATTTGTGTGTTGTTTGACTAGTGTATTGTAGACTACTAAGTCATTTACAGGTATGCAGATACCGAGACGAGCGGAGAAGCGCCTTGAGTCGCATGCCGACGTGGTCCGAGGTAGCAGTTCGTGGGGTAAGCGTAATTAGTTAAATTAAATGTGCAAAAAAAAACCTAATGGTCCTTACATTGCCACATTACTTCATACATCATATAAATATAGCCACATATGTATATATATAGATATGTATATATGTACATTGGTCAAATGAAAAAAAAAATCAACCTTATCCCATTAGTTGGTCTCCAAAGGCGGTGGCACAAAAAAAAAAAAAAAACAGAGAGAAGAAACGTAGTGAGGAAGAAAGAGAAAGAAGGAGAGAAGAAGAAGAGAGAGAGAGAGAGAGAGAGAGAGAGAGAGAGAGAGAGAGAGAGAGAGAGAGAGAGAGAGAGAGAGAGAGACGATGTTCAAGGTGACGTGAGTGTTCTTGTTGATTTTCGTTGTTGTTGTTGCAGTCGTTGTTGTGGTTGTCGTTGTTGGCTGCCTTGTTCGGCCATAGAAGGCTCGGCCTCCGTGGCCAAAAGACGTGAAGAAGAAGATGGCAGGGGTGTCTCCCCTGCCATCGACTCCAGTTGGGGTTAGAGATGGGAGCCAACCCCAACGCCGATAAAGAAAAAAAAATCCCAGAACCAGAGCACTTCGTGCTCTTGTGAGGAAGAAGACGGGTAGCCGAGTCGGGCTACCCGATATGGGTCGGGTCGGGCCAACCCTGACCCGATGGGGACCAGGTCGGGTTGCCCCGGACCAACCCTAAAAAACAATAAAATAAAATAATATATATATATATATATATATATATATATATATATAAAATAAATTGCAGAAAATGGATAAAAATATGAAAAAATTCAAAAAAATTCCAGAAGAATTAGAAAAAATTCCAAAAAATTATATTTCGACAAAATAAATAAAAATTAATAAATTTCTATGAAAAATACAAGATTTGAAATTTCAGATGCGACTTTTACGGGATTTTTACCTCGAAAAGCGCGAAATTGGCAAATTGGTCTCGAATTCAATTTTGACCGATTTATAAATTGTGAATAAATAATAATGACACTAAATTGACAAATTTTCAAATGCTAGGACCGTAAAAGAGCTATTACGGGGTTTCGAGTGCGTACATCGACTCAACGAGAAGTCGGATAGCTTAGGCATTTTGTGTGTATGCGAGTAAACTGATTTGAGAAATTTATTTACATTTCATTCCATTTATTTATTTATTCTCAGTTATTTGAACTGAATTGCCTTTAAAATCCATATGTTATGACTTGTCCAGTTCTCATTTTATGATGTTGTTCATAGCATACTCTGTTGTGTATATCATTGATTCCAATTCCTATACTTTGTCATGTTGATTATTGTGTGTAAAGTCAGTGATATAGCATGCTATTAGGATAGTTTGTTTATTTTGACTCAAATCCTTTGTGCATTAGTATGCTAATACATATCTTGGGTTCCAATGCTATGTCATTTTTTAATATGAAAGTGGTTCTTGTGGTTAGGGTCATTTGATGATAGAAATTCAGCTTTCATACGGGGTCACTAGACTTATCGGGATAATAGGGAGTTTCTCCACTACCTTGCATGACACACGGGGTAACGTGCCTCGAACGGAGTAACCGGACCTCGGGGTTTGTTGATGCAAGAATAACTTGGGTGAACATGACGAGTTTTAAAACTCGGGTATGTTAGCAAGTATACATTCCGGTGACGACTAATTCATTTGGAATAGAAAAGGCGTAATCGTACGTACAACCTTTTGAAATTTATGATATAGAGCTCAATTTGTAATGAAATGATATAGAGCAGAGCTCAAATTGTAGCAGAAAGGTGTGATGAAGATCACGGCCGACCGACCCTAATCCATTACTACTTAGCCTTGAGTCAGTTTCATATTTGGTTAACTCAAGTATCTCTTTGCATGTGTTTATTTCGACATAGTTTCTATTTCAATTATGTCATTTGATACTTGTTGCCTATTTGGGAATATGTATTGATGTCTCTTAGTATTACTTAAATAATTTCACGTACTCACAGTCTAGTTTGTGACGATGGGTGTATATCAGCCGAGTAGCAGACCAGTCAAAGAGAAGATTCGTGACTACCTCTAAGCCGGTGGAGGACTGCTACGACATACTTCTGTACGTTTTGTATTCTTTTGTATTACATTTTTTTTCTGTACAATTAAGTTAACTGTAGGTGGTATCATAAATGGTAGGTGTTTCACTAAGGCTGACTAGTTCCTTATTAGGTCCTATACGGGAGATTAAGGCTTAATTAAGGGATTAGGCCGGCCGGTGCCCTTATTTGTAGTTGGGGTCGTCATAGTATCCCAAGTGTGATAACAACATATATATATATATATATATATATATATAATACAAAAAATCAAAAACCTACAAAAGTATGTAGAGGAGGGCCGCTCCGATGTCCTCAGAGTATATCGCCAAGTGTCGGCGTCTTACCCTTGCTCGGCTGCGGATCTCCACTCGGTCAAACACAAGAATGTCAAGTCCAACAAGTAAAAGCCAGTAGGATCTAAATAGTAATTCAAAATAAATAAATCAGTCTAAAAGTCATGCATATAGAAAGAAAACTATATGGAATGCATGATAATAAGACTGTAAAAATAAAAGTACAATAAGAAATGAGTGTCAAAGGAAATAATAGGGAGTTGCCCAAGTAGTCCAAGATCACATAGTGCGGGTGCCACAGGGTCAGGGTCATAGAGTCGCAACAACGCCAAGCAGACTCGGGTCCTAGGATGCGGCATCGCCTGTTGTACCTAGATCGTCGCAAACGAGGGATATCAACGGTGCCCCGGATAAAACACATCTCATTCTGACCAAATACTCAAGTGACTCAAGGTCATAGTCCCGGTTGCAAGCCGATAACCACTCCAATCAGAGACACTCGTATGACTTACTTGGCCCTCGGACACTCATAAGTGGACGCGAATTCCAAGAAAGGGACATAGTACAATCAATAAAATATAAGCTCAAATGAACTACCGTGCATTTCCTAGCTGGTTTTACTTACCTCAAGCAATCGCAAATCGTCCTCAAAATGTCTCGCTCACGCCTCGATATGCGCATCAGACACCCGACTATAGCCTCCTAAGTCCATGATGTCCATTTATACCATTTTAATTATTTTAGAGTTACATTAAATGAATTTATATTATGGGACCACAAATTTGTAATTTTATTTAAAAAGAGTTTGATTTTTAGCACACTTTTCGAATTATTTTCACATTTTTTTGGGATTTTTTGAATTTTTCCATAATTTTTTTTATCTATTTTTCGTAATTTATTTTATGTACAAAAAATCAGTTTAACTTAATTTAATTTTAATTATTATTTTATTATTCGGGTGGGCCCGGGTCGACCTGACCTAGTCCACCCGGACCCGGGTCGACCCGACCTGGTCCACCTGGATCCGGGTCGATCCGATCTATTCCACCCCTAGGTCGATTCGACCTGGTCCACCCGGACCTGGGTCGGTCTGACCTGGTCCAATCGAACCCGAGTCGACCTAGGTCGGGTCGGCCCGACCCGGCCCACATGCCCGTCCCCTCCATTGTTGAACGAATAGATAGCTTTTGCTCTCTGTTCGTTCAACAGAATTTCTTTTATAACAATAACAACAACTATCATCAACAACCCCAACACCAACCCACCACCATTAAATTTCAAAAGTTCTCCAACAATCAAAACTTGTCACTAACCTCGATTTCGAAAATCGTCGGTAAGAGACGCCGAGTGGGAAGGCTTCGCGAGAGAGAGTATCGACCTCTTGAGACCGTGGAGTGTGATGAGAGCTTGGTGATAGAGGGAAAAAATGAAAGGGTGAGGTGTGTTAGTTTGGGTTGGAGAAGAGAGAAAAAAATTGAGGTATGGGGTGATGTGATGGGTGGTTGTGATGTGACATATCAAACCCCTCGCTATCTCATACACCGGCGTTACGCGTACCCCGCGCATTCGTACATTCTCGTCACTACGCGCGCGCATTACAACCAACAAGAATATTAATTGGTGCGATGCGAATTAACAATAATACAAGTAATTTAACACACATCACATAAAGAAAATGTTTGTACCTCGATTGGCATGCCCTGGACTTATCGATGGTGTCCACGTGTGTTCGAGCTACGGGTTCTAATCTCGGTGTCGACTCCCGAGGGTTGACGGAGTGTGCCACATCACGACAGGTCCAGGTCACGGTCCTGAGGTGCTACGTGACACAGGTTAAATTTTTAGGGTTGTTACACTTTTGAAATTACCAAGCCTCCCCCGTAGAGTCTCAAATAGAGCCATACCACTTTAGCTCAACTGCTAAAGTCATACTTACATAAATACATTGGCAAACAATCTTTCTCACTTGCTACCGAATTCTTAATACAAACATGAGTATGACCTCTATAATTTGGATCAACCATGCAGTCTAACCGTCGGACTGAAAGACCATAGTTAGATGTGGTCTAGTGTCCATCAGTATCAGTAACCCTACCACAACCTGGTAGTAAAAGAAAATATTTCCATAACTTGGCAATATATATAAGGATCGCAATCTAAAATAATTGACACTAGCACACCATCTGACTTACAGTCTCACTTTATATGTATAAATTGCTCAGTTGTACTTCGAGTCTATCGGTAAAAGTTGAAACAAAATGCAAGCATATTTATGCAACTAGCATATGATCATCTCTAAGCATTCACAATTATATAATCTTTGTAATTTTGCGAGTCAACAATCGCGTCAGACTTTTGCCAGTAAGCGTACTAATGCCTCCGAACCACATCAACACTTGTGAGAATCTTATAAAGCACCGTTCTAAGGGTTACTCCTCAAGTAGTCTCCAATCCTACGGATAATCCATAGACTTTATCTTTGCTCATAACACTTAATTCATTCCTCAACTTTATAGGTGATGGTCGACTTCATTAACCCTAAGACTATTAATGAATAATGTTATTAAAGTGGAGTTAGTCGAACTTCTGATTCAACACCACTACTCCAGAGCTTTTGTCAAAGCTAAAGGAGTCCGTACATGCTTTAATCATTAGCTCTCAAGTCATTTCAACACTCTGTTTCCTTAGAGTCTGCATTAACCCACTTATCTCATAAATATCCGTTCTTTTTTTTTTTTTTTTACATTTCCTTGATGTATTCTATCACTTTAACAATTTTCTAAAACTTTACTTTCATAAATGCTCCTATTCGTATTTTCATATAGAGATGTATACGTAGACTACGTTCCTATTCATTTTCTATTATCAAACAACATTAATTTCCTTACATGAATTATTCTAAGTGGATCCTCTAGAGACACATGCAAGGAGTTTCCAAGATTTATGGACAACTTGAATCTAACTTCATGTATCTACTTCAAGGACTTGTTAGAACATTCCTTTCCTACTACATGCAACTAATATGTGCTTTGGAATTTGAAAAGTCTCAAAATCTTCAATGCATACCAAGTAAACTTAGTTGATTTCTCAAATAGATAATATCCAAATACTGCGATTATTTAGAAAAGCTCTAACTCATTGAGGTACACAAAAAAAATCCCATTTCACTAATTTCAGGCTAGATCAAAATATAGTCAACCTTAAAATAATTTACATCTTAAGGATAAAGAAGAAAGTAGAACTATTACCATGCTAACTAAGGTATGTATAACTGTTCACTATATATCCTTCATTGAACAAGGTTTTTTTTTTTTTTTTCAATTTCCTTGGATTTCATAACTCTATTGTCTATCTCTTACAATTTACTCCTCGAGCCTCACGTGAAACCCAATTGTGAATATGGCTGCAAAAATAGTTATATCGTATGTCTATCGATACTATATAATTTAAACAATCAAATAACATATGATAAGGTTTATTTAAAATTTCCCTCAATCTCACTTTCACTTGCTTCCCAACTAAGTCTGTAAGTTAGGATTATAAGGTTTCCACACTAACTTCGTTGGTGTTCCTAGTTCTACAAGTCCGTGTTCCCGAACTAATCTAGTTGTAGGCTTATCAAGAGCTAAAGTCAAAACCTTAGACTCAAATATCAACTGTGACGGCCCCAACCCTACAAATTAGGCAACGCCCAACCCTAGGCCTCCATTAACCCCCAGTAAACCAGTTCGGAGTTAATAAAAGCTTAGTCAACCTCACAAATCGGTCTTTAGTACTTGATAGTCCACACAACAGAGTATATATGTATGAAATCATATCCAGTGGAATTTAAATGCGGTGAAAACACGATAACAAATAAATTAAACACATAATGAGTTCTAGGTGTGAAAGATAGAATGTGGAGACCCCATACAACGAATACAATATACAAAGTATAGTATTTCTCAACCCAAATACCCATTTATAAAACATAGTAATTATAATAGAAATACATCAAATGACCTAAATATGATGCACATCAATATTATTGAGCTCGGAGATTATGCCTGCAATTGTCACTAAAAGTGGAGACAACCCCTGTGAGTAAATCCAGAAGAAGTTCAATAGTAATTCAGATTAAACAATACATAAGTCTATAAATCATGCAAGAAAGAAATGAAGCAGAAATGAATCAATAAAGCGCATAATAGGCAGACTACAATGGTCAACGATAAAGACCAAGTGACCTGGAAGCAAAGGATAGGCGCCTAAGTGATCGTGACACTCTACATGTGGACTCAAAGCCACTTAAAGCATGTAAGTGTTGAATACTGGTACGGCGGGACCAAGTCTGCTTTAACCGCACTAAATCCGCTTACCACTATTGGCTCACTTTAGTGCAGCCCGAGAAAACATTCCAAAGGGAGCCACAGTTCCAACCGGATGCTCGACCGCAATAGAATCCTTGAAGTCTCGTGAGGAGCCACTGACGCGCGCCGAATGCGTCAATAAAATTAAAATACCTAAACCAACTATTTTTATAGAATAGTGGCAAAGGGTCGATCCCATAGGGATTGATAATCTTTCTAAGGTAAAAAATAATGAAAAGGGAAATCGAGGGTTTCAAAGAACAAATAAATTAACTAATGTTTAAAATAAATAAACAAAACAATGAAAGTAATTTGAAAACAATTAATAAAAACACCTAGGTCAAGACATACAAGTTCGGTTCGATAAAAGATTGGATTTGGTCTTCGATTTATGTAAAATATGCAAATCAAAACATCCTAGTATAGCTATAGAACTAGTAACGTACGCGGTTCTTCGCACTTCCTAATCTCGATAGCCAAGGCACGACGGTGACTATTTCTCTAGTCAAACGCATAACCCTATACTCAACCGTATTGGGTTTAACACGATGACCGCAATAAGTCTCGTGAAGGCACTACACCTAGACAACCGAATCACTCGTGTGTCCGATTTAACCTAGATTTCTAAGGTATTCAACCGGTCCCAAAATAGACTAATCAATTAGTAAGGTCAATTGTCACTAGTGTGGTCTTATTGCGCAAGTACGGATGCTTACGACACACTGGCAAGTAAATCAAGATTTAAACATGAATTTAACCTCGATTATTGAAACAATACCAAAGAAAATAAAATATTAATGAAAAGATTGAAATTAAAATATATAAATCTCACAAATCCATTGATATATGATGGTTGAGGTCTTTCAAACATGCATAAAGGTTTCACACATCTCGATGTACGTTGAAAAGATCCCAATCATTGTGTGGCAAATTTAAAACTTTTTACATTCAAAAATATAAGTCATTTCACCGAAAACACAAATTAAGGATAACCTTTTTTTGAGAAACATATTAAGGATAACTTTAATCACATGTTTAAATTACATTTATACTAATTGGAACAAAAAATAAGTGCTTTAATTATATAAAAAGTGTAAATGCTTAGTCAAATAAAGGATAAAATAGGTATAAAATGTATAAATGCTCTCTCGAATTCACAAAAAGACCTATGTATTTTTTCGAAAGTGGACTTTTGATATAATGACTATATTTTCGAATGGAAGTAGTATATCGATTGTAAGGAAACTTACTAGGCCAACTCAACAACAACATGCAAGAATGACACGCATTGTCAATACACATCGGGATACATGCATGCCAACAAGCGCATGTCATTGGTGGAAACATTTTCCTATGTTACTTAATCTTTTTCCCATATTATTTAAGGAAAATATTTAAGTAACATGTGCATTTGCTAAAATTGCTGCATAGTTGGGGAAGCATTATTATCAATATTGTCCTCAAATTAATCACCCTCGGCTAACAGGTCACTAGAACATTTTTTGCCTTTAATAGACCCTATTAAATAGAGTGTTATAAAATGTCATGTGAAAATGTGTTATGTTTTATTTTTAATACATGCATTACATAGAGGTTTTTTAAAACTCCTATCAATTAGGTGTTATTTAATAACACCCCCCTTTAATAGGGGTTTAAAAACCTCTATTAAATACCGAAATTATTCTAGTGGGTGTAAGGTTTTACTCTTAATGTCTCGGTACAATTTGGAGAGAGAACCACACATATGTACTTTTTTATGAAGTCATACTTAACCGAGTGAGATTATATTTCGATCCACACATACATACCTAACACAAGCTAGTCAATACTCTTTACCATATTAATTTTTAAAGGTGCTTACATAATGAAATAGCCAAAGAGGTGTTTCTTTTTTCCATTACATGAAAAGTATTAATAGCACAATCAATTACCAACTTTGCTTTATTTGTTTTTCAATCTGTCGTGAACTTTAGTACCGAGCAGTGTGATGTAGTGGTAGCAACTCAAGCGTAAGACGTTGACTAAGGCAATGGTCCCGAGTTCAAGTTGCAACAACTACATTACGTCCTCCGACTACTTTGGGGAGTGTTGGGAAGGTACTCGTGATCATCATCTCTCGTGAGACTGATCAGACTTTAATTAGGAAGGGGCGGAGACTGTTTGGACACCCATGGACATAAAAAGAAAAAAATCTATCAGGAACTTTAGATTGTGTATATTGTTAGTATTGTGATCATATCGACAGCTTAGATTTGTCACTATAGTTGTTATGATTGACGTTATCAGTAAATGAGTCATCCAAATCCAACACATGATACATGTGCTCGAAATTATATCCAAAATAATTGGAGATTAGATAAAGATATGCGGTTGCAACCGGTGGCTGGAAATGGTTGAAACAATATTTCTGGATTAGACAGTCGAAGATTTGATCTTATTCCCAACCGACTGATGGCTAACTAAAGATTATGAAAAGGTTGGAGATTACGATTCAGAAGAATTATCACCACGTGTTAATCATGGAGGAACGTGGTTATTTAGAGGTGGAGATTATTCAAATCTTGCTAGTTTAGTTAAAATTGTGTAATCTACATTGGTCTATATATTTGTCAGCGTAATTGAGTCATGTACACCAGTTATTCAGTTTACTTTGTATTGTGAACCTGTTATGTTCACTTCATTATCGAGTTGTAAAAACACCAAGGGGACTTGGGTATTCCAGTGAGGGAAGCCTCACATACAAGAGGGATCCTGTGTATGTAAGGTCCACAGAGTAATGTATGAGAGAGTGATTGGAGGAGCTTAGTGAGGAGTCATGAGAATGAATCACGTAATTCGATTCTTCATGCTAGTGGAGTTTACATCTAGGCTGGCCCCGCAAACGTAGGTCTTGGACCAAACTGAGATAACACATCTGATGCACTGATTTGATTTATTTTACTGCATACTTTACATTCAAGTATTTGCATTACTTTCTGGTTCCCAGTTACAACCAATATTGTCTACGGTTGTAACCACATTCGGTTATTTTATATATGATGACAGCAAATTGAGGTTGGATCTCATTGACGTGGTGGAATGAAGAAAGAATGAAAAAGATATTTAGTCTTCTACGACTTGACATTGTTCCGAAAGAAAAGAAAAAGAAAAAATTGACCTATGTATGATTTAAGCAAGAAGAGACCTAAAGTCACCAAAAGTATCATTTCAAGCACTCACTAATACACCATAAAATTACAGACTATATTGTGAAGGAAACTCGTAAAAAAGGCACTCACATTGGCCTTTGAACATATCATCGACTAATCCATTAGATCACCTCAACAACAAAAAACCACAATTGAACATTAATAAGTTCAACTTGTACAATCACAATTCATACACAAGGAATTGATAAGTTAAACATAAAACCATGTGATTTACTGTTGATCTTTTTCATAAAAAAATATACAACTTGCAGGGCTAAAAATAGTTCTATAATTTTGTGATATGATACAAAAAAATATTTATTAAATCGAATAGGCCCTTTGTATAAAGAGAGGTGCATTATGCTTTCTATATAACTAAAATACAATGATCTATTTAGCAAACTCGTTAATTGGATGCAGGAAACAAATCTTTATTTGTTTAGCAATGACCCATCAGTATCTAATATCCCATGTCCTGCAAAAGTTGCACAAAAAATCTTTCATGTCGAAGTGAACGTCTCGACTTTTTGTGCGCGAGTTCTTTTCCAAGATAAGAAAATAAAACATACTAAACAATAAAAAAATAAAAAAAAAAACTTGAACACATAGTATTAAGCTCATGCAGAATATTGTTAGCTAGATCTCTAGTTGACCTTAAAAAGATATCTGATTTTACCACTACTGCCAATTTTTTTTTCAAAAAATTTAAGGATTTTGTTAGTTTGACATTTGCACTGAATTGAGCACAATGAAAGTGTTTAATTCATGTAACCGAACCCAATTAATTTGGGACTAAAGCTTGTTGAACAGAACAATCTATAATGTTTACCAATTTGATATAAATAAAACGAAAATACAATAATCAATAACAGAATTGAAATAACACGTAAGTTTAAAAATTATCTAACCGAAGGCTTATACAGAAGCAATGTTCTAAGACATAAATTTCTCTGAATTTGGTGATTGAATTTCCTATAGAGATCTGGCCTTAAGATACAACCGGATGCCCTTCCGAAACCAAGTTCACCAATTTCGAAAATCTGCCAAACTGTGATTTTCTTCTCTCACTATTTCGAAAAATCAAGTAAATATCCAGTGTTTTAGTTCTACTTAAATAGAACTTGAAGCACTGGTTCAAACCAACCAAGGTGTCTTTCTAAATCCGAATGGTACCCATTGGTATTATTCAACAGTCGCACCTATTAAATCCTCTTTCTAAATCCGAATGGTACCCGTTGGTATTATTCAACAGTCGCACCTATTAAATCCAAATAATGAAATTAACTGTCAACAATTAATTTCGAAATCTAAAAAAAAATATTTAAGTTTAAAAATAAAAAATAATAACAACCAAAGCCCCAAGACCAAATTTATGACATTATATATCAAAAAAATATATATGTGGATACCTAATTAGCTAATGCCATTTGGGCTCTATCTATTAGGTTTCCTTAGAGTAAAATTAAAGAGATGGTATTATACTCTTTGTAAGTGAGCTACGTGGGACTAAAAAAAACTTTGTATTCAAACTCTTCAAGTTCCAACAAGGCTATGTTGTCGTTGTTGGTTAGTTTGACATTATGAATTTACGAGAGATCGATGGTCACAGCAGTCAATGCAAAAATGAAAAACTATACAGCACTTTGTTACTGACCTCTGCAAGCTGCAGCTTCTTCATCTAATGGCGTCTCTGATGTCGGAGATGATGGAGAACTGCATGAAATCTCTCTAGAATTAATCAGCATTGCAATGACCTCTCTCATTGTTGGCCTTTTAAGTGGGGATCGATGTATTTGTACAAAACATTACAATCTTAAGAACATGATACATCTCCTCAACCATCTGCTTTGTGCTCAGGTGAAAGCGTTGGTCGAAGACTACGTACAGATGCTGACACTGCAGTCTGCATTGTCCGTCTCACCAAGTGACCAAGTCTATACCTTGATTGAAGGGAAGAACTGGGGATCCCCAGTAATCAACTCTTGCAGAACCACTCCAAAACTATAGATATCGCATGTTCAGCGACTTTCATAGCGTATGAATATTCTGAAATGAGAACCAATGCTCATCAATACAAATTGAGCATGAGTTAAACAAATGCAAAATAAAAAGCGAAATTCTTCACATCACAGATCACAGAAATGTTCCAAAACAGTTGAGGATATAAGAATATCCATCGAGCAAGTGCTAAATATGTGAATGCAAATTTTCTTAATAACTATGAATCACACAGAAAACAAGCACCAACATGGGAACACTAGAACAATTTTGATATTTAATAGAGGTTTTTAAACCCCTATTAAAGGGGGTGTTATTAAATAACACATAATTGATAGGAGTTTTAAAAAACCTCTATGAAATAAATGTATGAAAAATTAAAACATAATACATTTTTACATGACATTTAATAACACTCTATTTAATAGAGATTTTAAAACATCTATTAAAGGCCAAAAATGTTCTAGTGATCGAAAGAAAGAGAAATGTATATGTGGCGCGCCTCGTGAAATGGCTATCTATTATTGTTAAGTTAATTCCTTGACTGCTCCTCCATACCATATCACACATGGTGGTCATTTATAAATTGAATGAAAGCTTCATTCAACTCTATGGTTACTTGCTACTGCTCTTTCTTTCTTTTTTTTTTTTTTTTTTCCGTGATAGGAAATGAAAGTTAGAAAATTCAGCAGCAGATGATGTAAGCAGATGGTATAAAGCTCTCAACAAATCTTCATTAATTTTGTGAGTCGAAACTACTCAAGAGTACATAGCAGTTTACACTTCCAAAAATTGTTTTGAAGTGAATAAGTGGAGAGATTGTTGGTCCCGCCCGCACCTTTACCCTCGGTCCGTGGATCTCACTAGTACCGATTTTGTCCCCACCTTAGCCACCTTCAACTCACAGATGTGGGGTTTTACTTCAAAAGCTCTCGATACTATTTGGGGAGAGATAACCACATAAGTACTTCTTTATTTATAAGTCACACTTAACCGATGTGAGACTATTATTCGATCCACATGCACATCCCAACAAAGATGAAATTGAACAACTAACATATGCAACAATCAAGCAAATGAATTCTAGTGGGGAAGTATAATAAAGTCAGATAAGTTCTCACCTGGAGCAATCTAGCCATATGAACCTGCAACCATGCTTCCATTATCTCCGATACTTCGGACAATCAATTTCAGAGGTTAATTAGCTCAAACCCCTCTTTAAAAATATCCAACTTGTAAGGCTGTTGCAAGATTCCACTGTCTCGAAAAATATAAGAAAAAGCAAACTGATTAACAGAATCAACATTTGCAACACACCAAGAAATTAAGTACAATCAAAACCACAATTGTAAAGAGGAATCACTGAAAGAACAAGAAGCCTTCAGAGTCAACTTATAAATTGGAAAGTCACGCACCTGACGAGCTACTGTTGAAGCAGCATCTTTTGTCACTTTGAGTGAGAAATGGAAAGTGTATAAACTCTGAGAGACAAGGAGATGTTTGTGAAGTACATGAGGATCGCCATGAGAGATATCTAAAATAACATTAACAAAGAGTAAGGAATCAAAGAAGAATTAGAGATTGCAAAGAAAATCATAGTGACATATTGAATTGAAAGTAAAGAAAATAAGTAGCAGTAGTAGCGGATACGTGTACAATGTACATACAAGCAGTCAATGGTTGCAACATATGCATGGTGTACCATCTACATACAATGCTACACTATCACACCAAGTGCAGATCATGGTATCCGATCCAGCGCTTTCTGCTCCTCGACTAAGAGTATCAACTACTCAATTTGGTGGTTACATCATTTATGGAATGAATGTAAAATTAAGAATTCTAATCCATGTGCAATGACTTAAAGAAAAAACATATGGGAACCTAGGTTGTATAGCTTTTAAATAAAATAAATGGTGATAAAAGGAAACTAAATATTGTATCTAGTTGTTAAGGAAACTAGTATCTCGTGTATATCTTAGGTTCCTTTTGTGGTTATACTTTCATTTCTTGTATTCTAGACATGTGTATATATAGGGTACCATGTGCACAAGTAAACTACACAATAAATATATTCTATTTATAAACTATCATGGTATCAGAGACTTAATCGCGAATCTTTCCTCTTTGTTTTTCTGTCTCGTCTGTTGCGACGCCTCGGTAGGCGCCTGTACTACACCTTCATCTCTGTCCGTCTGACGCATCCGCCACCGCCGCCGCGCACACACATCTGCTGTCGCTACTTTGCACACGCACACTGCGCTCCGTCGCTGCTGTCGCTTGAGCACTGTTTCGCTTCTTTCGCACACTGCTCCAACACCGCCGTTGCACATCCGCTATGCTGCTGCCACCGCTGCACACCTACTCCACCGCCTCCTGCAAACCTACTCCGCCGCTGTTGCACACTCGCTCCGCTGGCGCTACCGCTGCAAACCAACTCCACCCGCTTGCAAACACACCTGCTCCACTACTGCACAACGACTATGTTGATGCCGTCAGCACACACACCAGATCTGTCGTTGCCGCCGCTATATACCAGATCCGCGGTTGCCACCGCTGCACACCATATCCACCGCTGCACATCCACACCAGATCCATCGTTGTCGCCGCTGGACATCATACCCGCCTGCTGCACGCCGCCGCCGCTTTGTGCACCTGCCACTTGCTTGCTCAATAGTCGCTCGCGTGCACCAAATCAGTCAGCCGAGAAAATATGACAAGTTCCTTATTCAATGGAGAAAAGTGAAGTCTCACAACCTATCTCCATGATTCTTGATGGTACAAATTACTCACTTTGGTCCCATCAGATTAAAAGTTTTTTAATTGGTTGAAAACTTTGGCGAATCGTTACGGGAGACAACCCCAAACCAGAAAAGGATGACACGGAGATACAAGCCAAATTTTTGACCGACTTGATGACTGGGACAGTAAGAATCATCAGATCATCACCTGGTTCTGTAACACATCTACTTCCTCTATTCATATTCAGCTTGTTGATTTTTGGACGGCTAAAGAAATTTGAGATTTTTTGGCTGTTAGATACAAAACATCTGGTTTGGCACAATATTATCAATTGTTCACCATTTTGAACAATTTGAAACAAGAAGCTGGACAATCCATTAATGAATTCTTAGCATTCATTCAACCAATTTGGAACCAGTTACAACATGCCGAAATTAGCAAAGACCACCTTTATCTCATCTAAGTTCTCATAGCTCTTCGCCCTGAATATGAATCAGTCCGTGCGACCCTCCTGCATTGCGATCCACTACCTTTTCTTGTGTTGTAAAAGAAATTTTGTTTGAAGAAACTCGGCTTGGCTTGGTAACTTTGCCCCTTCGTCAGAAGTGGCCATCGCAACTACTTAATCATGACCTAAATCCGTCCCCCGCTCTTGTAAGAACTACAGAAAAACGGGCCATTCGTTTGTTAATTGTCATACAATTGAGTGCCGATATTGTCATGAACGTGGTCATATAATGTAAAATTACCCAAATAAACGATCTTGTCCCAAAGGCACACCTAAGTTTGCATCTGTCTCTAACACTGGTTCTTTTGTTGCTACCGCTGTATCTTATGGGTCACATTCCTCTTCGATGTTTTCTATGAGTGATTTGGAAGCAATCATCATACAATGATACCTACCCAACCCACTGCCCTATATGTAACCTCAGGTAACTATTGGTTCTTTGATTATGGGTGTTGTAATCATATGACACCAAATCTATATCTATTTTCTAACAGTAGTCCTTCTTCGCATTCTTTGAGAATTCAAACTGCAAACAGTAGCTCCATGTCTGTTACTCACTCAGGAACCTTGTCCAACCATAGTTTGAATCTCCCCGACATCCATTATGTTCCTGACCTCACTCTGAACTTAATTTATGTCGGTTAATTATGTGACCAAGGCTTGACTGTTTTATTTTCTCCCACTGGTTGTTAGGTACAGGACATTCGGACGAGTCAGATTCCGGGAACGAGAATCAAAGTAGGACGATTATTTGAGCTCACATCACTTCATATGCCTGCCGTCAAACAGATCTCTACTACAGTTTCCACCCCTCACTCTATCAGTGGCACATTCATCTTGGCCATATATCAACCAGTAAACTTATTCGTACTCTTGTTTCCAGTAGGTCATTGGGTATTTCTAAATTGGAGTCTTTTGATTGTGTGCATTGTCAGTTGGTAAAACAACTTATTTCTTCTTTCTATCTTAACGAATCCATTAATAATACTCCGTTTGGATTAGTTCATTCTGATGTTTGGGGTTTGACACCTACTTCAACTGTGAATGGTTTTCGCTATTTTGTGTTGTTCATTGATGATTATTCAAGGTTTACTTGGATATATTTTCTAAAACATTGATTTGAAATACCTCAAACTTATATTGATTTTGTTAACATGATCGAAACTTAATTTGCATGTACAATCAAGATTCTTCGTACTGACAATGCTTTAGAATACCATGATTCTGTCCTTATTCAATTTCTTAAACTACAAGGTACCATTATTCAACGTTTGTGTACGTACACCTCTCAACAAAATGGTTTAGCTGAAAGGAAACATTGACATATCCTAGACTCTGTACGTGCCCAACTTCTCTCTGCATCTTGCCCTGAAAAGTTTTGGGGTGAACCCGCTTTAAATTGTGTCCATACCATTAATCGACTCCCCACACTAGTGTTAAAGAACATCTCTCTTTTTAACGATTATATGGTACACCACCTAATTATTCTAATCTTCGGGTTTTTGGTTGTGCATGTTTCCTTCTTCTTAACCCCCTGAACATACCAAACTTGAACCGCGTGCTCATCTGTATTGTTTTCTCGGGTATAGAATTGAACATAAGGGCTATAAGTGTTGGGACCCTCTTTCTCGGTGATTACGCATCTCCAAACATGTTACTTTTTGGGAAAATACCATGTTCTCTACCTTATCCAAGTTTGACAATTCCTTATCATGTACTCAACCGTTTTTCACTAACTCGTCTATCGAGCTTTTCCCATCTTCTGTTGCAGGTACTCCATATGAGCTCAATGATCATGATCCCATTCCAGCACCCGTCGTCAATGAATTCGCCCCTCTAATACTCATGTTCCTGCTCCTGTTCCCCCTCGTCATTCTGAACGGGTAAACTTTTACCTCAAAAATTATCATTGTTTCTTTGTTATTTCTTATTTACATGAGCCTTCCTCCTATCGAGAGGCTAATTCTAACCCCCTTTAGCAGTAAGCAATGTCAGAAGAACTGTGTGCATTAGAGAAGACTTATACTTGGGACTTAGTGGATCTGCCCTCTGGCAAGACTCCAATTGGATGCAAATAGATTTACAAGATAAAAACTAGCTCTGATGGCTCTATTGAGCGATATAAGGCTCGTCTGGTCGCTAAAGGCTACACATAAGAATACAACATTGATTATGAAGAGACGTTTGCTCCTGTAACCCGCCTGACCTCTTTTCGAAGTTTGCTTGTTGTAGCAGTTGTTCGACATTGGCCTTTATTCCAAATGGATGTTAAAAATGCTTTTCTAAATGGTGATATTACCGAAGAAGTCTATATGTGCCTATCCCCTGGCTACTCTTATTCTCCAAACAAGTTTGTCCTCCTTCGTTGTGCATTATATGACCTTAAACAAGCCCCCCGTGTCTGGTTTGCCAAATTCAGTTCCACTATTACACAGTTTGGTTTTCAGTCGAGTTCTCATGATTCTGCCTTGTTTACTCGACGAACTGACAAGGGCATGGTTCTTCTCCTGCTTTATGTTGATGACATGATCATCATCGGGGACGACTCCACTGGGATTTCTGACTTACAACAATATCTCAAGAGTCACTTTGAGATGAAGGACTTAGGTAACTTGAGTTGTTTTTTGATCTTGAAGTTACCTCTATTCCTGATGGATACTACCTTTCACAAGCGAAATATGCCTCTGATTTGATCTCTCGCTCTGTGATTACTGATACTGCTGTTGCATCCACTCCATTGGACACGAATGTCAAGCTGACTCCATCAGATGGTACACTTCTTTCAGATCCTACCCTATATCGCCAGCTTGTGGGTAGTTTGGTTTATCACTATTAGCGTCTAGACATTGCTTATGTTGTTCATGTTGTCGGTCAGTTCATGTCAACTCCTCGTACCGCTCACTTCACTGATGTTCTCCGCATCCTTCGATATGTAAAAGGCGCCTTGTTTCATGGTCCCCACTTCTTTATCAACTCTCCCTTAGTATTATCTGGTTACTCGGATGCAGATTGGGTTAGTGATCCTACCGACCGACGTTCTACTACCGGTTATTGTTTTTTCTTGGGCAACTCATTAATATCCTGGCGAAGCAAGAAACAAATAGTCACATCTCACTCTAGCACAGAATCTGAGTATCAGACTCTTGCTGATGCTGCCTCTGAACTACTTTGGATTCGTTAGTTACTTGAAGATATAGGGGTTACACATGTTTCTGTTATCATTTTGCATTGTGACAATCAAAGTGCAATCCAAATTGTGCACAATGATGTTTTTCATGAGAGAACAAAACAAATTGAGAATGATTGTCACTTCGTCCATCAACACTTGGTTTGGGGTACTCTTCAACTTTCTTCTGTCTCATCCTCCAATCAGACGGCTGATATCTTCACTAAAGCTCATCTTCCGGGTCGCTTTCATGCTTTGGTTGAAAAACTCAAGTTTATCTCTACGAACCCATCTTGAGTTTGAGGGAGGGTGTTAAGGAAACTAAATATTGTATCTAGTTGTTAAGGAAACTAGTATCTCATGTATCTCGTAGGTTCCTTTTGTGGTTATACTTTCCTTTCTTGTATTCTAGACCTGTGTATATATAGGGTACCATGTACACAAGTAAACTACACAATAAACATATTCTATTCATAAACTATCACTTTGCAATTTTCATCTTCAATATTACAAAAAGAAACACAAACTTCGACTAATATGTAATTCATATGTTTTGATTTATAAACTTAGAAATGTAAACAATGCTATTATGAAAACAAACTCTTGAAGAATTCAAGTTGCTGAAAGGAAAAAGTTTTTTATTAGGACAGTTTTCTATAAGCTTCCATGCATTTCAAAATAATATATTAAATTTCTACGGATTGTCATTTTGAACACTAATTGTTTTGGAGGATCGTTTAGAGACTCAGTAAAGTAGATACATGTGATTTCACAACTTATAATTTATGATATATCATACAAAAAAAAATATTTATTACATTGATTAGGCCCTTTGTGAAGCTAGGAGAGAGATGAATTATGATTTCTATATAACTAAAATACAATGATCTATTTCGAAAGTAATATATGCATTTGAGCAAAATATCATTGTGACCGAACTTGTTGATTTGATGCAGGAAACAAATCTTTATTCATTCAGACGACGAGCCATCAGTATCTAAACATCTCCATGTCCTGCAAAAGTTTCAGAAAAAGCTTCTCACGTCAAATTGATGGTCTTGGTTCTTTGCGCACGAGTTTTTTCAAAATAAGAAAATAAAACATACTACACAATCAAAAACACATGAACACACACTATTAAGATTATGGAGAATAATGTTAATAAGATCCTTAGTTGACCTCAAAAAGATATCTGATTTTACCACTGCTAACAATTTTTTGCTTTTTTATTTCAAAAAATTTAAGCTTTGGGTTTGCCATTATGAGAGATGATCACAGAAATCAATACTTAAATAAAAAACTACACGGCATTTTGTTACCAACCTCTGCAAGCAGCGTCTTCATCTAATGGCGTCTCTGATGTTGGAGACGACGGAGGACTACATGAAATCTCTTTAGCATCAATCAGCATTGCAATGACCTCTCTCATTGTTGGCCTGTTAAGTGGGGATGTATTTGTACAAAACATTGCAATCTTAAGAACAAGAGACATCTCCTCAACCGTCCGCTTTGCGCTCAGGTCTAAGCGTTGGTCAAAGACTACAGATGCTGATGTTGCACTCTGCATCGTCCTTCTCACCCAATTGACCAAGTCTCCCCCTTGATCAATTGGTTGAACTGGTGATCGCCCGGTTACTAACTCCAGCATAACCACTCCAAAACTATAGATATCACATTTTTCTGTGACTTTCATTGTGTATGCATATTCTGAAATGAGAAACAATGTTCATCAACACAAAGTGAGGATGAGTTAAAACAAGAAAAGCAAACAAGCAAAAAAATTTCATATCACTGCATCACACAGGTCACAGTAATGTTCTAAAACAGTTGATATAAGAATATCCATAGACCAAGTGCTAAAGGAGTGCCATTTTTCCATATATACTTTTAAGTTACATAGAAAAAAATCAAGTAATGAATTCAAGTAAGAAGGTATAGAGGTGCAGGGAATTTAATAGCATCACAAGTCGTTAAAACAGTCGGATAACTCCTCACCTGGAGCAATGTAGCCATATGAACCTGCAACGGCGGACATGGACTTTGAGTAGGGCAGGTCTATCAACTTTGCCAAGCCGAAATCTCCAACATGAGCCTCTAGGGTCTCATCAAGTAAAATGTTATTTGATTTTATGTCACGATGAATAATTTGAGGCTTGCAGTCACAGTGAAGATAGCACAAACCCTCTGCGGCGCCAAAAGCAATTTTATATCGAGTGTTCCAGTCCAACAAACGACTCTGTCCATTTCCATGAAGTATCTCTCCTAGGCTCCCATTAGCCATGTACTCATACAACAGAAGGTTAGAATCTTGATGGTAGCAAAAGCCGTAGAGCTTGACAATGTTGCAATGCCTGATCTTTCCCAAAGTAGAGATCTCAGCTCGAAAACTGTTGTCAATATTCGAAGCCTCGCCACATGGCTTCAGCTTCTTGACTGCAATCAACCTTCCATCAGGCATGAGAGCCTTATATACCGTTCCACAGGCTCCACTCCCTATGATTGAGCTGTCTGTAAAATAACCTGTTGCTTCAAGAAGGGCTTGATATGTGAAGCCTTCTTTGGGAAAATAATAATTGTCAGAAACATCCTTCTTTATATGATCATCGAATGCAACAAAAACTGGCCTGCGATGCTTCATAATCCAGCAAACAACAACTGTAAGGATCAAGGAAATTAATCCTATGACAGATGCAATTATGCTCACTATTTTCTCCTTCGACGAGCCCTCATGGATCCAACTTGTATGTGGAGCCACTGGCGCTGTCACAAGTGCATGGCAAGGAGGCAAACCAGAAACACACAGGCCTTTGTTGCCGATGAAATTGCTGGCATCCATTCTTCCAAATACTTGGTTGTTTGGTACCATTCCTACAAGGTTATTAAAGGAAAGGTTGCACACCAAGAGGCTTAAGAGACCACCAATTGAACTGGGTATTGCACCAACCAACTTGTTATTGTTCAAATAAAGCGATTCCAACATCTGCAAGTTCCCGAGATCCTCCGGAATATTGCCAGATATCGTGTTGTGGCTGATGTTGAGAGCTATCTGGAGAGCTCTAAGTTGGCCTAATTCTGCAGGTATTTGGCCAGATAAATAGTTGCCCCCCATTTGCAACTCTGTCAGGTGCAAAAGACTGCCTAGAGTACCCGGTATAGCACCCTCCAGCTTGTTATCCGATAGACTAAGCAATTCAAGATTCACAAGATTGCCAAGTTCTTCTGGAACATAACCAGCGAACTGATTCCTACTAAGATCCAGCCTTTGCAGTTGAGTGCAGTTTCCCAACTCGTGCGGGATGCTACCGGAGAGATGGTTTGATGAAATGTTGAATGTGACAAGCTTCTCTAGCTTCCCGATCTCAGGTGGGATTTTGCCGATAAAATAATTATTCGACAGCCGCAGTCTTTCAAGATTCTTCATCTGGCCTACTTCAGGGGGTATAAGCCCAGAGAACTTGTTTTCATGCAATTCTAGTGCTGTAAGATTCGCCAATGAAGAAAATTCGGAGAGAGGCTCCCGGTGAGCTTGTTGTTCCCCAACATAAGCTGCACGAGAGACTTACAAGTTTTCAGTCCATAAGGGATGTTACCTGCCAACAAATTTGATCCTAGGCTGAGAAAAATCAACTTCTGAAACTTGCAAAGCTGCTCGGGAATACCACCCGAAAGTCCGTTCGAAGAAATGTCAAGAACGGAGAGGTTGCCAAAAGCTCCAATGAGAGGTGGAATGGTGCCCCCAAGTCTATTATCAAAGAGCTGCAAATCTTCCAAAAGCGTGAGGTTTTGAAACTCTAACGGGATCTCGCCCGTTAACTTATTGATAGACAAATCCAAGTTCCTAAGCTGCCTTAACTGCCCAAGCTCCCTAGGAATCCTTCCTTGCAACATGTTCTCAAAAAGATGAAGCAACCGAAGATTCGGAACCAGACCCAGTTCCTTCGGAATGACACCAGTTAATCGATTCTCTGAAAGATCGATCTCCACCGCATTCACCAAATTCCCAAGTTCCCGCGGAATGGTTCCATTTAACTGGTTAGTATAAATGTACAACTTCTTCAGCTTAGACAAGTTACCAATCTCTTTAGGAATGCTCCCAGTGAAGGCATTGTCATTCAAGGCCAGCAACTGAAGATTACTACAACTGCCAAGTTCAGGCGGAATCGAACCCGACAAGCGATTCTGCCAAAGAATGATTGAAGTCAAGTTTTTAATCCTCTCCAACTGAGGAGGGAGAGACCCTTCAAGCCTATTCTGAGCAAGCCCAAGAATCTCCAAATTATCACACTCACTGATCTCCATAGGAATAGCACCAGAGATGAAATTCAACCCAGCTCTTATGATCCTCAACTTCTTCAACCTTCCAACCGTCCGCGGAATCGAACCGGTAAGATTGTTACTATAAATCACAAGCTCCTCCAACATCTTCAAATCTCCAATTCTATCAGGGATTTCATCAAACATGTAGTTCTCACTCAAATCCAACTTCCTCAAAGTGGCAACCCCACAAAGCCCAGATGGAATTCTCCCATGAAACCTATTACTACTAAGATCCAACACCTCCAAATGCTGACAGTACCCGAGCTCATCCGGCACGGCCCCGGATATCGAGTTCATCGACAAATTCAACACAAGCAACCCCTCCACCTTACAAACAGAGGAAGACAGAGTACCTGACAAACTCAAATTGTGAAGATTCAAAGAAACAACCTTTAAAGAATCACTCCTACAAATCACTCCAGCCCAATCACAAGGACTTGAACCAAATACCCTCCAAGACTGAAGAGCATTGGTTGGGTCAGTGAGACTGGATTTGAAGTCAATGAGCCATTGACCCTGGTCATTGAGTGAAGACCGCATCAAATTACAAACATGAAACCAAATTGTGAGGACTACCCAGATTTCAAAACGACTGAAGAACACCATTTGTGGCCGAATCCGATTGGGGGAGCTCTGAAAATCGAATCTTGAAATCTGGGCTCAGATGATGAAGTGGGCATTAAAGAGGATGAGAAGAAGATAAGGTGTGGCGAAGTCAGAGGAGATGAATTGTGTGGTTTCAGTGATTGTGTTGTTGTTGTTGAAGTCAACGAAAGCTTTTTTACAGGATTGCTTAATTGCGTATTGAATTTGCTTTGCTTCCTGTGTTGTTGGTGGTGGTGGTGGTGGTGGCGCAGAGTTTTGTTGCAGTTGTTTCTGTTGTTGAGTGAGTGCTACATTTTAAAAAGAGCCAAGTGATTCAATTTCTGTACACAGTTGCTCGTATCCTTTGAGACTTGCATCGAGATGCGCATTGTTACCTTTTAAACTGTATCCAATTGGTCATAACGATTGTGCTGAAATATGTGTAAGGGAGTGGTGACTCAAGGATTTTTCTTTTGGTTCAAGTGCTACTTTGTTGCTCATACATGTTTTGTTAATTAAATTATATTGAAAACAAAAATGTGAGGCTCGTTGCATGAGATGTTATTTTTAATCTTTACATATAACCTTAACTTCATTTAGAGGTTTATTTAGGTGGGTAGCATGTATATGAAAAAATCGAGCCAATGCATGAGCAACTCCATTCGCTTGCTTGTAGCGTACAAAAAGAGCTAATTAAGGGATTAATCATTGACATGCATAAAAAATATAATGTTAATTTATATTTTTTTGAGAAATGATATCAAAAAGAAAGTTTGATGAGATATATTATAATAATATTGACTATAATTCTCAAAAAAATACCTTAATGATAAGATAGAGAGACTTTCAAAATTGCAAAAGCATCTATGGTGAGATGTCAAAAGCATCACTGTCACTTGTCAAAAGACAAAGTTTGAGGAAGTCGTGAGTTCAACATCTACTTAAGTAAAAAAAAAAAAAAAAAAAAAAAAAAAAAGACTTTCAAAATTATGCAAGTTTGTAACAGACATAAAATAATAATTTGCATTAATGTTATGAATGAGAGAATACTTAAATAAGAACTAATACCTCTTAATTCCTAGAGGGCAATAGGGAGCTTGTGCTGGTGAAAAATAAAATTTACCACAAATTCTCTTCTTCTTTTTTTGTTGAGAATTACCCAACATAATTAATAGATACATCAATCATTTAGTTATTTCTTATAAAAGATAGAAAGAAATCGATACCAAGATAGAGATAAATCAATAAATATTTTTTTAGCAATTTTAACCCTTCAAAAAAATCATAAATACTCGAGCTCTTTTTTTTAGATACAAACAAGGAAATTTCATTCATTTTCGAAGTTCAATGATAACATTTGTGGATAAAACCATTGAGATAGCGTCACTCTAAGTACATGATTAAATTTTGTCCATGACTAGCCTAGCTAACTTATGCGTAACTTTATTTTCGTCCAATTTTTTTCTTTCATATATATGGTTTATAATGAGATTGTTTAAGTGTTGTCTAGACCTTACTTGAATTTTATTTTAACAATTATTTATTTTTTGTTGGTTATAAAGAAAATAAAAAAGAGAAAAAAATAATTCTCAAGTTAGAAGAACTTGCAGTGCTTACATTTTGTCATCATCTTAATTATTTATTAGTTGTTCTATTTCCAAAATAGATCTCACTTTTAGTTTATGAAAAAGAGAAATGAACATGTGGGGTGAGAATAAAAGGGATAGGCTACATTCACTTTACCACACTAATTTTTTTTTGTTTTTTTCTTCTTCTTGTTCTTGGTACCTCATCATTGAAACAAGGACTCTTGTTATTAGTGCGTGCGTCGTGTGCTGGGTCTCATTGGACGTCCCTGCACGCAATTTTCTTTCCTTTCACTTTGCATCTACGTAGAACTCAAATTCTGCTATTAAAAATATAACAAAAATATTAGAATGGCAACGGCAAATCCGCAAGTCACGTCTCGAGATATATTAACTCGAACAGCAAAAAATGTGTGACTTTCGGTGTAATTATTTTATTTTTATTTTAACATTTTTCAAAATATAAAACCAAAAGAATCCACACCTAAAAATCTGTAAATACTTTAATTTTTCAAGATATGAAAAAAAGAAAAAAAATTACTACTTAAAAACTCAATATTCCAATTATTTTCATTTTAAACTCACTTCTAAATTTCTTTCTTATACATATTATCTTATACGTAATGAAGTTATTTATAAAAATAGAGTCTCAATAAATACGAAGATGTATATATATATTATATAATTAAAAAATAAAATTTGAGGCCGATACTTATAAAAAAATTAATTTATAGAATTAAGGGTGCCAATTAGTATCTCCGGTAAGATATTTAATTATATCACTTGCCAAAAGGCCCAAAACTAAGGTTTAGTCTATTTGAAGAAGTGGTGTGTATATGACTTTTGCCGAAGTAAAAAAAAAAAAAAGTTGCTTGGGGCATATATAGTTGAAACATTGTGATATATACACTAATTTATTTATAGAAAAAAAAAAAAAGAGTAAGATTTGGAGAAGTCGTGTTTTGAGATAGAAAAGGCATTACTTTTGACACCTCCTCCCCCTACTTGTTTTGGGAAAGAAAAAAAAAATACATAAATTAATATATACCATGACATGTTGTATGGTCGCCCCTGTAATGGTCCCTTCTTCTAGGCTTGAGAAGCCAGTTGAACATACTAGAAAAGTGTTAGCATGCACAAGTTGAGACACTTGAAGATATACATATATAGCGTACTACGTGAGGCTAGATAAATAAGTTGCAAAGAACTAAGACACGTGTTTGGTCCCAAGTACCCCGTGAAAACATACATATAAAATAAATTCTTTAGGAAAACTATGCTTTATATCTATCATAATTTATACAACTCAAAAGACTTATAACTACATCTCCAATATATATATATGCACAATCGATCCCTATTGCACCTATAGAAAAGTGGTTTTTCATTAATGTGACATGAATACATTAATTCTATCCTATATATACACCATTTATAAGAAAGAAATCACGACTTGCCACTATGATCAGGCTCAAACTCTCGATCCCTAGATTTTACTCAAGTAACTTCATACCAAACCGCTAAGGAATCTCACTAGAGTTTTAAATTTTAATTTTTTGCAATTTTTATAGAAAAAATGTTAACATGTGACACACACACAGAGTATCCTTAATTTATATCACGTCAAGTCATAAAGCTAGACTTTGGTCTTGGCACAATTTTTTTTTTTTTTTTTTCTTTTTCTTGTGGATCATTTGACAAAATTTGAGTTATTAACATAAATGAGAATGAAAATTTTAAGAGCTGAATTATCTGGAGTATTAAGGATTTTTACATGCTATTATTGTTAATTATTGTGTTGCTATTTAATTATTATTGTAACAAATATTTAAACGTTGCTTTTTGAAGTGAATATATGATGCCCCTCCTTAAAGTTTTGAAGTATCAAATCTCATGGCAGAATGCGAAGATATGAATCGAAATATCTTCTATGTTACTTTATTTAATTAATTAATGCTTCTTTTCATCACATAGTTATATATACTAATTATGTGGTTGCTTAGCGCAACACAACTTCTTATTTTATTTTTCTTTTAATGGGGGCAACATGTTATAATCAGTGGCGGAGCCAGGATAGCCTATGCATTGTTTAGAGAGGTGAGCTCGCCTAGATATTTTTTTTTTTATAAATTTTTTGATGATCAACTTAGATTTGATCATATGCTAGAGTACCCGCTTGGTCCGCCTAAGCTCCTGAACAAATAATCGGGTTTAGACAACTCTTTTCAATAAAAGTCAGGCCAAGACTCGAATCCAAGTAGGCCCGCTTTAAAATGGGTTGGGCTTGGGTCACCTTAAAAAGCCCGAGCCCGGCCAGAGCCCGACTCGAAAATAAATTTATGACTAATATATTTTAAAATAATAAGTGTTATATGAGATGTTTGAACCTAAGATCTAATACACACATTAAATGGTGTTTACTATTTGGGTTACTCCTCTTTTTGCAAAATATATAAATATACTATATACATATATAAACAAACATGGTGTCGAAAAAGTCCATTAAGAATTTATTAAATGAATAAATAATTTAGTTTTTAGATTTTTAATATAAAATATTTATTCATGGGTTTGATGGATCGGGCTTGAGCTTTGCATTTTTTACATGGGTCGGACTTAGGCCTATGTGTAAGCCCGCATATATATAGTGGGTCGGATTTGGACTAAGGTTCTTATTAGGCACGAGTTCGGTTAGGTCCAGCCTTAGCCCAGCCCAAGAACAAGTCTAAATCAACTACATGCATAAGAGGCATATACAAAGCTGCTCTGGGCCTGCTATAGCTTGGGGCAGTCTTGTATGTGGCTTTGATTCTAATGTAGAGGAAGAGCAACAAGATAGTATAATTTTTATGTTGCTAGATGTGTGATTCAAACTTTTGTACTTTGCTCGATTTAATGCATGCTCTTGAGAAGCGTGTCCATAAATACTTCATAATCAATATATATCTCCAAACATCGAAGAGTGTATACTGCATGTATACCCACCGAAAAAATTGTGTGTATACATGCATGATTTAATGTAAGTTACATATGATTAATTAAGCTAGCTAACATCATTTCATTTCAGGGTCAATTAATTAATTCTGCTCGCTTTGTTTGTATCTTTGTATATATTCAATTATATATTAATTGACTCTCCTAGCTCTCGCTATATAATATTGATGCTTTCTTCTTCTCTTTCTTTTTGGGGTACATAAACAATACTTTCTCAACTATACTATCTATGCAGACTAGCTTCTAGTATATACATTAATACACACATTGGCCGGATTCATCAACAGGGTTCCTATATACAAGACAAATTAATTAAGCTCTAGCTAATTAATTAATTAGCCTTAGTTAACTACTTAAATTCCGAAACATCCAAGAATATAGTCAAACATGATGACATTTTGTATGGTTAAGTTTATTAGGGGTTTGAATTAGGACAATGTTCAAACAAACCCAATATATACATTTATAGACAATGTTTGGATAGCTAGAACTAAATTAAGGACAATTTGATATAATAAAAGCTATTTATTTTGAAACTCAATAAAATTGGTCTACTACTACCAACTTTGGTGTGACTAGATTTGTCATTTATGTTTAAGTCAAAAAAAAAAAAAAAAGATTTGTGATTTATGTAACTTTAATCGCGTGACCTGATCAAATCTATAGTTTCAAACTTCAAGATTTGCGAGCAGTTCTTAAAAATGGACTATAGATTAAAGTACAAAGTCAGTTTAGACCTAAATTTAATTTGTTTTGCAATTAGTGTACTTCGTACATAACCTTTTTTTCACCTATAAAAGTTTTTTTTTTTTTTTTCAAGTTTTCACAAAAAGTAATTAAATGATTTATGATGGCCACTATAAGTGCTCTTTTTCTTTTTTGGTTTATCAGGTGTAGAGAGAGAGAGAGTACAACCTGAATCCAAGTAAACAAAGCAAGAGAGACCAATAACAATATATATTCAATGAGGTATATGATTGCAATTGGAACAAAAATTAAGTGGCATGAAACACATGAAGGTAGGCAAGTCTCCATTAATATCTCATCTATGGACCTATATATGGTGGGCTGGATCCTTCATTTTCTTCTTGTTTCTAATTGTTTTTTTTTTTAGGAACGAGATTTTATTTTACTATAGCTAAAATAAGGGTATATACATGGTGAAAAAAAAATGTGTTTCTTGTAAAATAAAATCGAAAAAAATTCCAACCAGTGTAATAGGAGAAAAATGCGTCGTCCGTCTAATACCTCAGTCCCCCTCCATTGAATGATGGCAATGATATTTTCACCATCCAATGTGGTGTCAAGTCATCGCCAAATCAACTAGGTTGAACCCGCAATCGCTAGATTGAGAATTACAAAAGTGTGAAAAGAAAAGTACTTTTTTCCAATCTCCACTGATCATTGTCCTCCTTATATGCTTGAACTCTTTCTTATTAACTAACGAGCTAGCCACTATGTAGTCTCATATTTCTTCTCGTGTTATTTCCTTGTCCTGAAAGACTCTCTTGTCTCTTTCATCCCAAGTCCACCAAAAAACTGCCATCGACCCTGTTGCCCATAAACTTTGTCGCTTGGTGGAGAACCCCCATCGCCTTGATACTCTAGACATTCCTTGATATTCACTGGCCGATTCCAATTCACACTCAATTCAAGAGACAAGGACCTCCATAGTTGTTTTGTGTAATTACAATGAAGAAAGACATGACTGAGCTCCTCCCCATGCTTGTTAAATAATGGACACATTGATGGGTTTAGAATGAGAAACGACCGTCGTCGCTGCATCACTTCCGCGACGTTCACCTTGCCTATCCACACCACCTAACTAAGAAATTTATATTTCATGGGAGCATGATTTTTCCATATCGTCTTATAGATTGGCGAACAGACTACATTGACATTACCCATATAGCCTTGTGTTGCCGATTTAACTGTGTAACAACCAGATTGATCCCACCTCCATGTACATTTGTTCCACGTTTGATCATTAAGTAAAATCCCTTGAATCTTTAGTGTTAACACTGCATATTCGTCTCTCTCTTCATCATATAATCGCCTACGAAAATTGAGCAACCAAGTCACTTCATTACCCCGTCCAGCTTCTGGTCTTTGGGCCAAGACTTAGATAAACTATTGCGGTTTCCTTGTGAGCCTGTATCGTTGTGGAAATTTGTAACGACTCATTTTATTAAGCCAGCTCAGATCTACGTGAATGCCGCGGTAGGCTAGGACACACGAGGACCTAGGTACGCTGTTTATTGTGTGTTGGTTGCTTATTTGCGGTGCAATTTATTAAAATATATCGAATATGTGTATGTTGCATAACAATACGTGCGAGATTGCGTGAACCGTATTCGCCTCGATATGCATGTCGACGCGGGTACCGGGTAGTTGACGGGACTGAATATTAGGTCGGGGAAACTAAAACACGCAAATTACATAAAAAGTGGTCAAGTAACTAATATGGAATGGGTATTAGGTGGCTAGTGACGCGGCGGTATGCGAATATCGCGGTTCGGAGGAGAAACCGGGCATCAAAATGCTTGAAAACACAGGCGAGTGTCCCAACTGTGTCACACTTGGAGTCAAACAACAAAGTCAACAAGCTTATCCATACTCCACCACCTTTTCTCTCACCACCCTCACACACACACACATACACACACACACCCACCCACACACACACTCGATCCAAGTGAGGATGAGAAAGGAGAAGAAGGAACGAAGAGGAGGAGGAGGAGAAGAAGCTGGGAAGGAGAGGAGAGAGGGTGGAAACGTAACGATCAAGGTGAGTCCTAATTGGTTTTGTAGTGGGTTGGTGAGTTGGTCGTGGTGGCCGAGACGGGGGTTCGGCCATGGAGGCCGAACCGGGTCGAGGTGGTGATGGCAGGGGTGCCTCCCCTGCCATCGATCCCACCGGGGTTGGGGTGGAGGGCAATCCCAACCTAACAGCAAGGAAATAAGAAAAAATCTTTTTTTTTTTCCCGATCGAACTAGTTTCAGCTGGTTCGTTCGGATGGGAAGGTGCACTCGCACGCGCGTGCACCCCCCTCATGGGCCAAGCCCTATCTAGGGTCGGGTTGGGTTCGACCCATTTGGGTCGACCCGACTCAAACCAAACTTAAAACAAAGAGAGAAAAAGAGAAGAAAAGAAGGAAGAATTCCAAAAAAATTGGAGAAAATTTCGAAAAAATTATATTTAGGTAAATAAATAGAAATCGATGAATGATGAATTTCTATAAAAAAATATTTGGTAATGTCAGACGTGACTTTTGCGGGGTTTTTGCCTCGAAAAGCACGAAATGGGCAATTTGGTCTAAAATTTTAGAAATTTGTCGTAAATTGTCATGCTGAATCGGAATTATTGATAAATGGACATAGGTGGACACGGGTGATCAATTGGCGACCAAGGACCAGTGGACTTGGACTCGGGGATTGATTACGGGGTAGTGGTGTGCGTTGTGAGGTTTGTAAAACCCAATTGAAAAACTCTGAGTATTTATTTCACTTTGTATTTCAATTCAATTCCAATATTTCTTGTGGTCTTTTTACATCTATATATTGTCGTTGTTTGGACGGTTGGTTGAGTTATTCCCACCGGATTCTTCGTTGTGTGTCTATGCATTCTAGACCACAACATGTGTATCAAGAGTTCTCGGTGGATAACGACCCGAACTAATGAACTGCTACATGTGTCGGTGCGTCGTAGGTCTATGCCGGCCACCGAGAGGGACTAGGTGTTAGCTAGTTGGGTGCGCCCATTAGTGAGATCCTGGAAGGGTATTCCGAAGTATGGTTTAGTGTTATTGGAACAGACACATACATTTGCACTTTATTGTTATCTATGAATGCGATGCCCTACTTACAGTTGTCTGTTTATATTCCGCATGTTTATTTAACAATATTTATTGAATTCCACTTATTTATTTGAATGCTCGGAGGAGTTCCTTGGGATTTTATTGACTGGACTCGTCATCCATTTTCTTCTGTGATGATTGAGTGCAGATCTGAGTACAAGTAAGGGCAAGGGAATCTTAGGCGACTATCTCTGATTGCCTACCATCGATGACTACTTGTACGTGTGTTATATTTTGATATTTTGATTCTTTTGGGAACTGGGGAATAACATAACATTGTGCATAGATACATTATATGGTACATATTACTTTTCAGGGTTTTTCCACAATAAGATTTGTTAATTGCTTAGTAATATTTCTTGCATTTAAGTACAACTTTTGCTGCTTATGTCATATATACGCTGTACACACAAGTGGATATGAATCTCGAGACATGAAAAGGTTTGGCGGGTGTTGTACGCTTGTAGTAGGGCCACTGGTATGGAGTACACAGAGACACGTTACCCAGGGGCGGCGAGGGCGCCACAGTTGGTATTAGAGAAAAAGAGGAAGTCCTCAGATAATACAAAACTAATCAATGAACTTAGATGTGGAAACCCGAAGTTATTGCCTTAGAACATTTGTTGGGAAGTGATGTGAGGTGGGTAGAGTTAGAATTTATATGCGTGTTATATTTTCATTTTAACATATGATATACATATCTACCTCGAGACTGATCCGGAGCACATTCTCGATGCAGGTTATGGACAGATAGTCTGGTATGCTTTTTGAGACAGGACAGACTAGCGATGCGCCTAGGGATGTCCCGGATATGACGAGTATGAAGGATAGACTCTCAGCCCAGGAGACACGGATGGCCGAGGTATTACGACTATTACGAGAGCAGAACACGGAACTGGTGACATTCACTTCGGCTAGAGAGCCAGTAGCTGTGATCGTACCCGAGGACAGCTGTTGTTCAGGTGGTGCCCTATACACCAGTTCAGGGGGTAGCGGCAGAGGCACCCACAAAGATAGCTACCGCGGTTGTCATTCCTTCGAAGACGTCGACTCTTACGCCTCCACTCATGACGACGGACTAGGCTATTGCCACCTCCACTGCTGATACGACTACTACATCGACATTCGTCCTAGCACCAGAGGCGAAGTTATTGAGGGAGTTTTTGAAGTTCCAGCCTAGATTCTTTTACGGAGGTTATGACCCCGAGGCTGCAGGGAGATTGGTAGTGTCCCATCAGCGTTTCCATAAGCTAATGAGGAACGATGAGACTTGTAGGCATGACTTTTTGGAGCCTTTTTGAGAGGGCATGCGACGGTCTGGTGGACGACATATACGGATACTCATTCGGAACCGACGACATGGGCTGAGTTTAGGGAGCTATTTTATGATCAGTACATACCTATAGAGGTTAGGCTGAGACTGAGGGAGGAGTTCCTGACCCTGGGACAAGGTAGTTGGACCTTGATGCAGTATATGGAGAGGTTTCGACATTTGCTCCAATTCTCTCTGCATGTCGCCAGGACAGAGCACTTATAGATCTATTATTTCACCAGAGGGGTTGATGAGAGGATTGCATCATCAGTTGTATCGACCGGAGCCACAACTCTGCAGGAGATTTTCGACAGGGCGTAGGCGCACGAGACCTACACACTATAGAGAGCTAGCAAACGTGTGACTGGTAGAGAGGTGCAATCAAGGCAGAGTTCTTGGTCGAGTCAAAGGAAAATGAGACTAATGGATCGTCTGGAAAGAGGCAAGAGAGATGATAAACGGGAGAAGGGACTGCTGGGACGATTTTCAGGGCAGTCAGTTCCGATATGAGGAGCCACAGCTAGTTCATGCTATCACCTCAGCACCACGTGGATTGGGAGAGGTCACAACCACAAGAGTATCGTCAGGGTCGAGATCAGGGGAGCCGTGACAGGGGTTAAGTAGACCGGGGTTAGGGTATGAGATATGGAGATAGACAAACGAGTAGACTATAGAGCCGTAGATGTCACCGATGTGCGTAGAGGGGATGCTTGAGGGCTGAATGTCGGACACCACCATCACCACGGCGAGACTCGGACCAGGCCAGGGATAGAGCGCATGCGTTAGCACAGCCAAATAGCAAGGAGACTAGGCAACTCGTTGAAGGTACATTACTTATATTTGGCTGCCCTATGCATGCTATGTTTGATTCTAGTATCACTTTATCGTTTCTTGCCGGACGTATTGTTGGATTGTTATGGTTAGTTACATAGTCACTAGACCCGCATCTTGTCCTCGATACTATTGCTGGGGATAAGATATAAACTTACCGACTATGTAATGGCCCGCTTTAATTAATCCCGATTAACTGACAAATTACAGATTAAGATCCTAAGCTCAGACCCACATGGACGTCGCAGAAAAATCTAGGGCACGCCTAACGAGGTAAAATTTGTTATTTTTGTGTGGCGAGTGCTTATTTGTTTTACTATTATTTAATAGTTCACACCGCGCTAATTGAGAATTACGTTTGGTCGCGTTGTACGCTTGTGGTGACGAGAGTGTACGAAGTCGCGGTGTGCGCGTAACCCGGGTGTATGGGATACTCTGGGATTTAGTTATCACATCACATATCCCATTACATCCCTTATCCAATCACCGTACCTCAACCCATTCCCTTACTTTTCTCTTTCCTCTCAAAGTCAACCAAAAATAAAAAAACAAAAATATTCTCTCCTCACTCACTCTTCCTCTACCTGAGCTTCTTCTTCCCCCTCTCATTTTCATTTTTCTCCCCTACTTCTAACTCCTCACTACCAAGCTCTCCATCACTCTCTCAACTCGGTCGCACATCCCTCACGACACTCTCTCCACTCGGCGACGCTCACGAAGATTTCCGAATCGAGGTGAGTGTGTCAAGTTTGTTAACTTTCGTGGAGAGATATATAGTTTATTGGTAATGGGGTTGTTGTTGTTGTAATTGTTGTTGTTGTGGTGTTTAAAAACAAATGAAAAGAAATGGTCTCTGTGACGATTTGGAGGAAGAAGAAGGAGCCCCAGGTGGGCCTGGCTGCCTATGCCCATGTGGGCCGGGCTGCCCAAGGCCAAGTGGGTCGGGCAGCCCAGGCCCGAGCGGGCCGGCCCAAACCCTGACTGGTCGGGCCGAGCCGGCCCGAACCCGGGTGGCCCTCGTTGGGTCGAACCGGGCCCAACCGAACCGGGCCCGGTTCGGGCCTAACCCACTCAAATTAATTTTAATTACTTAAAAATCTTAAAAATTTAAATAAAATACATTTTAAAATCAAATAAAAATAAAAAAATAGCTAGAAAATTATGGAAAAATCAAGAAAAATATAATAAAATGGGAAAATAGAAAAAGTAGTTTTTGAGGAATTTTGAGGTATCGACACCTCGATATAACTCGAAAAGTGTGCCAAAATTAAACTTTTTAAAAACAAAATCTCAAATTTTTAGTCACACACTATAAATCCACTAAAAATAGATTTCTTTTGAATACTAACTGAATTTATCTGGGATTTACTCACTTAGAACTTTTCATTGTTTGTTGGTGGCAAGTTACAGATCCTACGACGAGCCAAGGGAAGGCGGTGATTGGCGACTATCTCTGATTTGGAGCACCTCCACTAGCATACTCGTAGGTGATTGTATTTACGTATACATATTTTTTGGGATCATTTTGGGAGACTTTTCACCTGATACCTGTATATTGACGCCTATTATACATTTTTGTCGTCTTAACTGATATACATTGTATCATTTTGTTGGGTTTCCACCCCGTAGGTTGTTAATTAATGTATAACTTTTTTACATTAATTATATGCATGTTATTAAGACTTCCGCTACTAAAATAACTTAAATAAACCAAAACAAATAAATTAAGTTAGAAAACTTTATAACTTAGTATATTTCGCTAAAATAATCATTTAAACATCAAAATTTACTAAGTTGGAGTATTAGATGGTAAGTTCGCGGGCCGTCATAGACAGGTATGTCGGTGACATGACATGATCTGGTGAAGTGTCCGGTGACGTGGCGGTGCCCGATTTGCCTCGAGATTTGGGGCCGTCAAGTTGGTATCAGAGCCTAGGTTTAGGTGAACCTAAGGGAAAGTTTAATACAACCGAATAAAACTTAACAACAAACATTAGATGTGGAAACCCGAAGATCCTAACTTAGAACTTTAGTTGGGAAACAAAGTGAGCGGGTAGTACTAGGACTTATATGTGTATATATTGATTGTAATACCTATGTACACGTAATACGACGCTGACTTGCGGCATGTTCGCGACTTGCAGATTCAATATGGATGGACGACCAACTCTTCATACGGATGATGGGGGCTAGACGAGTGGCTCAACACCTGCCGATTCGGAACATACTTTGCGCGACACGGTCGTACTCCATAGTTTGCAGCTCGAGGAGATTCTTCGATTGCTTCGAGCGCAGGCAGCGGCCACACCGGCCCTTACTACACTTGCCGCTAGGGCTGGCAAAAGTTGCCCGGTCCCGTTTGTCCGGTTGTGTTAGGACCCGTTTTAAACGGGATCGGGCAATATTTTTGTAAAAAACATACGGATGGACATTTTTTTGTGTCCGCTTTAAAATACGGGACCGGGTTCGGGCAGAAATTTTAAAAAAATGGGTACCCGTTTGTGATTAATTTGAATGGCATATAAGTAATTTCACAATGTATTTAAAGCTTTTAACTTTTATGAGATTTAAAGTTTTTAACTTTTATGTCAGTTTGGATCGTTTGAGTTTGAGTTCTCTTCTAGGTTTTGCTCTTCTGGTTCGAATTGTAATGGATCGATGAGCTCTGCTGATGAGTTGTTCTTGAACGGCCGGATCGGACGATGAAGCTCTCCTCTCACTTGCAGAGGACTCGGTTGTTGGCGCCGCTTCGGATCTGGATGTTGAGGACGAAGATTACGAGGAAGAGAGGGATTTGGAGTTTGTGAAAGCGAGAGGGAGAGATCTGAGGTCAAGGAACAAATCTCTGCATCGGAGAGCTAGATCTATGTCTCCGATGCGGAATCCTCCATTTAGTGGAACGACAAAGAAGACGAAGAACACATAAGCGAAGAGCGAGAGACTCGAGAGAATACAGAGATTAGCGAACAAAAAGATGGAGAAATCAACGAATCCTCATCAGCAGAAGAAGCAACGCCTTCGGTCTCTGCATCGTCTTCTCGATCGTCTTCAACTGTCATCTCCCTCCGTCCGCCTTTCACTCTCTCTGCCTCACGCACAGCTCGTCCCGCCTCACACATCGTCCTCTACCTCGCCAACGCCCAGATGCGCCTCCAGACCCCTCCCGACCCCATCGACTCCCTCAACCCCTCCGTCCTCGTCCGCTTCCGCCGCGGCCTCCTCTCCAACTACTCCTCCTGGTGCTCCTACCTCGGCTAGAAATCCAAGATCTGGCTCCCCGAACGCAACCCACGCTCAGCCGACCTCCGCCGCGAGCTCCTCTACGCCGCCCTCTACCATCATTGTTGACAGTTGTTCAGTATTTTTAAATATTTATTAAATATTTTATATTTGATAAATAAAATATTTAATCATATTTAACAATAAAAAACGGACAAAACGGGTCCCGTATGTTTGTAAAACATACGAGACTGGACAAAAAAAAATTGACCGTTTCAAAAACGGGACCGGTCTGGGCACCAAATTTAATAATTTTAAAAATGGGTGTTCGATCCCGTTTATGTCCGTTCCCGGATTTTTGCCAGCCCTACTTGCCGCCGCCAATACTTTAGAGCAACGTTTGTTTCCCCGAGTGTTCCGAGCCGCTAACGACCACTATTACCGAGATATTGCCAACAGTTACTACACCATTGACTATGTCGGCAGTGGCCCCGACACTGATTCCACCCCAGGAGATCACATTCAAGACCTTCTTATCAGCTGAGCGAAGTTGATTAAGGGGTTTGTTTGTTTTCAGCCACGCTACTATCAGAAGGGGAGACCCAGAGGTAGCTGGGAAGTGGATCTTTTCACACAAGAAACTTCATGGACTTTTGAGGATTCATGACATCATACGGGCTAGGATTTCGAATTTATGCTTATGGGAGATGCTGCAGTATGGTGGATCGCCCACACAACCGCCCATAGAGAGTCGAGTATTTGGGCAGAGTTCAAAAAATTCTTCTATGATTTGTATATCCCGATCGAGATTCAGCCGAGACTGAGAGAGGAGTTCTTGACGCTGAGGAAGGGTGGCCGGACGGTGTCGCAATACATGGAGAGATTCACATCCTGTTTTCTTTTGCGATGGACGTAGCTGAGACCGAGCGAATTCAGGTCCACTACTTTATTCGAGGACTCGACCAGAGATTGGTGGCGCGATTGTGTCAACAGGAGCCAGGATTGTACGAGAAGTTTACGAGAGGGCGTTGGCCCACGAGACATTTTTGATGTGGAACGACGTCGCCCCCGTTCCATTGCATCACGACAGCCATAGAGGCTAGGGGAGGTCAGACAAGAAATGCAAAAGGAATCGCGATCAGAGAGATCAAAGGGGACAGAGGCCCAGATATGATGACGGTCAGACGATCAGCGCACATGCAGTTGTACCGGCACAACCACAACAAGTTATGGTAATCCAGCAGCCGCAGAGACAGACTCAGGGTCTGGTTCAGAGAGGCAGAGACGAGAGTCAGCAGTGGTAGGGATAGGGCCATAGGGCTAGCGGACAACAGGGTCAGGGCTCCGGACATAGGCAAAATGTCACGTGTTTCAGATGTAGACAGAAGGGGCACTACAAGAGTGAATGTACCAAGGAGCCAGCACCACCACTAGCAGCTTAGCCAGTGCAGGTGAGGGAACAGGTGCACGCAGTTGTCACACCAGACCATGACGCGTCTTGGCAGTTCGTCGAGGGTACGTTGATTATTTTTGGTCGCCCTATGCATACATTGATAGATTCTAGTAGTGATTTATCATTTATTTAGGGACGGATGGTAGGAGAGTTGGGTTTGACACTCGAGAGCGTTAACACCCACCTTATCCTCAGCACGACAGTGGGGATAAGATATATCCTAATCGGATTTGTAGAGATTGTCCAGTCGAGGTTGGTGGTCATCAGTTACCCATAGATCTCCGAGTATTATAATACATAGAATTCGATATACTCTTAGGCATAGATTGGTTGGCGGCATACCACGCACAATTGGACTATTTTAGGAAAATCGTTATTTTCAAATAGCGGGGATTCTCGATTTCACCTTTACCGGAGTCGCGACTTCATTTCCGATCACGAGAGGTAAGTTAGCCACCACTTATGAAATGGAGATACTCGTAAGGATAGTAAAGTCCGATGAGAGGCCAGTGACTAGACTTGAGGATGTCCCAATAGCACGAGAGTTTCTAGATTTTTCCAGAGGATCTACCTGGATTACCGCCGCCCAGACTGGTAGAGTTTATGATTGAATTAGTGTCAGACACACGACCTATAGCGAGCAGACCTTATCATATGTCACGACCAAAGCACGATGAGTTGAGGGCTCAGCTAGAAGACCTATAAAAGAAAGGTTTCATACATACGAGTATGTCACCCTGGGGAGCATCCATATTATTTGTGAGAAAGAAGGACGGTAGTATGAGGATGTGTATAGACTACCGAAAGTTAAATCATGTGACAATCAGGAATAGGTATCCCTTGCCCAAGATCGATGACCTATTCGACCAGTTGGTCGGAGCACAGTTCTTCTCCAAGATTGATACGAGATTTGAATATCATCAGGTGCGGATCAGAGAGGAGGATGTACCTAAGACGACGTTCAACATACGTTACGAGTTATTCGAGTTCACTGTCATGCCGTTTGGGTTATCAAAAGTGTCAGCTGTGTTTTATGGATTTGATGCATCGACTCTTAAGGCCATTTTTAAATCGATTCGTGATAGTTTTCATCGATGACATCTTGATTTACTCCAGGACCCATGAGGATCGCGAGAGACATCTTAGAGAGATGTGAAGATTTTGAGGGAGCACATATTATATGCCAAGTTCAGTAAGTGCGAGTTTTGGTTTTCTGAGGTGAAACTCTTGGGACACGTGATCAGCGTCAGAGGTATTTCGGTGGACCCGAGTAAGATTCATGCTATCATCGACTGGTCTACACCAGAGTGCGTGATAAACATAAGGAGCTTTTAGGATTGGCAGGATATTATGGACACTTTGTACAGGACTTCTCCAAAATTGCAGCGCCAATGACTAGATTAACCAATAAGGATATGACCTTCCATTGGTCCAGTGAATGTAAGGCGACCTCCACAGAGTTGAAGAATAAGTTGACTTCTGCACCGTTGTTAGTGTTACCCGAGCCCGACAAAAAGTCGACTGTTTATATGGATGCTTGTGGAACCGGATTTGCATGCGTACTGATGAAGGAGACAGAGTGATAGCTTATTTATCGCGTCAGTTGAGGACCCATGAGATGAACTATCCAGTGCACGATATGGAGCTTGCAACGGTTGTATTTGCATTGAAGGTGTGGAGACACTACCTTTATGGTGAGAAGCTCACATTGTATACAGATAATAAGAGTTTGAAGTAACTTTTCACTCAAAAGGACCTTAATATGAGACAACGACGGTAGTTGGAATTGCTGAAAGACTACGACTTCGCCATCGAGTATCAGCTTGGGAAGGCGAATGTCGTAGAAGATGCCTTTAGTAGGAGAGGACCAGATAGTGAGACAGTAACTTGCAAGGTACCCCACGAGTTTGGTTTACTCGAGGCGGTAGCAGCTATGAGTTTGTCAGAGGTTCCAGATACTGCAGAGACACATATTTGTGGATAGATGAGAGCACCGACATTATCTATTCCGCGTGTCTTGGAGTGTCAGAGAGCTGACGTGATGTATCAAAGGTTCAGGGACATGGAACAGAGTCCAGATTACCCAGAGTGGCGCGAGTCCATTGATGAATATTTGAGACACCGAAGTAGATTGTGGATTCCGGCAGTGGCAGAGTTACGCGATGGTATTCTTTAGGAGGCTCACAAATCCATGTATACAGTGCATCCTAGCAGGACCAAAATGTACCATGATATGCGATGATTATTTTGGTGGCCAGGGATAATGGCAGATGTCAGCCAATATGTGAGGAGTTGTGAGGTATGTCAGCAGGCTAAGGCTGAGCGCATGAAGCCTGGAGGACTATTGCAGCAACTACCTATCCCATAGTGGAAATGAGAACACATCACTATAGACTTCGTCAATGAGTTGCCGACGACTTTGCGCAAACACAATGCCATTTGGGTAGTCATAGACCGACTGACAAAATCAGCGCATTTTATCCTAATCTCCATGAAATATAGCTTTCCACAATTGAGCACGCTCTTCGAGCGAGAAATTATTAGATTGCACGGAGTGCCATTATCTATAGAGTCAAATAGAGACAATCGACTTACTTCGCAGCTTTGGCAGGCCATGCAGGATCAGTATGGTACCAGATTGCAGTTCAGCATGATTTTCATTCGCATACTAACGGACAGTCTGAGAGACTTATTCAAATTCTTGAGGACATGCTCAGAGCTTGTGTGCTACAGTTTGGAGGGTCATGGGAGGAGTTTTTATCACTTTGTGAGTTTGCCTACAACAATAACTATCAGGCTAGTATTGAGATGCCACCATTTGAGGCGCTATATGGGAGACCATGCAGATCACCAGCTTGCTAGGCAAAGCCCGATAACATAGCTGTCGTCGGGCCTAAGATTGTTGTAGATAACACATAGAAAATTAGGTTGATTCGTCAAATGTTACATGCTGCTCAGGAATAGACAAAAGAAGTACGCGAAAAAGTATCGCGATGGTCTGAGTTATGATATGGATGATTGTGTCTACTTGAAGGTTTCTACCTTGAAAGGCCACCAGAGATTTGTGATCAAGGGAAAGCTTGCACTGAGATTCATCGAGCCGTTTCGGATAGTTCAACGAGTTGGGGAGGTTGCTTATCAGTTAAAATTGTCGAGCCAGTTGGCAGGAATGCATGATGTTTTTCACATTTCTATGTTGAGGCTAGCCAGATTAGGATCGAGAGCGATAGTTGATATGACTAGGATCGAAGTCGGACTGGATGTGACATACGAGGAGCATTCAATTGAGATAGTGGATCGCAAGGTACAGACTCTCAGAAGGAAATAAATACCACTTGTACTCGTTCGATGACAGTATCATAAGAGCGAGGGCCTCACTTGGGAGAGAGAAAGTCTACAGTGCTAGAACGATACCCCCACTTGTTCCAAGGTAAATATTTAATTAAATTTGAATATCGGGACGAAATTTCTTTTAGTTGGGAAGATTGTAATGACCTGCTTTAATTAATCCCAATTAACTGATAAATTACAGATTAAGATCATAAGCTCAGACCCACGTGGACGTTGAAGAAAAGTCTAGGGCACGCCTAACGAGTTGAAATTTGTTATTTTTGTGTGGCGATTGCTTATTTATTTTACTATTATTGAACAGTTCGCACCGCGCTAATTGAGAATTACGCTTGGTCGTGTTGTACGCGTGTGGTGACGAGAGTGTACAAAGTCGCGGTGTGCACGTAATGCGGGTGTATGGGATAGTCTGGGATTTAGTTGTCACATCACACATCCCACCACATCACCTATCCAATCACCATACCTCAACCCATTCCCTTACTTTTCTCTCTCCTCTCAAAAGTCAACCAAAATAAAAATAAAAATAAAATTTTTTCTCTTCTCACTCACTTTTCCTCTACCCGAGCTTTTTCCTCCCCCTCTCATTTTCATTTTTCTCCCCTACTTCCAACTCCTCGCTTCCAAGCTACCCATCACTCTCTCAACTCGGTCGCACATATCTCGCGACGCTCTCTCCACTAGGCGATGCTCGCAAAGATTTTCGAATCGAGGTGAATGTGTCAAGTTTTGTTAACTTTTGTGGAGAAGTTTAGAGTTTAATGGTGATGGGGTTGTTGTTGTTGTTAGGTTGTTGGTGTTATTGTTGTTGTTGTGGTGTTAAAAAAAGAGAGAAGAAATCGTCTTTGTGACGATTTGGAGGAAGAAGAAGGAGCCCAGTGGGCTCTTGGTCGAGCCCATGTGGGGCCGGCCGCCTAAGGCCAGGCGAGCGGCAAAGCCAAAGCCAGGGCCGGCCGAGCGGCGGTCGAACCCGGTGGCCCTGGTTGGGCCGAACCGGGTCCGATTGGGGCCCAACCCACCCAAATTAATTTTAATTAATTAAAAGTCTTAAAAGTTTAAATAAAATACATTTCAAAATCAAATAAAAATGAGAAAAATAAGAAAAATAGCTAGAAAATTATGAAAAATTTCAGAAAAATCAAGAAAAATATAATAAAATGAGAAAATATAAAAAGTAGTTTTTGAGGACTTTTTAAGGCATCGACACCCCGATATAACTAAAAAAGTATGCCAAAATTAAACTTTTTGAAAACAAAATCTCAAATTTTTAGTCACACACTATAAATTCACTTAATGCGACTTTAAAATAACAAAAGTGGTATAATTGGATACCATGGACTTAGGAGATCATAATCAGGTATGAAGCGCGTATCTCAAGGCATGAGCGAGACGTTTTGGAGAGATATTTGTGATTGTTTGAGGTAAGTAAACCCACGAGAAAGTCAACTTAAAATTTAATTATTTTCATTGTAAATTATTTATTTCACATTACTTTTCGTCGGTTCAGTTTTCATATTTACTCTATTCCCGTGTGTGTCTGTGTATGGTCGAAGAGACGGTGTGACCCCTTTTCGGCTCTTTCGTTGATGATAATTCGATTGTTGCTACGGTGTTGGTCATTAGACTATCTAGCGCTTCCCAAATTTCCTTTGAATATCAAAATCGTATAAAGACGTGGTCCAAAGAATCAAAATTGGAATAACATAGTGCGCATCTTAACGATTGTAATGGCCAATCGGTCTCCTTCGCTGTAAGACATCCATAATGTTTACCTTTTTGTGCACTATTAGTCAACATAAAAATTGTACCTTAGAGGGGCTGCAAGTTTGCTACAGTGATGGCAAGGTTATGAAAAGAGGGAAGCCATAATCCCTGAGAGATCTCTTTCCTAGATGGATTGTGTATTTTCGCTATTTACTTGTACCCCAGTTCTTCTGATCTTCTCGGTGAGGAAACATACGAACCTGTTGGAGGAAGATTGTCGGTTGCTCCATTTCAACTAGCTTGGTATTTATGCATTTTTGTCGTAATTGTAAATCTCAACATGGCGCAGTGCTTATTGTAACTCCCTGACCACCAGTTCATTCATTAGTCCTGTTTTAACTCTTGACAGAGCATACATTAAAGGAAATCTTGATTTGAAACATGTGTCTCCTGCCCAATAGTCATCCCAGAAACGAACGTGTTGGCAATTCACTAGTCGAAGCTTGACACGCTTTGTAAAATCATCCCCACACATCGTAATGAATCTCTAAGGGCTTCGGGTACTTGTCCTTTGTGCTGAACCAGAGTCCCACCATTGCTTGTCAAACCATATTTGCTCCTTATAATTGATGCCCACGAAGAGTCTTGTTCTGTTGAGAATTTCCACAGCCATTTCATCCCGAAAGCCTTGTTCGTCACTTCTATATCATCGATGCCTAAACATCCAAGTTCCCTAGGCTTCGTTACCTAGCTCCATGCTATTAGACTTGTTGGTTTCTCTTATCCTATCTTAGCCAATAGGAACTGCCTAATCAATTATAAAATTCGATTTGCCACCCCTTTTGCAATGTGGAACAAGGACATGTAGAAGTGGGTAAGGCGATAATATCGCACGAAGCATAGCCACGCGTCCCCCCTTTAAGAGCCAACCGCACTTCCAACTTATGATACGATGACCTATCTTCTTCGTAGTGGGGTCACATAATGCTTTGGATAATGGTTTACCTCCTAGGGGTAGTCCCAAATATTTAATTTGCCACTCGCCTGTTTGGCATCCAATCAGTTGAGCCTTTTCCTACACTTCTTGAGCAGTGCTATTGATCCCTGCTAGCGTGCACTTTAAGATGTTCAACTTAAGCCTAGCTATCAGGCAGTTGAATTAACCACCTCCATCATGTGCTCCATCGAATCAGAATTACCATCTAAAAACAAAAGGCTATTATCAACAAATAGTAAATGCGAGATATCTATGTTTTCACGACCAACATGGATGCCCTTGATGTACCCGTGAGATTTAGCTTGGTCTAATAGCCTTTCAAGTACATCCGCAACCATAATAAACATAGAGGGGGAAAGGGGCTCCCTGTCTTAGACCTTATTGGCCTTTGATTCTTCCACAAGGTCTGCCATTGATGATAACCGAATACTTGACAGATGATTGTCATCCATGAACCCATGCTTGGCATTTCACCCCAAATCCTTTGCATTGTAAAACATAATCAAGGAATCCCTGATTGACTCGTTTATAGGCCTTCGAAAAATCTAATTTGAGAGCATAAACTCGTTTATCTCTACTTCTCACTTCTTCCACTACTTCAATAGCTATACGAGCTAAGTCCATCATTTATCGATCTTATATAAACGTCGTTTGCTCTTTAGCTATACACAAATCAAACCTTAGTCGTAGTCTTGATGACAATACTTTTGCAATAATCTTATAGAGGGATGTAATTAAGCTTATGGGTTGATATTCAGATATCTTGCATGTTTGGGCGTTCTTTGGGATCAGGCATAAATATGTGTTATTTGTGTTGGCATTGATGATTCCTTTTTGGTAAAATTCTTCCATCACTTGCATCAGGTCATCTTTCATAGTCATCCAATATGCCTTATGAAATTTTATAGTGAGTTTGTCAAGCCCTAGGGCTTTATCTGTCCCATAGTCTAAAATATTTTGCCAAACTTCTTGCTCCATAAAGGGTCTCTCCAAGTGGCCTGCTTTGTGTTGATTCTTCCCCATTCAATCCCATCAATTTCCCATTGGTTGTGTTGCTCCTTTGTGTATAACTCAGTGTAGTAGTCTAAAATAGTCTTGCTAATGGTCGCCTCATCCTCTGTGAAATTCCCATTCTCACCTTATAACTGGCCTATGTAATTTTTATTCTTCTGGGCACTAAGCATTCTATGATAATATTTTGAGTTAACACTTCCATCCCTTAGCCACTTTAACTTTGATTTTTATCTCAGCATTCAATTCTCATCCACCAATAACCCTGCTAAATCTGCAAGCAAATGTTCTATGCTTGCTTTCTTTTAGGAGTCCCACTGCCCGTTAGTCTCTTCTTAGTCGAGTTTCTCAATCCTTTGAATATGATCAATTTTCTTGATTTGCATCAATCCAAATTCATGTTTGTTACGATAAATCAACTTAGGCTTAATTTCTTGTAGTTTCTGCATAAAGCAATACCCTGACTGAACTGGCAATTGCACTTGCGTCTACTACTGCTGGAACTTTTCAGTGAACCCTCTACACTTGAGCCATATATTTTCACAACTAAATGACGTAGGTCCCCATTTGATCGACCCCGTATCAAATATGATTAAAAATTGGTCCGAAGAAACTTAGTGGCCTAATGCTTGCCTGTCATTAGCGAATACTTCTCCCCATTCTTTTGCTGCTAGAAACCTTTCGAGTCTCGCACAAATTGGAATCTGTCGGAGGTTCGTCCATGTGTATTTACCATTAGCAAAAGGGTAGTCCATGAGTGACATATCCTTTATCAATTGATCAAAACATTTCATACTGCGGGTTACTCGTGGGCTATTTAGTTTCTCTTCCATGTACCTTGCGACATTGAAGTCAACTACCAATCACCATTTGTCTTCATACAGACCAAATAGGTCCTCTAATTCCTCCAAGTTGCGTTGTATATTGGTTATGGAAAAAGGTCCGCATACCCCAGATAACCAACATCGAATGCCTTGTTCTTATTTGACATGTATGGAAACTGAATACAATCCTATCACGCAATCCACTACTATGACTCTCATGGTATCCCATCACTGCCACCCCTGCCCTAGTTCCACACGATAGAAGAATCACCCACTATTTGTACCTTGCTCCCCAAATACTTGCCACCAGCCAGCGATCAAATGTCATCTGTTTTATCTCTTAGATCACTAAAATACTCGGATTAACTCATTTAATTTCTTCTTTGACAGTTTTCCACTTGTTCTTCAGGCCTAGCCCTATCGCATTCCATGAACATATCTTCATTTATTATACTAATTTCCCCTAGTTGACCCTCAGAAGGCTATCTGCCTATATAGCCTGATTGTGTCTCTTGTTCATGTCGTATTTAATCCCAGAATGTAGTGTAGCCAATTCTCTCTGTAGTTTAGCCTCGATGTCCTCTGATCTAGGTTTTCTCCATATTGTAATTCCATAGTCACTAAGAGCATTCACCATGGAGTTCTCTGTAATTGTCCTGGAGGATTCTGAATAATGTGGTATTTGAAGGTGCTCCTTGCCAGGGGTATGCAAGGAAAGATCAACCACATCCCTTGAATGTTATTCCACCTCCTGCTGCTTTGTTTTGCCATCAGAGAATTGATTTGTAGTTTTCTGCAAGAGATTGAGTCAATTTTGTTAGGGCACTCTTTGAAAAAAGATTACCTGCCTCAATAAGATTTTCATAAGTCACTTGTGACTTATCTGTTAGCTGGGGAGGTGCCAATTAATCGAGATTCAAGATTTGGTCCTCCCTAATCTCAACGGTTCTTAACTCAGGTTCCTTGTCCTCCTTTCCATTATCCTGAATATGCTGCAAAACAATGGCATCCATATACTGAATAACGTTATCTGAAAATGGGTTAGAATCCTTAATTTCAGTATAAAAATCCAAGTGTAGCTTAGATGTTAATTGTGGAGGCTCTAAGTCATCAAAATCAAAATTTTGGTCATCCCCTATGTCAGCAATGGCCCGAATGCGTGTTAATGTAAACGAGTCGGCTTTAGAGTATGTCTCATTTTCTCCCCCCCATTTGCACCATCGGCTCCCCCTGTTCCTCCTCGTCATCATGGTATGAGATAACCAATGATGCGCTCCTCTATCAGATCCTCTATAAATCCCCATTTTGGATTGCGCCATGTGAAAAGGCCTTTCTTCCCCATTTTGTTTTGGTATGGGATTTATCATACCCCTGTATTGGGCTTGGTGTGATATGATTTTCATCCATGTGTTATGTCCATGAGAATTTGTTGTGATGTACGGGGATCTACATCACTATTTGGATCCATATCCTAGTTTGGGTATTTTGATACACAACAAAGTAGGTTGTTTTGTTTTTGGAACAAAGCCTTGTTATATGGGCTACCCACATAGGTCAGCCTACATTCCTCGTCATACGAAGCTGTTAGGAGCTCCTCCTCTCCAGTACCTTGATTGACATTCGACGCTTGCTTCCCTTTGCATATCATGTGAGTGATTATGCGTTTGCTCTAGACATGTCCCTCTCCATCCGAACGTTCTGTGATAACAATGACATTTAGGCGAGGAATTCCCCCGACATGATTAGGGACTGGCATGTTCTTGCCCTTCATGCACCTCCCCATCACGATGTTCATACCTCCTACAATGTTTGTATCTTTTTTGATCACTACTTTTGCACCTGAGAACGACTCTCCAGGCTCCACCATCTTTGTGTCCTTCTGAATTAGTTGTACAAACCTTTCATTGCCCTCCACTAGTCCGATTGTCTCCTCTGGTGGGTTTTTTTGTAGTACCACGTCGTTATCATCTTCCCCAAGTGGTAAAGGAATCGGTCCATGTTAGAGTAAATCATTGAGTTGGGTGTAATGTGAATCTCGAGGTATATCCTGTTGTAATATGTGGCAAGTGTTGTATGAGTGTGTGTGATGTGTTTGTAAATGAATGGCTGTGATGAGAACAGATGGACGACAATGATGTAAAGTTCATTTTCATATATAAATGAAATCAACAAAACACTCTAGAGTTTTTAAGGTTCTGGTTTCTTTTCTCTGAGTTTCGTCTATCTGATTTCGTCTCTTTGTTTCATCTCTGTTTGTGTTCTTGGTTTCGTCTAATGGAGGTCTGTGTATATGAGCTTCAATATGGTATCAGAGATGTGACAGTAAACGCTATAGATCGAGATCAAGAAAACCAGATCCATGGAGTCTGGTGATGCTAGTGAAGGTTAGAGATGAGGGTATCGGACTCACTTCTTGTGATAGATTAGCGAGGTTCTTGAAAGCGAGAAGAAGATCACGCGATCTTGTTTCTGGTGTACATATCTGGTGAAGAAATAGCCAGATCAAGAGGAGAAAACACAAGATCTGTTGGTCATGCTTATGGTGTATAGATATCGGTAAAGAGATCGCCAGATCTGGAGAGAAAACTGAGAGTTCTAGTGTTGAAACTACTAAATCTAGAAGAAGAAAAGTTGAGAGATCTGGTGAAGAAAACACTGGATCTGAAGTAAAAGCCAAGAGATTTGACTAGATCTGGAAGAAAAGCTGTGAGATCTGGTGAAGAAAGCACTGGATCTGAAGTAAAAGCCAAGAGACTTAGACCTGAAAGAATTGTCAGATCTGGAAGGAAAAACACAAGTTCGAAGAAGTTCTGGTGTGATCGGTGAGGTATAACAACATATTTGGACAACCTTGAAGAGATGGCAAATAGATCTGGAGTCTTGGAACAAGGTTCTCCATCATAAGGGTTTGTCTCAGGAGGTAACTCAGGTTTGAGTTCTGGAACTCCATTTGGTAATTCATTGAGTTAGTTTGTTACTGTAAAACTTGATGGAACAAATTTTCTTTTATGGAAATCGATTGTTGTTCCGGCTATCCAAGGGTTTGATCTGGATGGTCATCTTTTTGGAACACTGGAAATTCCAGACAAAATCTTGACTGATGGATTACCAAATCCAGAGTACAAGATATGGTTCAGTAGAGATCGGTTTTTGTTAGGTTGGTTGATAAATGCTATGATGTTTGATACTGCAATGCAGATTATAGGAAATACACCGAAACAAAAATAAATGAGTTGTGGCAAGAAATAGAAACATATTATGGTTCTCATAATATAGTTCATGTTCAGACTCTCAAGAAGGCACTACATACAACTCGTAAAGGTGCCATGAAAATGAGAGAGTATTGTCAAAGATGAAGAGTATTTCGATAATCGCTATTGCAGGATCAGTGGTGAGCATAGATGATTTGATCTCAAGTGTTCTTATTGGATTAAACAGAGAATATCTGCCAATTACAACTTTCTTGCAAGGAATGTGTGATATGTAGTGGCAAGAACTCTATTCTACACTGGTAGGGTTTGAAGAAACTCTGGATCAGTATAATGTGGTTCAAGAGGTGAATTCTTTGGTGATACATGAGTCTCATTCTGCAAATCTTGCTGAAGTTAAAAGCAGTGGTTCAAAGTTGAATGTACATAATTGGAATAACAATGGTAATCGAACAAATGGTGGTTCCAAAGGTCGTGGCTTTGGAAGATTTCGAGGTCGAGGAGGGTTTAGATCCTCCAGCAGCAACAATAAACCCACATGTCAAATTTATGGGAAGTTTGGTCATTCTGCAACATTTTGTTACTATAGAGCAGATATGAAGTATATGGGTACTCAACTGGGAATTCTCGGCAGTCACAACTGAGGACATTCAATCCTCCTTCTCATACACCTTCATCTTTCTTCACCGTACATCAGAAGCTGGACATGATGGCTCGTGGTACATGGACAGTGGTGCAACCTCCCATGTCATTGGAGATTCTTCTCAAATGCTGAATAATTCAGCATATTCAGGTACTCAGTCCTTAATGGTTGGTAATGGTCAATTACTAAAAATTACTGATGTACAGGGTTTGCTTGCATTCCATATGTTGGCTCTAAATTGTATTTTCATAATACTTTGTGTGTGCCTAGCATCAAAAAGAATTTGTTGAGTGTCTCTCAGTTAACAAAAGACAACAATGTGTTGATTGAGTTTCATCCTCATGTATGTTTCGTGAAGGACCTCCAAACCAATGAGATTCTTCTTCACGGAACAGTACAAAATGGTCTATATCGCATCTCTGGTTCACCTGCATAGTTGCCTCCTTCACATGCTGCTTTGTTTGTGTCCAATAAAGGTTTGTCTACCCTGTGGCACTCCAGACTTGGTCATCCTGCACAAAAAGACACTTCAACAGGTTATGCATCATAAACTTTGTCTTCCATTCAGTTCAATCATTGATCTCCGTCAGTCTTGTCCACTGGGCAAGAGTCATGCATTACCATTTCATTCATCCAGTAAACTGTCGAATAATGTTTTGGATTTAATCCATACTGATTTTTGGGGTCCTGCATCGATTATTTCTCCGAGTGGTTTCAACTATTACATTCATTTTATTGATGATTCTACTCGATTTACATGGTTATATCCTTTGAAATCGAAATCGATGCATTGAAAGCTTTCATGCACTTTAAGTCTATGGTTGAGAATCAGTTTAGTTCTACTATCAAGAGAGTTCAAGCTGACTGGGGTGGTGAGTATAGATCATTTTCAGTCTGTACTTGATTCTTGTGGGATCATTTTTCAGCATCCTTGTCCTCATACACATGCAAGAATGGTATAGTTGAACGTAAACATAGACACATAGTTGAAATGAGTCTTACACTGCTAGCTCATAGTAAATTACCTCTGAAATATTGGTGGGATGCGTGTTCTACAAAGCTGCATTTCTTATTAATCGTCTTCCTACCAAAGTTCTGAATGGTTTGTCTCCTTTTGAAAAGTTGTTTCATGCCTCAACTGATTATAGTCTTCTCAGAGGTTTTGGATGTGCATGTTTTCCATATTTACGACCATATAATGATCATAAATACCAGTTTCGATCTGAGCAATGCATTTTTCTGGGGTATAGCAATCAACATAAGGGCTACAAATGTTTGAGTTCGTCTGGGAGAATTTATATCACCATAAATGTTGTCTTTCATGAAAATGAGTTTCCTTATAATTCTTTATTTGTTGTTGGGTCTCATGCAACAACAACTTCCTCGCCTGAGTCGACTACTAGCTTTCCTTTGTTGGTTCCACATCAGCCCTTGTCTGCCTATCCATCAGGATCTTCTTCTTCTTCATTTGATCTGTTTGATGTACCTGCTTCAGTTGAGGTTACACCTCCTGTTGCAGTGGAATCAAGGACTGGTGTGGATCCTCAAAACATACATCCTATGATTACTAGAGCCAATGATGGAATCTGTTTAAGGAAGGTGTTTTTATCTACTACATCCATTCATGAAGATGATATTCCTAATTCAGTTGTTGTTGCTCTTCAAATTCCTCATTGGAAGGCAACAATGGATCAGGAATATCATGCTCTCATGAAGAATGGTACTTGGTCTCTTGTTCCTTCGTCTCCTAGTCAAAATGTTGTTGGCAACAAGTGGATTTTCTCTGTGAAAAGGAATTCTGATGGGTCTATCAATCGGTATAAGGCTAGATTAGTGGACAAAGGGTTTAAACAAGTACCGGTATCGATTTTGATGAGATATACAGTCATGTGGTTAATGCTTCCACTATTCGAGTTATTTTGTCTTTGGCTGTTCATTTTGGTTGGTCTTTGAGACAGATTGATATCAATAATGCATTTTTAAATGGTCGGTTAGTTGAAGAAGTATACACAAATCAACCTATGGGCTTTGTGGATACTTCTCAACCCACTGCTGTGTGTAAATTGCATAAAGCTTTGTATGGTCTTCGTCAAGCTCCTCGTGCATGGTTTGATCAGTTGAAATCCACTTTGTTATCTTGGGGTTTCCACAATTCTAAAGCTGACAGCTCTTTGTTCATATTTCATCATGAACAAGTTGTGTTGTATGTGCTGGTGTATGTGGATGACATTATAATTACAGGCTCAAATCAAACTTCTATTCAATTCTTTATTGATAAGTTGAATGGTAAGTTTGCGTTAAAGGATATTGGAGATTTAAATTTGTTTTTGGGTATGGAAGCTCATAGGACTGCCAAAGGACTGTACCTTACTCAAACAGCTTATATTCAACAGTTATTACAAAAGGGGGCATGTCTCATGCAAAGCCTATTGCTACTCCTTTTGCTGTTGGGAAGTTGTTGTACAAGGATGGTAGTGCTTCCTTTCATGATAAAACTCTTTATAGGAGCTTACTTGGTGGTCTCCAATATCTTGTTAACACTCGACTGACATTGCTTATATAGTGAATACTTTGAGTCAATTTCAGAGTCTCCTACAGTGTTACATTGGCAAGCTCTTAAGAGCTTGCGCTACCTTAAAGATACTGTTGATTTGGGTTTATGGTTCAAGCCGAGTTCGCCGTTTGTTTCTGGTGGGTATTCGATCTTGATTGGGTCGCCTCTGTGGATGATAGAAAATCTGTGGCTGGTTATGCTGTATTTTTGGGTTCTAACTTGATTTCTTGGAAGTCTAAGAAACAACAAGTTGTTGCTAGATCAAGTATTGAATCAGAATATAGAGCTCTTGCTCGTGTAACTCTTGAATTGAATTTGGCTTCAGTCTTTATTTTCAGAACTGCAGGTATCTCTTGGTGCTCTTCCCATAATCTGGTGTGATAACATGAGCGCTGTTGCCTTGGCCAAGAATCCAGTATATCACTCTCGCACTAAACATATTGAATTAGACATTCATTATGTTAGAGATAAAGTGTTGGGTGGTTTTCTTAATGTCAATCATGTTCCTTCAGTTGATCAGGTGGCTGATATTTTTACTAAATCTTTTCCTGTTTCTCGTTTTCATTATTTGAGGGTTAAACTAAGTCTCACTTCACTTCCCCTTAGTTTGAGGGGGATGTTAGAGTAAATCATTGAGTTGGGTGTAATGTGAATCTCGAGGTATATCCTGTTGTAATGTGTGGCAAGTGTTGTATGAGTGTGTGTGATGTGTTTGTAAATGAATGGCTGTGATGAGAACAGATGGACGGCTATGATGTAAAGTTCATTTTCATATATAAATGAAATCAATAGAACACTCTAGAGTTTTTGAGGTTCTGGTTTCTTCTCTTTGAGTTTCGTCTCTCTGATTTCGTCTCTTTGTTTCATCTCTGTTTGTGTTCTTGGTTCTGTCTAATGGAGGTCTGTGTATGTGAGCTTCAACGGTCCCGAAACCCTAAATGGAATCTCCATTCCCCAGCATGTGACATAAATGCTATGGAGTAAAATGAGTATGGATCACCGCTAAATTTTAACCATGCCCCTGTATGAATTAACGTGTTTTTTTACACTTGGCAATCTTTATAAGCTCTCCAAATTTGCTACCAATAGTCTCGAAAACCCCGTCACTCCACATGTTGATAAGGATACCTTCTACACAAATCCGTTGGTTATTGCATGCCATTGCTTGGGTTAGGTTTTGGTGATTTAGATTCCAACTCTCAATCTTATCAATAAGAGTGCCCCCTCCCCCGATTCTTTCCCATGCTTGATGATACGCTTTTTCTCATCCCTTGTCTTGCAATAGAATATGACCCGATTTGCTCCAAATGGGGTAAGGCACGAAACATAACCATCACTACTAGATGCCACTCACTATTTGGAGGAATAGACGTGAGACCTGGTATGAAATTTTGTGTATTGCTCATGTCATTTGTAATCCTCGTCTAACTTGGATGCCTTGACTCCCCTATTATAACCTTCTTTATATGACCCAAATCCTTTTCTTGCATCACCAAAGGCCTTTTAGGGGATGGTGGAATTGCCCTCGTACATCAAAGTTGAGAGGAAGGCAGTCCAGCCTTTCTCGTTGTCCTCCAAAACCTAGATGGATGTACCTCAGCCCGGTCTTACTCGCCAAAGTCTAAGAACCTTGCCAACATGATTCTCCCGTAGTGTGAATGTCACTGTTTGGAGGGATAGATGTGGCACCTAGTATGAAATTTTGTGTATTGCCCCTGTCATTCATAATCCTCGTCTGGATGTCATGACTCCCTTATAGTAACCTTCTTTATATGACCCGAATTCTTCTCCTACGTCACGAGAGCCCTCTAGGGATGGTGGAATCGCCTTTGTACATCAAAGCTGAAAGGAAAGGTGTCCAGCCCTTCCCGTTGTCTTCCGAAACCTAGATGGTTGTACCTCGGCTCGATCCTACTTGCCAAAGTCAGAGAACCTTGAGAACCTTGCCAACATAATTCTCGATAGCTTGAATGAACAACATTCCTTCATCGCCACGGTATTGCATTCGTATCATCTGGGTGGACTCAAGGGCCACTTTGACCACTTTTTGCACCCAGCCAAGCTCTCGAACGTCAAGTCACAGGTTAATTAAAGCGACGACCTTTGATGTTTTCTTAGACATGAACACCGCCACTTTGTGTGAATGTTATGGTGAAACGCTTATGTTCAACTCAGAATCGTCTCCATGGGCTTCTCTTAAGTAGAAATTCATCTCCTCACATTCATCTCTACAAACACAATTTGGTGGTTCAAGTATTTTCTTTTTAATTTGTTGACTAAATTGGCAGATGGTGCATGGATTATGAATAATGGATTTGTTATCACTTGTCAGTTCATATTTATTGATAAAGATGTATGGTAATTGGGGTTCGTCTCATCTGATCATGCTCTCGATTTGTCAATTGAAGGACGGTCATTGTTGAACTTGAAACACAATATTGTATAATATCAACTGTGTAAAAAATGACATATATACTAATATATGGATTAAACTCTTCCATTGCGCCTGATTTAATGCAATTGATGTTGGGCTATTCAAATCATTTAAATCTATCTTAATCAATATGTCGCAAGTTAGCTTTGATCTATCTTTATCTAGTCGGATTCCTTCAATTTCTATTGAGTTAAAATTTCTAATATGAATAATTTTTTTCAGTTTCTATATATTGATTGGTTGAGTTTTCTAAATAGTTTTGTTGGTGTCTTACAATAGGTAAATTATCTTTCTTTAATCTTTATGTTAATTGGTGCTACGCCTATTATTTCTTGAGTTTATGTATTTTTTATTATATTTTTACGAGTTTTACCATACATCTATCTAAGTCATCATTTTCACTACATCCATTGTATGTACTTGCTATTTTTTTTTAGTGTCTCTGCCCAACAATATTCACTTCTATAAAGCATATATATATGTGTCTTTAATTTTAAGACATTTATTTCTTATGTGTCTATTGTCATCCTAAATAAATTTCTTAAATTTTTTTAACTCTAAGTTGACAACTCATGTACACTTAGTGTCTCTAAATTGAATATATATGTACTATACGTATATGTATATATATGGATCTTAATTAATTTAACATTCATTTTCGTATTATATAATAAATTTTCCACACACACAAAAATTATTAATTTAACACAATAAAAGTTAATGTCACTAGCGCATAATATTAGTACCATCGTTTTACTTAATTGTTTTAAAAACTTTATAAATCTATCTTACGATTTCTAATAAAAACCTACCATAAATTAATCAAATTAAGAAGACTTCCACTTCCAAAACTTTGCCCCGGCCCGTCTATTTTCGGTGTGAAAAGCAACATATGCCAAACTAAAATACCCAATAAACTTTGGCTCTACGCCTCACCCTAAAAAGGAGGTGATCTCGCTGCACCTTATCGAATGCCAGTGCAGGTGACTGGAGTGGAGCTTATACTTTGTAAAAAGCTTAATTGGAAGTGGGCATGGTACCACAGGGACATAAATCTTACTTGCCAAAATAGAATCCACCAGTTATCCGTTGATAGCTACAAACTCCTAACACTCCCAATAGTGGTTGTACTTGTCAACTGATGATGCATTTTAACGGCCATTTTCATGGCTAACATACATGACTAATGACTATATAAATTAAGGCTTGTACTTATGTAGGGTTGGCTTGAATTTCTTTTTCTTTTAAACTAAAATAGAAATTTTATTAATCGCGATGGCTTAATAAATTCAATAAAACAGAATGAAATATAAAATCAATTACCTTGATAAAAGGATATTGATTCGTTAATTTTAATTGTTCCTATATATAAGAACATCCAACTGCCACATAATTGATTTTGAAAAACTACGACTGTAACAATAGAACAATACGACAATCAGTGATTGTTCTCTTGAAAAACATATGAAACACAACATTATATATATACACATAAATACTAAGACCATAAAGAAAAATAAAATTCCAACAAGGGTTGTAAGTTAATATAGTTCTTGGGAATATTTTAGTTCTGGGGTTTTATTAGTTAATGAAGTTCTTGGGCCTTCCTATAAAAAATTGTAGTTTTTCGGCCTTGGGCTTTTAAGTTTCAACAATTCCGGTCCAATTCTATTTTATTATTATTTTTTTTTGGGAAGTAATATTATTGTTTTATTCTTGTTTTGTAACTTAAGTCTTCTTGTTGAACTTGGTGAAAAAAGTAGAAACTAGAACATTATCCATTGGAAAATGCTTTGTAACCCAGCAACGATGCCCAATACTTGTTGGCTTCCGTTGCTTTTTATCATAGTGATACGCACACATTCATCTCAATATGTATCGCATGGACGCCGCAAATGCATTGCGTGCCATTTCTGAATTACAATAACAATTTCTTATCAGCCAAGGTTTATTAATATTGCCAAGTTTTAAACAGGGTATTGAGTTCACAGTTTACCAAAAGGAAAAACTTTCAATCATGTCACTTGTTAAAGGCAAAGGTAATTGGGGCCGTTTGACTGATGCTGGAGTCAACGATGTTGTAAATAAGTTGGTTTTATTATTCAAAAAACACAGAAAGTGCACTACTAGAAACTAATTCCAAACTAAATATACATAACCTTTTTAGACAAAATTATTTGAGCTATCTATACCTTTATCCAAAAAAAATAAAATAAAAATTATATATAAACTAAAATAACAAGTATATCACATCGAAAGTCACATCGGCCCACGAAAGTCATCCATGCGGCCTCGACCTGCATGTTATGCACTAGGAGCTATATATTTCTGCATTCCGATCCGCACACATAAGCTCAATGTAACTTTATGTGTGACATACTATGCATGAGCCTACTCAATCCCAAACCTCTTTCTTGAGGTATTCATAAAGCTTATGAGGGTGGGTGTGGCAGTGACTTGGTCACACTCTCCCTCTCCATGCACCTCTTGGCCCATGCAATGACATTTGGGCACTCTGCCTCCGCACTAAAGCCCCCACAAGTCTCCACTGCATAAAACCAACCATAGAATGGAATGAAAGCTATGTCTACAAATTCATACCTCTCTCCTCAAAAGTAGGCATTGTCACCAAGCTCTTTCTCATGTCTTCAAGGTTTCAAACAAGTCTTCTTTTGCTCTTTCTTGCTCGTCCCTGCTTTTTTAACCATGTGTTCTTGACTCTAAGGGGCATCTGAATTTTATAAATACCCATATACACATTCATCAGAGATAACAAGTACATATTGATGCATTGAATTAAATAATTAGTTAACCAATTATATATATATATATTCTCCTTCTAGTCACAAATGTAGGTCGTTTAAAGTAAAAACACAAGAATTAAAAAGTCATTTAATTGTAATGTATCATTATTATATTACCCATATTTTTATTAATGCTTTTTTTATAGGAACGAGATTTTATTTATTATACCCAACCAATTGAAAAAAACTTCGATCGTACTAGTGTAGTAGGGGAAAAACTCGTTGTTCCTGATATATACATCTACCCCATTGCAACTACAGATCATTGATGAAACCTCGTAACGTTGCGGTGTCACGTTCACACCGAATCAACTAAGTTGAACCTATATTCCGGTGGCCTGAGAATTTTTATTAATGCTTTTTTGAGTGACTTCTTTTCAATTTCTTTTATTTTATCTTCATTAATGAGAGCAAAATATGAAAAATATGTTGGGAGATTGGAGAACAACTTACGTTTTCAAATAAGAAAAGTAAAGTAGAACAACCTACACTTGTGACCAGAGGAAGTGTGTTGTGTATATATATATATATATATATATATATGATCAATGATCAATTGCTCAAGTATTGGATTATGTAACCAGTTATATATGATCATTGATAAATGAAATTATGGAATTCTCTTGACCTCCAAAAAAAGAAAGAAAAAAAAAGGGAAAAAATCACTAACCTTCTTGTCAAGATAATCAGCCCAAAACTTGGCCATGGCACGGTCATCATAAGGATGAGAATGCAACAACAAGGGTGATGTGTGATTCCAAGCCTGATCAATGTATTCAACTATGATGAGAGGGGGTTTTTCCAAAAGTAAAGCACCTTTACAATTTAATTCACAAAATAGGGTGGTGTAATATGAATTAACAAAAGTAGACAATAACGCCTTTTCAAAAGGCGTTATTGCATTTGAAGTGTGTGATATGGCGGTGAGGTGGCGGTGAGGTGGCGGCGCAATTGTATAGATAGCGCCTTTTGAAAAAGCGTTATCCATACAATCTCACCGCCACCTCACCGCCACCTCACCGCCATGTCACACACATCCAATAACGCCTTTTGAAAAAAATGCGTTATTGCCTTTTTTTGCAGTTGGTGAGGTAGCGGTGACGTGGCGGCACAATTGTATAGATAACGCCTTTTCAAAAGGCGTTATCTATACAATTGTGCCGCCACGTCACTGCCACCTCACCAACGGGACTCGCTGGCTGCCGCTGGTCCGCGATTTCCCTGCGCGCGTTCTTCTTGGTTCGGCTTGCTACGTCGTCGTCACCGCGAGCTTTTGGACCGCGTCGTCCTCGCCGCTCCGTCCCTCGCCGTCGGTCGTCGTCGTCGTCGTCGTAGTTGAGCGATCTCGACAATGACAACCAATTTTGAATATGCATAAGAGGAGTTTATTTTTGTATAAAAAAGAAACCAATTTTTGGTTTTTTTTTATTAACCATGTGTATCTAGATTTAAATAGTTTTATTTACCATGAGATTGCCGAAATAGACCATCAGGCCCAACAATTGGCAGACGTAGGGAATCGAACTTAAGATCGTGCATCTAACCTACATAGTCCTACGTTCACCTTACCACTAGATCAACTAGTCAGGGTTAGAAAGAAACGAACTTACCCACAATGACTCGAATTTTATGCTTTTTACATAAGTGTTCATAGCAAATTAATCAATAAGTTAAACCAACTTTCGGGCGGCTCATGTTCACGTGTCATACGTGGACTGTGTTTCACGGATAGCGCCCACGTCAACGGAAAAATATACGCAACTAAGTTAAACCAAATATTTACTGCTGAAATGTAAAATAAAACAAAAGTTTTGTTATATTTTCAAATACATATGACAAAAGTTTTGTCATGATATATATACACACACACATTTGTTCCAACCTTCAACTCTATTTTCTAAATTCATTGATATTGAATCACTTGAACGCACTTCTAACACTTGTTATACTTTTTTAAGGCCTTGCTTTATATCCCCAGTTCTAGATTTTTCATATATAAATGTAACTAATGTATCTCCTTCGTAAATGATTTCCCCATAATGGCCATGTACAGTAGCTAATTGAGTAGCCAAAACGGCTTAGTGGATCTTATTACTAAAGAGCGAACAAGAACATCGAGAATCTGACTAGATTTTTGGTATGGTCCAATTAAATATTTTTAGGACAAATTCCTCGAATTGTCTTACATTTCCATAAATGATATAATTGACAACTCAAAGTTGCATATATATATATATAGCTCAGTTATCAACATGCACCAAATAAACATAGATTAGAAGGTTAGGAAAAGTCTTGGGTTCGACTCTAGTTGAAAAGAATCAAAAGTAGCTGCATTGACCAAGTCCTTAACTTTGTGCATGACATTGTGGTGTTTTTTGTGTGGAAGTTCAATGAAGGTCGTGACGAATCTCACACAAACAACAAAAAAATAAACCAACTTAATTGCAAACTAAACATACTAACTAAATGGAACTAGCCAAACTAAGCTAACTGACCTTAACTAACCTAACCACCTAAACAATACAAAGTAACTAAACTAAAATAACTAACTTAACTAACTAAACAAACAACCAAAAAACAATTACCTAAACTACCAAACGAAACTAAACGAACAACCAAGTAGCTCGAGAGTTACTTGTTAACAACCTAACATAACGTAACTATGTGAACTAAACTCGACTAACTGACCTAACCTAACTATGTAAACAAAATTAACTAAACTAAACTCTACTAAACTACACTAACGAACATACCCTAACTCAAATTCGTGAAATTAAACTAACCTCAACACCTAAACTAAACTAACTTAACTAACTAAGCTAATTAACCTAACCAACCTAAACTAATGTGAACAAACCTCCTACACCTAACTAACTAAGCTAATCACTTAAGTTAAATTAAACATATAACCTAAACTCACTTAACAAACTAAACAAACTACTTGGTAAAGCTCTGCCCTAGCCATACTTACATTGAAGTCCCTCTATCTTTCACAGTGATGAGTTTCTATTATGGAATATTGAAGAGTAATCACAGATACGACATTATAATAATATGGAAAACATGAGAAATAAGTTTATTCAATGAGAAGGTTGTATACATGTACTTCGTGAACCCAAAATATAAGTTATCTACAAATCACCATTCCATCAAGAGAACTCATCATGCAGGGCGGTTACGTTGACGTTGTTGCTCGGTGATGCAAACCAGACGTACTCTTTGTCTAGTTGGACGATGTGTTTGTACATCCGGTTGAGATTGTTGAGGTACCTGGTCTTGCATTGAGTCACGTCAAGTAGATTGATGCGTTTCCTCTGGTGCTTCACTCGACTCACCTCTGCTACTGATGCTCCCAAAAATAGGAGGTGGAACCATCCCAAAATACTGGCTTCCTGTATGGGGTTGGGGGAAAGGAACATGAGGCTACGACATGGTCAACAAGTTCATGAATGAGGGATCTCCACTATATGGCATATTGTAATTATAAGGACTATGAGTATATGGACTAGGCATGTATTGAGGCAGTGACGGATACATTTGAGGATGAGGCATTCCATGGTCCACATATGAAGACGACAGCCCAGGTGCGTAAGGATCAAAATGGTAAGGAGGAAGATTCACGCTCGGTGGCGGTACAAACATTTGAGGTTCTGGCTGGGGTGTGGACGATCATTGGCTACTCTCGCGAACAGTCTGTGTTCTACTCACTCTCTAACGAGATGAACGTGCTGGAGGAGAACGTCTGCTACTCTTTGCAGCAATCTCAGTCTGAGTAGATGGACGTGGTGGACGAGGACGTCTGGTGCGTTCCCGCACAGTCTCCGGTCGTGTTCGTCTTCTTCTCACCTCTATGTTTGGTTCGGCCTGATCATCTTCTTCATCTTCTTGTTCATTATCCTCATTTATGTCTTGTTCGACGTCAATTCCGTCATGCGAAAGAGTAGACCTTTGCCTTTCATCTTCGTCTAAAATCTTAATCCCTTCATCAAGCGCAACAAGACCTTGCTCGTACCCATCCTCAATAAACACTCTCCTAGTCGATGCACCAAGTTACGCTGATATACAAAAAATAAGAGCTCAAAGCACGCAATATAAGATATTAGATGTTCGAGGAAAAATAAGTGTTAGAAGCTTACCGAGTAGTCACGTAACGCCCCGTCGTGTCCAATGAATCTCCTAGTGACCGAACGATACCACGTCATGTAGTAGTGATGATCGTGCCCTTTATTAAGTGTCGCTTTCCCCACGGTTTCCCCACGATTTTCCCACATGTGTATGTAGCTTGCGTGAAAAGCCACCCAATTTTCATGATGACGGCCACGCAATTCGAGGTGGTGCAGTTGGGCGTCGTACGCACAATTTGGTGGCCCCACTTGGACCATGCCGAATTGTCTCATAACCCTTTCTGGTTGATGCCACTCGACTATGTGGAAACAAATAAGGGGACACGTCGAAAGCCAACTACCGTGACCGTTAGTACAGTACTCGGGAAAAGACCCCATGAGTTCAATATATGGTTGTCATACCACATCATCCTCATGCCTTTGCGAGTCGAGTGCATCATGGTAAGCCGATACGACGTGCGTCGTACTTTGTGAAATCGAAAATGCATCGAGCCATCTGTGTAGAAAACAATGAGTTAAGATAAATGAAAGTGGGCAAGATTTGTTAGCAAATTAATGACAAATTGACTTTAATACCTGTGTCCCAGTGGAACGTCCATAAGCATATTTTGGCCATCCAACGTTCGCGGTTGAGCTCTAGAAACACGCAGGCGCCACGGTGCTATGAATGGAAATCTGTCACTTGCCCACAGTTGTACAAGAATTGACGCGCCAGCAACCTCATGTGCCCCTGCGCGAGATCCGCGACACAACTCCATGTACAAATAAGCCATACATGCACTCCCCTAACTATATTGTCCAGCTACTTGGAAATCCTCCATCAATGGTAGGAACATCAAATGTACGAATCGATTGGACTTATCGGCGAAAAGGCAACTAGCGATAAGTTGTAGTATGTACGATCGAACGTAATAAAACGTAAACATAACAAAAAAAACACAAAATTGTAGATGTGTTCATGAAACGTATGTGGATCGCAACGAATTCAAAGTTTAAATGAGCTTAGTCTACTATATATATTCCATCACATGGAATTTTGGGGCTTTCCTTAACATTAAATAGAACATATATGTTTGTACAGTTTTGTGTATTGGAGGTAGGTGCATCATGGGGGGAATCATGCGTTTAATCCAAGCTGTACCATTGGTTCGTCGTGTTAAAACTGGCATCTCTATTCTACGTTGGAACCAATATAGTAATTATAGCTTCTTATTAGCACGCATGCAATTAGGTGTAATTGCGATTCTATATTGCTTTGCGAATTAACAACACCTATGTCACTACATATTAACAACCTAAACAACCTACACAAACTACATTAACTAAACTAAGTAACCTAAACTAACCTAAATACCTCAACTACCTAAACTAAAATAACCAAACTAATACATAAACTTAAACTAACTTAAACAAACAAACTAAACTAACTTAAACAAACTTAATTAACTAAACAAACTACCTTAAGTAAACTAACTAAAGTAAAGACCATCCTTAACCTAACTTAATTGACTTAACTAACTAAACTAACTAACTAAACTAACCTAACCAAACTAAACAAACTAACCTTAACAAACATAAATACCTATACTAAACTAAACTAAACTAAACTAAACAAACTTAACTAACTAACCAAACTTAACTAACTAAACTAACCACCAATGCCTAAACTAAACATCTAACCTAAACTAACTAAACTAACTTCAACAAACTTAATTAACAAAACACTCCTTCGGTAAATTGAGTAAACTAACTTAAACAAACTTAATTAACTACACGTAATTAACTAAGCTTTATTAACTACACTAACTTAAACAAATTTAATTAACTATACTAACTTAAACAAACTAACTAAACTAAACTTAATTAACTAAATGAACCTAAACAAACTTACTTAACTAAACTTAATTAACTAAACTTAATTAACTTAACTAACTTAAACAAACGTAATTAACTAAACTAAGTTTAACAAACTAACTAAACTGAACTTAATTAACTAAACTAACTTAAACAAACTTAATTAACTATACTAACTTAAACAAACTAAACACTTACTTGAACAAACTTAAACTAACTTAAACGAACTTAATTAACTTAACTCACTTAAACAAACTTAAACTAACTTAAACAAACTAACTTAAACGAAACCTAAACTACCAAACGAAACTAAAACAAACTAATCGAGCTTACTTAAACAAATTTAAACTAACCTACACAAACTTACTTAACTAAATTGGTAATAACAAACTTAAACTAAATTAAACAAACTAACTTAAACAAACCTAATTAACTAACTAAACTAAAACAAACTAACTAAACTTACTTAAACAAACTTAAACAAACTTACTTAACTAAACTCACTTAAACATACTTAAACTAACTTAAACAAACTAACCTACACAAACTAAATTAACTAAATAAACTTAAACAAACTAACAAAACTTACTTAAACAAACTTAAACTCCCTGTACAAACTTACCTAACTAAACTCACCCAAACAAACTTAAACTAACTTTCACAAACTAACTTAAACAAACTAAATTAACTAACTAAACTTAAACAAACTAACTAAACTCACTTAAACAAACACAAACTAACTTAAACAAACTAATTAACTTAATTAACTAACTCAACTACACATACCTCCTCCTTCTCCTCCTTCCACTTCACGCTTTACGTTGGCCCGATCTCTGCCGCCGTATGCCGCCTTCCTCCTTCCTCTCTGCCGCCGCCGGAGTTCCCTCCTTCCTCCTTCGCACAAATGGCCGTCTCTCTCTCTCTTCCTCCCGAAGGCTGCGTTTCCCCGTGCTGCTGTTCCCCATCCCCTCCTTAAATATCGGACGCACCCCCCCACACACACAAACAACCCGTGACCTCTACCACCCCCTACCCACCCGTGTTGCAGACCCCTACCCTCTTCCTTCCCGAAACCGACGCAGAGAATATATTCTCTGCATCGATTTCCGGAAGAAGACACTGGAGTGCGCAGATAGCGCCTTTTGAGAAGGCGCTATCTGCGCACCCCCAATGAGTTGGGTCCACGTGGATCCACGTGGCATGCTCCCTTAACTATGATAGCGCATTCTCAGAAGGCACTATCAGTGTAATTTTGTTCACGTCGGTCCACGTGGCCATGTCGACGTGGACATGTACACTGATATCGCCTTCTGCGAAGGCGCTATCCGTGTCATGTTGCCAATTCACCTTGATACATGAATAGCGCCTTTTCAAAATGCGCTATCCATGTGTCCACGTCATCACCACGTGTGCGCCACTTTGATAACGCCTTTTGATTAGGCGTTATTGCCTATTTTCAAAAAAAAAAAGCATTTTCACCCCATTTCCCTCATACAAAGTAATTTCATATGTACTTTCGTAAAAATTTCCTCACATATGGGTTTTCTCACTCTCATGCCAAAAGAGCTAGGCCAAAAGTTCAACAAAACCACTCCCTCAATATTGTCACCCATGTTGATTGATTTGAAGCTTCAATTTTTACAAGTAGTTATTATGATCAGTTCGTGTGATTTATATAGTTGTCTTGTATTTTTTATTTTTGTTACATATAGTTGTCTTGTTTATGGTCTAGCTCCTTGTTTGAATTTGCATTGAATTGTTTTCCTTGTATCGTTAGATATCCTCGAGTTACGTAAATGCATGATTTGAGATGCATCTAATAATAAAATAAAAAAAAATAATAATCTAATATTTTAGGAGACATATATTTGTTATAAAATGGTGTAGATTTGATTGAAATATGTGGATCCTACAAAGTTTAAGGAGAATCTACACTATTATGTAGTAAATGTACGTAATAAAAGAATATAAAAGAATGTCAAAAAATCATTTTCTTAAAATAAAGACCTCCTGGCGTCCTTGATGACGTCAACGTCGGTAGCACTAGGTTGATGTCTTTTGGAAGTGGAGTACGCTACTTAAGGTGACATTCTTTTATAATACACTGTTGCTTGTGTCCTTTAGATACATATCAAGTGCATGCATAAAAATCAATGAACGTAATCAAGGGGACTTTAAAAATTATGTACAGAAAATATTTCACCAAATCATTTTCTTTTGGAGTATTTGTTACTTTGATTTGTTTTATATATATTTTTTCTACTAAGTGCGCGTCATTGCTTGCATCAAAATTTGTAGTTTATAGTTTATCCCGGAGTGAGTGACGCTAGCTTAGGCACCTAGTCTTCCACAAAGGTAGTCCAATTTTGAGGGCACCACTAAACAATATGAGGGCACCCTGACTACTTTTTTTCTTTAACGAAAATCCTCAAAATATCCATTCCCGCATCCCAACCAATGCAACCATGCATCTCCAAAACCTTTATCGAACCCTCTCGAATTACGTTAATCGCTTCTTCTTGGTGTTTTCAATCAATTAAGTAATGTTACATTTGTTTTTGCGCTTCGTTGGATCCATTTATTGGTGCTTTCGATCACTTTCCCGTAGGGGTGGCAATTTGGGACATGACACGATTAACACGACATGACACGTAATATGTGACGACCTTCCCCCAACTTAGGGTTAGGTCGTTCGGCTGTAACGACCCAATATTTATTGATGCCGTTATTTAGGTTATATTCTAGACTCAGACGCTAGGGCCGGACCAGTGGACGCCCGGATAGGCTAAAACACGTTTAATTGAGATTAAATCGTTATTTGTGTTTGTTGGTTGCATAAGTGCGATATTAATTATTATTTATTTCATAACTCATTGCATGAGTGTATTTATATTGCCATACCATGTGAGATTGTGCAACTAGTAAGACCTTCGTAAAGCGTGTCAATGCAAGTACCGAATAGGCGTAGTACAGGTACATTAAGTCTTATAATGCTAACTTAAATAAAATGACTATAACAATGATGAATATTGCATAAAATAGATAATCGAACTTTAAGCTAAGACATAAGTATCAAGTACATCAAGGATTGGCGCGCCTTGGGATACGTGCCATGAGGCGAGGCATTGGGTGTCGTGTAATTGGGTACTATGGGAGTGGTAGTACACCAAATTTAAGACCCTAAGTAGCCTACATATGAATTAATGTGCCTATGCTATGGAATTTAATTTATTAAATTAAAAATGGGACTATAGTTTGATCTATTTAATGTAAACCCTTTATTTCATGGAGATTATCCTAGATGATGATTTCTAGGCTAGATTTGTACAAGTGTGTGTGTCACTGGATTGTGTGAATTAGCTAATGAGGATCCCTTGATTTTCCTAGAGATAGGTGTACACATCTAAATCAAGGGCTAAAATTAAATTTCACAAGAATATAAATAGGTGCATTAGTGGGGTATTTGAACGTGCAAGTAAATATGAGTTCGGGAGATTTATTTGAGAGGGAGAGATAAGGAAGGGGATTGAGTTACCAATTCAAAAAGGTTTCAAGGAGATATGGAGTAGATTGGAGTGCCAAAACAATCAAGGTAATTCACTCCCTCTCTATCAATTTGTTCTTCAACTTGTATTTCCATGAAAATAAGATTTTAAGATTTGGAGTTTTTAATGATGATCTGTTGTTGTTGTTGTTGTTGTTGTTGGGTTGTTTGATGATGAAGAAGAGAAATAATATAAAAAAGAAAAAAAAATTGAAGGGGGTGAAGAAGCGGCAGGACAAATTTTCTCTGCTGCTTCACATTGGGGATGGGAGGGCCGCATGTGTGTGTGCGAGCCTTAAAGTCGAACCAGGCAGCCCAGCCCGGCCAGTTGGGCCGAACCGACCCAGTTCAGGTGGGCCCAACCCCACTAAATAATTATTAAAAATTATTAAAAATACATGATAAATAAAATAAATTATAGAAAAATAAATAAAAATCACATAAAATTACAAAAAAAAATCGAAAAATAAGAGAAAATATAATGAATTTAGGGGACTAAGGGGATCGTAGCTCGAGTAACTTGAAAAATATGCCATAACTAAAAATTTGAAATAAAATTCTAATTTTTAGTATAATATTAATAATTTAACTTAATGTGACTATAAATCAATTAAAATGATGCATTCAGATTTTAGGGGACTGTACCTCGGGTACTGAGCTAAACGGGGTTAGATTCGAGTCTGGGGAAGTCGGAGTGCATGTTTGAGGTTTGTAAAACCCAATAGACATCACTTGAGTATTTACTTACTTCATTTCTATTTTACTTTATCTTGTTTAGTGTATTCTTGATTCCACTCCTTATTTACTTTAGTTATCTATGTCTGTGTCATTGTTTGAATGGTAGGTTGAGTTTACTCCCACAAGGTATTCAGTTGTGTGTCTATGGCATGCTAAACCATAACATGTATATCAGAAGTCCTCGGTGAATAACGACCCGAGCTAGTTTATCGGCACATGTGTTGGTGCACCGTGGGTTTACGTTGGCCACCAAGAGGACTAGGTGATGGGCCAGTTGGGTGCGCCCACTGGTGGGATCCTTGGGAGGGTATTGAAGTATGGTCTAATCTGATCAAGACGGGCACACACTTGCGTTTTATTGTTATTTATGCATGCGATGACCCATTTATAGTTGTCTGTTTACATTCCACATGTTTATTTAACAGTATTTATTAGATTTCTTTTACTTTATCATATGAATACTCGGTGAATTTCCTGAAGATTTTACTTACTGGACTTGCCATCTATTTTGTTGTGATGGTCGAGTGTAGATCCTTATACGAGTAACGGTAAAGAGATTCTTGGTGACTATATCTGAGCTCAACCACTATTCGGCACACTGCTCGTAGGTGTTTATTTATATATTTTGGGTTTATGGGAGACTTATGAGACACATGTACTATTATATACTTGCTTTTTCCACTTAATATACGGTGTACTCTATTCCGAGTTTTTCCACATTAGGACTGATCCTCTATATGACTTGAAAGTTAATGAAAATTTATGTTAATGTTTACTTTAAGACTTCTGTTGTAAGTTATTGATTATCTACTTAAAACTCTATAAAATACAAACCACACTTGTAAATTGGTAATTCGAAATAAAAGATTGCAAGTTTTAACAAATAATAATATAGAGAATACGACGACCAACACTCACATCAAGGAGTGCAGGCTTGGCGTTGACGTCAGTAGGGCAGTGGGACCCGTGCAACAACTCATTTAGCAGCCTCGGGGAACAAGCCCACCACACCAGCCTAAATCATTACCCAAGCACAAGTACTTGAACCGGGCCCAAGCAACCGCTTGGCTTGCCTAAACAAAACCTGAGGAAAGACAATAGCTATACAAATGGATAATAAATACGGAATCAAGGAAATAAAATATCGTAAAGCTATTAAAGTAAGATCCATGAAACGGGTTTTTAAAAGTTTATTCACTTCACGATATCCCAAAAAATTTCTATAAGTTCTAATTGCGACAATAAATAGTTCAAACTACCCAACGAGTCTTAAGTTACAACCCAAATTCATAAGTTCTCAAAATCAAATAACTAGATAGTAAGAGCACACGAGACTCACAATGCAAGAGAAGATTTTAAGACATCTCCTTTCCCTCGTCATGGTCTAAAGGAGATGTGGATGTACTTGGAAAGTAAGTGGGGTGAGCTAAAAAAGGCAACGAAGATCAATAAGAGGAAAACCTCGCTCGAACATCAAACACGCAACAACTACTTAATAAAAATGCAAGATCTAATATGGAGTTGAAATAAAATCATCAATCATTTAGTAGAAAGCTTGGAAATAAGATTCATATCTATAATTAAGTGTAAACCATCCACTATATTCATTTAAGACAAGTTTCAAGATTCATTAAACCATTATAGCAAGAGGTTTGCAAATCAAAAATGAAATTAAAGCATTCATGCATAGGGGCCCACAAGAGAAATACCATAAAAGAATAATAATAATTATAATTCGTTGTTCCATTTAATGCATACTTATTGAGTTGATTTCGGTGAGTGATTCCCCTACGCTCGAGGTGATGAAGATCACTAGTGAACACAATAGCCGTTGTGTCCTGTGACGGCCCCAATTTCCCATAAATTGGACCCCGCCCGGCTTAAGCCCACGTGGACCCCCGAGCCAGTCTCGCAAGGTCAACGCAGACATAGTCAGCCTTCCAATCCTTCATTATATGTAAATTCACAATTTTAAGTTGAGTTATTAGTGTTTTGCAAGTTTTACAATTTAGCGGAAGCAATTTCTACAAATCAAATAACTCAACAATAAGTTAGGCAACCTAATTGTGGAACCCAGTAAATATGTTAATCAGAGGAGAGTAATACAAGGTATACAAAAAATTGCACCTAGCTATGGAGCCTTCCTCTTGTTGGACCGCGGATCTGCACTCAGTCATACCCAAAAATGACGAGCCCAGGTAAGTAAAGCCAGTAGGACATATACATCATTTCAAAACATAACTAAAACAGTCGAATTCAAGCAATTAGAAAGAAAGGAAACAAGTAACGCATGAATATAAAAGACTGTAAATAAATCAATCGATGAGTGATGCCAAATAACAAGGAGTCCCGACTAGAAGGTCGTTGAGTCGCGGCAAAAGCCCATCAGACTCGGGTTTAGGACGACACACCTGCCTCCCAGCCCTAACCCTTGCGACTACGAGATATCTACGGACCCAGATCTAGGACGAGACACATGCCTCCTAGCCCTAGCCCGTGAGACTATGAAACATCCACGGACCCGGATAAGAGCCCCTAACGTACACTCAATTGGGAGATATCGACGGACGACCAGGAAAGACCTCAGGTTTAGGACGAGACCCCTGCCTCCCACCCCTAACCCTCTCGTATCGCAGATAACAGTAATCATGAATCATTTGTCAATGGACCACTCAACCGACAACAATTTCAAAGATAGTTCAACAATATTCAATAAAGTGAAATGAAGCTATAACAAAACAGTGAACAACAACAGTCAATGGAGGGAAATGAAATATTGTATAAGTCCCTAGTTGGTTTACTTCCCTCAAGAATGTTTTGCTCACGCCTCGATCTGCGCACTCGACACCCGACTATAGCATCATAAGCCCCTGGTATCAATTTATACCATTTTACAGTTTTAGGGTCGCATTACGTGCAATTATACTATGGACTCATAGATTTGCCATTTTTATTTTCATAAAAATTAAGTTTTTAGAACACTTTTCGAATTATACCGAGATGCCTAATGTCCGAAAAGCCTCGAACTCATTTTTTCTAGATTTCCCTAATTTTTCATATTTTTCAAGGATTTTTCCAGAATTTTTATCTATTTTAGTCTATTTTCTGTAATTTAGTTTTTATAAGAAAAACAGTTTAATTTAATTTAATAATTACATATATTATTTTATTGGGGTGGGTCCGGTTGACCCGACTCGGTCAAAGCGGACCCGGGTCGGTTTGACCCGGCCCGACCCACTAGGGTCAGGGTTGGCCCGGCCCAACCCGGACCACCCGGGCCCGGGTCGGTCCGACCTGACCCGACCCGCAGGGGGTCGTCTTCCCCACCATATTTTTTTTTTCTTTTAGCACTGGGGTTGGGCTTCCATCCCCAACCCCAGGTGGGGTTCGTATGCGGGGATACCACTCCTCTGCCTTCCTCGAGCTCGGACGAACTGTCATGGCAGTTCGTCCGAGTTCGCCAACAACCCGAACCCAACAACAACCCACACATCAACAACAACGACAAACGACAACTGTCACTCACCTTGCTCGGCTCGCTCTTTCTCCTTCTCTCCCACTCCCTCTTTCTTTTTTTCTTCTTCTTCCTCTTCTCCTCCCGATTTTTCTTCCTCTTTGGTTCGTCACTGTTTTCTTATCTTCTTTTTTTTTTTTTGTGAAATGTGGATAAACTCCACCTTATCCATATGGACCATATATATATATATATATATATATATATATATATATATGTTTTATTTATTTTTGATTTCTTCCTCATTAAGTAAACTTGTGTCCTTGAGATCCGTGCGGCGTGAAACTCGAGGTACATCAAAATCATATTTTTTTAATGCTTTCCTTATAAAAAAATGGGCAACACGCATCTCGAGGAACCAACCCACCTCGTTTTACAATCACGATACTAGTGCCACACGCATTACGAGACACATCCAATGTATATTTATTTAATGTGACACATTAAAATCACTATAGCCGCCATAGCCACATTAAACTGCTACCTCGGTCCCACGTCGGCACGCGTCCCCGTTCGTGTTTCGGCTCAACAAATTTCGCGCATATACTTTTCTCATCAGTTAACCTTAAAATCTCAGATTGAACATTCTCAGTGTCTCCACCCGAGACTCGGACATACTTATTTTGACGAGTGAGTCCCACATACGACCTTGACCTGACACATGGCACAAGTCAAATTTTTGGGCCGTTACATGTCCCCTCAATGGTCCCATAAAACGACAGTAAGTTCGTCCAAGCCGTCACCGATATGTGCGCCAAGATCACTTAGAGTTTTCATGAGAAGTTTACTAACACTCATGTCCTTAGTAATTTAACCCCATTTCCTTAGCCATGAGGGGTAATCGCAACTCATTACCAGGAGAAGGTCATCCAACTCCTTACCCAGGAGTAGATAATTCCATCTCCTTGTCCAAGAGAAGGTAAATCTCAGTTTTTGGCGCAACACATATACAACCCATATATAAGTAAAATTAAGTCAATAGAATAATGCAACCTATTCCCAAGTCTTGAGTTCAAATCATGAATCTTAAATGCCTAATAACATGCCATATTTGATACTTGAGTGAAGCTCCCCACTTACCTCAACTCGCCGTGATATCCACTCCCGATCTTTGCGAGTAAGCGGTTCTATACGAATCATTTCGTGAATTTAAAAAAATTAAGATACGTCAAATCAACGACAAGTCACCTTTTAAATTCTAATTTACTACTAAATTTACTTTAGGGTCCCACTAGCGTGGGTCTCGTATCGGTAGGCGCTAGGGTTAAGGGGTGGGATCCGATCGGTCTCCCACGGGGACACAATAGCATGCCATTTGAAAGCAGATATTTGCTTTTATTTTATTTTATGTATATACATATATATTATTTTGTTTATTTATAATATATATTATTTTTATTTTATTTTATTTTATTTATTTACTTAAAAAATTAAGGTTTTTGGCCCCTGTTGACCGGTTCATAGGCTATTTGGTCCCTGGTCTAAATGTCCAAGGGCCAAACAGACCGTTGGATGCGTTGCGTAGGGATGTACCAGGGATGCGCCGCCCCCATCCGAGCAACTGCCCGGAGGCGGCGCAGGGACGTCCCTGTCGACGGCCAGTGGTCATGGGAGTGGCTCCAGTGCCACCCTCCATTCTCCTTTCACTTCGGGGCCTCCTAGTAGAGGCCCCTTTCTTAAGCAGTGGAGATTCCTTCAACGGTGGCAGCGGCGATGCAACCGCTTCCTTCTCCGATAGTGTTGACACCCCTTTTGGGGTTCTCCACTAAAATCTCATAAATTTAACCCCAAAATAAGTTTTCCACCGTTATTGAAGTAAACACAAACTTGCAATTGGTTTCAACTAGAGGTGCACACGGATTGGATCTAGTCTAATTAAACTCAATCCGCAATCCAATCCAATTACAACGAATTGGAAAATTACAATCCAATCCAATCCAAATAACTCATCAATCCAACTCAATCTAATTTGCATAATGCGGATCGGATTGGATCAAGTTCATGGATTGACGTTTTCTATTGAAAGATTCATGAAATTAAACTTAATTGAATGAACCACAAAAATATGTACCACACATACATCTCATGAATGACAAATTTATAAAATGCATCTTACAATTCTATACCATATTTCCACATTTAAAGCTTATCATCACAATAACCTTCAAAATGCAAGTTCCTACATAAATCAATATGACATTCACAAACCTGTAGTATACATCGTCACAAAAGCACAAAAAATGTGCATGTTGCAGCATACAACCCACCCACAAAAATAATTGATCAAATAAAATAGTTGAGAACAAGCATAACTAGTCCTTTTAGTTTTTATTAAGACCCGAACACAATATACAATTGAATTGATAACAAGGAAAAAACTTTTGTCATTGTTAATCTCTATTTTCTTCAAGTCTTCTCATACCTTAGTCATTTGCTCTATATGAGGTTTCAAATTAAAAAAAAACACACACACACACACACACAAAAAGAAAAGAAGATCATGAGTCGTGATCAAGTAAGGTAATTTCATATTACTAATATATATTACTAGGATATTAAAACACAATGCATAGTAAAAGAAAACATAATCAAAGATAAAGAATTCCCAACATTTGACAAAAATATGAGATACACTACAACATTTCAATTGTGTTGTTTGATCGACAAAAAAAGAAACAAAAAAATGAGGAGATCACCTAACCAACATCAAAATTAAGACCAGTTTTAAATAAGTCAGGGTTTTAATTTTGGGGGAGCGGTGTCGCGGACGAGATGATGGGAGTGTTGCGCAAATGATATAAGGGAGGGGGACTATCGACTATTAGGGTTAAGTAAGTCATGGTTTTAATTTAGAATTAATAATTGTGGTTGATGCTCTTGGAGATACTAAGTACATATAATCATATATGTATATGTGTTTATGTGATTAACGAATTGGATCGGTCTGGATCCACGACTTTTTATTGTAGGATCCGTAATCCGGTCTAATCCATGCGGATTAGTAATTTTTCAATACAGTCCAGTCCAAGGGATCAGAAATTTTATCCAATTAGTGATAATTGGTTCAAGTTGGATTAGATCCGCGGATCATTACAATTTGTGTCCACCCCTAGTTTCAGCAATATAAGAGTAGATAAGGAATATGGTAATACCTTCAAGTACGTTTTTTGACCAAGCTTCAATATTCCTTTCTCTCCATTGTGGTTTGGTTTTTGAACAAAAATAGTGGGCTAGGGTATACCAAATTACTAAATTATCCCAAGGATGGGTGTTTAAGGCTTTTGGATCGTCACATAATAAACATGTCATGGGTTTGACATAAGTAGGTCTGGATCATAAATATGTTAACACATTTTATATACGGTTAATAAACAAGTCATTAACATGTCATCCTCGCTTAACTCGTTTATGATTCGCTTAACAAGATTATAGAATCTTGTATATATAAAAATGATAAATATGGTATGATAGATAGATTAGTACAAAATTCACCCATTTGAATACATGTTAATAAAATGATTTATTTTTTTATTTGTAGACATCTTTTATCATATTTTGATTTATATACTTGAATGAAAAAGTAAAGTAAAACTTAAGACTATATACAAGCGCATTATATTTTATTGGCTATGTAATTATGTTTGTTTAAATTTATTCATATATGTATATTTAATAAAGTAATAAAAAATATAAAATTTTAAATAAATTAAAAGTTTAAATAAAATATTTATTAAATAGGTGACACAAATACACGACATGTTTAATACGACCCACTTAGACATGAAAACGATTACCACGATTGATAAACATGTCATGTAATTACATTGTATGGGTCATGACCCATTTACGACACGACACGTTTACGACTCGCCGACATGAATTGCTACCCTTACTTTCCCGTAATTTAGCCCGACTTGACCATACCCTTTAAGTTGTATAATGATCATAGTTGTATGTTTTGGCCCGATTTGATGCTATTCATAGGTTGTCATTGATCATTCGTTGAGTTTTTAGTTAACTTTTAATTCGTTCGTATGGTTCGATGACACATGACCGAAAATCTATTTTAGATTCGGCGTTACATAGCTGAGACTTATCATTTAGGTTTAATCTTGTCCAATCAAACCTCTTCGTTGAAACTTGATTATTAACTATTGAACTAAAGGTTATGTGGGATTCATTTGACCCTCCAATTAAGTCAATGGGTTCTGACCTACTCTTCAACTAAATAGCTAGAGATTCATACTATGGTGGCCCCAAATCTCGAGGCAACCTTGGCACTTATCATATCGCATCCCACGTCACCAAGCCCCGGCACGCATCATGGCCAGCTTTCCCATGACACCTCGCGACCTAATTGGTTGCTTACACTTTTTCAACTAAGACTAGTTTCGCTAATTAATCTCTATATAAATATTAATGATTTATTTAGCCATTTAATTAATTTATAAAGTTATATCACAATTTTACAGTGAAAGTCTTTAAATTGAGTAAGATATGTAGTATTTAACAATCCAAAGTAATGGACAATCCGGCAAAAAATACCATGTATATATCTCAAATGCGAGATAAGTACAACAAAAGATCCATATACATTTAATTAGTGTTCTACAGTCCCCAAAACCCAACGAAAGTAAATACATACATATTGATGTCACACACGAGCTAGGTCTCTATCTAAGAGGTAGTCGCCCAATACCTCCTTGCTCTTGCCCTTGCTCGGTGAAGGATCTGCATTCGATCACCCAACAATTACAATGACAAGTCCAGTGAGTAAAATCCTAAAAGAAATCCACACAATATTCATAAAATAAAACTAATAACTACGAGACATGCGAATATGATAACTGAAGACAATAAATCATATTCCCACGAATATAGGGAGCATGCGACAAACAAAAACAATAGCGATGAATAAACAACACAAAGCAACTAAACATGCTTGGAAATAAAAGCATTAATAAGTAAACAACCTTATAATCATGAGAAACCTTGACGTAAACTAGCCTAGTAATCGATAAAATAAAATATGAATCACATATATACTTATAGGCTTCCAATGACTAAACCCCAATTATGGTTACCGGAAGAACCCCTCCAGACGTTATTTCAAGTCGAGGGAACACCCTAAATCCCTTATGGCGGTCGCAAGTATACCCTACTGTCGTCGACACGAGCACTATCACAAGTAACCCGTGGAAGTGATTTAGCCACAACCAATACATATGCAAACCAAAATAGGAGTAGAAAACCCATGTGTGTCCATCAATAGTCACACATGTAATCCGATATCGATAAAACAAAATCATGAATTCTGTGAGGCATTGCAATGGGTTTACGCACCTCAATTCGTGTTCGTAACTTTTTCGGACTCCAAAATTCGACCCGACTAGCTCTCTGATACCCGAGCTATGGTCCCCTAAGTCCCCGAAATCCAATTTTACATTTTTAGTATGGTTATAGGCGTTTGAGTATGTATTAAGTCAAAAATCTCAAAACATAACCCTTTAAATTCTTCTGTCATTAGCGCACTAGCTAGCACACTACTGTTCCTCATTTTTAGAAAAATAGTTAAATGCCCAAACTAATTAGCGCGCTAACTGGCCTAGTTAACGCACTAATTGTCCTTGACGATAAAATTTCTCAACTCGAGAATTCTGTGTCAAACTCCTCAATTAGCTAACTAAGCCGCACGAATCTATTCTCCATTCAACATAAACTCGGAAAACATCATTCAAATCAATCAGAGCAACATCAACTTTGCTTAAAATAATCAAATAAATGCATTTCACTAGTTTTTCCAATTTTCACCAAAACCCTTTTTTTATCAAAACCAATTTACAAATTCAATGGAGATGTTCATCACACTTGAAGTTCACTAAGCATTTATCAAAATCAGTAACCTAATCCTCAATCATCAATTTACATCAAGTCTTCCATTAAAACACCAATAGCTAAGTTTCTAGTGTAGAATTGTTACCTAGTTAATGAATCACCTAGCTTAAGCAATTTCCTCACTAACTTCCATGGATTCATTCTCTCTCCAACAACTCCTTCTCCAACAAGTTGAAAATGGAAATATGGTTTAGTTTGCATGTGTTCATCAAGTCATATTATATATACATATAAATTAAGGTGGTATTAATTTCTAGCCATTGATCTTCATATACATGCGTATTTCGAGACTCATCTAATGGTCCAAACCTTGCCACTTATCCCACTAACTCCCATTAACTCTCTCCTAGTGACACCAATTGGCTACTCACATGGTTTCTAGATGTGTCAATATCTCTAGGAAAATCCTATGATTCAAATATAAATAACAAACTATAGGCCTTGATTTCAACAACAACAACAACAAAATAGCCTTAGTCCCAAATTAACTGGGGTCGACTACGTGGATCAAACTTTTTCATTATGCTTGATTAAGTGCAATTGATGGTGAGCTTTTCAAACCATTCAAATCCCTCATAATTAATGTATTTGATGTTAACTTTGGTATGCCCCTACCTCATCGAATTTCTATAGTTTCTATCGAGTCAAGTTTTCTAGTTGGGGCATTTGTGGCCGTCTTTGCAGGTGACCAAACCATCGCAACCGCCCTTCCCTAATCTTTGTATCAATTGGTGCTACTCCTACTTATCTTTGAATTTCTATATTTCTTATTCTATCTTTACGAGTTTTACCACACATCAACCTAAGCATCCTCATTTCTTCTACGTTCATTTTATGTAATTGTTGTTGCTTTACCGCCCAACATTCATTTCCATAGAGCATAGCTGGCCTAATTACGGTCCTTATTTAAGGATTATATAATTAATCTTTCATCGATTTTGAGGTACAAGATTCATTTTAGAATCCCTTTGTGGTTGATTTATAATCATATTTAATAATTACTCTCACATATTTTTATTTATTTATTGGATGAGAGGTTAAGGCTGCTAGGTTATCAGGATATTAAGGAAATTTAGGTCGATCAGATGCCCTAATTAGGTGGGGTCTGATATGCTTGATGGGGATTTTAGAAGGTTTTGAAAAACACTTTGAGATGTTTTCTAAACTAATCAGTATAAAGAAAAATGACTTAGAAACTCATAATATGACTCGAGGTTGAGCAAGGAGCATCGGGTCACGTTGGGACCGAAATGCAATATACAGTTAGTGAACACGAGACGAATATACGCTTTTATTACGTATGTATTATCTTTTCATTTTTACTACATTGCATTATACCTTACCTGTGGTCATGCATATGGTAAAGATGAGGACCTCAGGGGACTCTGACAGTAAGATTCACCAATTTATGTGTGGGAAAGCAGAGAGTGTACATGTCTAGGAACTTCCTATACAGAGCAGTAGACGATAAAATAAACACGACTGAAACCTTTCTTAAGGAGCTCAGAGCATCTTATTGTTTGGACCTCTTATATTAGCATAGAATTGACTAGAACCTCCTATTGTCAAAGTTAGTATTAGTCGATTGTGATAAGGACACAAAAACCCATTCACTGTGAGTCGTTGTCTCGCTGATGGTACATGCCAGGTCCTTTACATTAAGGAGTTCGCAGGAGTTCCCAATAAGGATGTGTAGACTCGTTGCATGTTTACTTTACTTTGTCTCGTTGAATATTTCCTTTCCTTCACTTTTATGCGATTAACTTCTATACTGCCTAGCTATTCACTCACCGAGTCACTCTTTCGGTGGGACCAGATACGTCATGCAGTAATAGAGGAAAGGGCAAGGCTTAAGGTTAACGTGCGACGATGTGGAGAGTCGTGCCACTATCATTACTATAGATTTTTTATGTATATCAAATTTTGTATACGTTTGGGGTCATATCTTGGGTTTTAGGTGTTCGTCGATATATGGATGACTGTATATCCAACTTTTGGGTTTTCCATTACTAGTTCCCTTTTGATTATATACATGGCATGCATTATACTTCCGCACTCGAAATCTTGTTTAGACTGAGACTTGAACAACTAATGATATGTTTAAAACTTAATGTTATCAAGAATTGGTTTTAAAGCATGTTGTTAATTCATGATATTGATACATTGCGGATATGATTCAATGATAGTATTCATGTTTAGAATATTTCGATTAACATATATTTTATATTAAGCGATGTGAATTTTGTATGTTCATGGTAGATTTCATGTTTAGGTTAATATGATTATGATCTTGAATACATATTTTGTTTTGTTCGATAATTATGTATGTTTCCGTGATAGAGATCATGGTTAGGTTAATATGATTAATTTAATATGATTTTGATGTTGAATGCATGATTAATATCTCGAAATTGATTTTGACCATATATCTCATTGTAGTAATCCGTTAGTAAATTCCTATAAGATAGGAGATAGACTTGTAATTGGATTAGAATTACAAATCCTATAAGATGGGTGTTATATAAAACAAATCCTATTTGGATTAGGATTCAAAGTATCTTAAATTCTAATTGGATTAGGATAAGATATTAAGTTAATGGTGGGCCCGAGATAATTAAAAACGTTTTAATTAATATTTTCGGAATTAAAATAAGGGGCAGTTTTGGTTGATTGGATTGACTAAAATTATGAGAAATTTAAGGCGATTTTCAATTTTCAGAATTAAAATTTGGTTGATTGGATTATGATTTTCAATTGTAACTTTTTTGGCTAGTAATTTTTTTGGCAGTTGGTGATGTAAGTTTTTTGGCTATTAATTAATGATATTTTTTCTTTGCTATTTCAAAAATATGTTATATAGTAGTAGCTATTTGCACACATCGGTTAACCTTAAGCAAATTTCACTTGAGTACATCAAATTTTCTATTTTATTTTTTAATACATTTAATAAAATTATTTAAGCTATTAATTATCAAATATATATAGAGTTGACATGTGTCAACAATGTACATAGCTTTCTTATAAATAAAATTTGTTTAAAAACTAAATATAAAATATATGAAGAATGGTGTAATAAAGCTGCTATTGTGTAAAAAATAAAAAAACAGTTTTTTTTTTTGAAAATAATGTACTTAGGGTATTAATTAGGATACTAATATCAATTAGGCAAAATTAATTTGAAAGCTACGTAGAGTTGACATGTGTAAACTTGTACATAGCTTTCTCATATGTCTATAAACATATTAATAAGTGTGATAGAGTTAGACACTATTTCTAGAATAGTTATATTATGAGTTTTGGACACATTTACCCTTCTCAAAGTTTCATCATGAAAAATTCGCATCTAATTCATGAGTTGAATCTCAAGGCAAATTCAAGGGAGTTAATCAATATTTTTAATTCTTTCTTGTTGATCAAGCATCCCTATTGTAAGTTTCTTGTCTTACAAAGTATTAATGTTGGTGTCAATTTATTCTATCTTTATATATTATTTTTTCTACCATTCTTTCGAATTTGTCTCTTTGCTTATTAGATAACTAGAACTTTCGACAAATAAGAATAGCCTCTACTACTCTAATTAATTAGTCTCTCTCTCAATCTTCATGAAATTTAGATAGACAAATAAACCCCAATTCGAGTATTACTTTTATAGAGTTCTAATTGTTAATGTGTAAGAATTGATCAAGCTTTGGAGTTTAGTCTTTATGCTCACGATGCAATTACAAAAAAGCGTGTAGGTTCCTTTAAGATTTTTTTTGTCAATTTTTTTTTCTTCAGTGGTTTATATTTCAATTGCAACAAAATGGTATTAATTCCACTTATCCCTTGCCTAATTTGAATATTGAGGATAATGTACAACATGTGAGGATTATTCAGTTTACATTCAAATCAATGATTACTAATTCAATTGGTCGATATATTCAGAGTATGAGAATATTTTTTCTACATTTGATACCGCATAAAGGTTATTTTTGATTATGTAATTGAGGCATCTTTAACTTTATATTTGTGCTCTAAGTAATTATCTATTATAGATGACACCAATTAAAGCAGTAGCTTAATAATTTGATATGTGGTAACTAATTATGCAAGAGACTCAAGTCTATTTTTTCTTATTAAAAAAATAACTTTAATTATTAACCAATAAGAAGCGATAGAAATTAGAAAATACCATTAATTATATATTAATGGTTCTCGCTCGATATTTATTTTCAAGAACTAAGTTGAAGATTTGAATTAACCTTAATGATACACCATGGATCATGCATGAAGCAAGGATAGACAATTTAGATTGTACTTATTAGTATCGACTTTAATGCATAAGAAACGACTTAAATCTTAAATGTTTAATATATACATGTTAGTATATTTATTTTATTCTTATTTTTTTATTAATATTGACAAAATTATTTGAGCGAGTGGATCATAAACAAATGTTGTAGATATTTATTTTAGATATTTAGATGTAAACTCATGTTAGAAAAATTGACTTCCCACGAGCATAGCGAGTGGGCTTCCACATGCGAAGCACGTTCATAAAACTAATATATATAGATAAGTTGTAAATGTAACTAGATGTGGATGAATCTTTCTATCCAACTCCTTATATTCCACTCACTTTATGTAACACCCACTTACTGTAAGTTATTATTACAATTATGTATGGAAATGTAACATGTGCCCTTTGGTTTTACCAGGGGCCTATATAAAGCGGTCACATCCAATTAATGAGATACACCATTTTGGAATGAAAGTTCTCATATTTCTCTCTCATTTTTTCTGTTGTTCTATATTCTAGTTATTTGTTTACTTTCCTAGCATACTTGCTAATTATTTTACAACACGTTATCAACACAAAGTTCTACATGAAGAAGTGTGACGGCCCCTTCTTCAAAATAGGGCACCACCCGGCCTAATCATGTAATCGAGCTTGAATTCTAGCCATGTAAGACTTAATTACATACACATATACATTACACTAGGCATACATCACAACAAATATAAAAGATATCTCGGCTCTTGCCTCAGGCAATGAACCCACACCAAAATGAGATAGGAGAATTGCCACATCATGTCAACAATATTCAACTATGAAGCTTCATTTGTTTGTGCCACTTACAAAACCAACATTAGTTCAAATAAATGAAGCTTACCTCATATGCCGCTACCTCGGTCTCACGTCGACACGCGACTCGAGGTACGTCCATGCTCATCTCGATACTTATACACCAGTATAAAATTGACTCAATAGTCTACACATATACAATACACTAGACATACATCATAACAAATATAAAATATACCTCAGCCTTTGCTTCGGGCAATGGACATATCACGGTGTGGGTCCCACGGTATGGGTCGTTGATCCTGTTTAAGGAAGTAAACACGGTGAGAGAATTTGAGCCGTTACAAGAAGACATAACTAAAAAGATTAGTCCTTTTAGACGATGGTCGTGAGGCTTATTTAGATAGATTTGAAGCAAGTACATACAAAGGAGTTATGGATGATCGAAAGTTTTTCTAAGGAAACAAAAAAACTGATGCTTGGAAGGTATAACTTATAAATTTGATTTTATGATTTTGATAAGGTATTACTTGATTTTAATGTACTAGTTTTAAGTTGAATGCATATTCATATTTCACTGCTTAAAAGAAAAATGAATTTTGAAGGACACAGCTTTTAAAATCTCATCTAAAAAATGATTTTGCATAAATTTAACTTTTTGGAGTCGGCGTAAATCATGTTGAGCGACCTTAAATCATGATACTTATATTATATTTAGAGTTCAAATGGCCATTGTTGGTTCAATGTGAATAAGCATGGTCAGAGCCTCAGCTTAACCAACATGTTAAGTCAATAAAGAGATTACAAATTTCAGCTCTTATTTGATAAATAAGCCCATAGAGGCAGAGTCATGCCAAATGGTAATCATTCTCAAATAAATTATAAATGTTATTTTTAACTTCATTAATTTATTTTCTCAAATAACACGCGCCACACCCCCCTTAAACTTAATTAATTTAATATTGTTTGATGAAGTACTGACCCTAAAATAATTGCTATATTACAACTTAGTCAATATGCATATGCACTGTAGAGAATTTTTTCAAATAGTGTTTTGTACTTTTCACTTTACTATGTGAAGAACTGTGAGTTTTTATTGAAGTCTTTCAACTTCTTCATCAAGCCATAGAATTCCAGCATGTCTTACATAGATGAGTGATTTATAATCATTATTAATTATAAATATGAATCCATGTGTCTTGCCTTTTTTATCACGTTTTAATATTTATGAGGTGTAGCAAATGTGTTTGTATAATTTTTTTTTATAAATTTAATTTATTTCAATCAATTTCCATTTTATTCTACGTATGAATGGATTAATATTTTTATTATATGGTGGCAACAACGCCATATATTGTTAAATATTTTACAAAATATCAAGTATATATTAACTATGTATGACGCATTATATATTCATCACGTTGATCGCTAAAGTTTGCATTCTAGTTGCATCTTTGTACAATCTTCTACACTAAAAATCAAAAATCAATAATTGAAACATAGTTTTTTTTATAAAATTATTAGCGATTAATTATGTTCTATTCTTGATTTTAATAATACAAATAATACTATACGTTTGAGGTGATAGTGGGTAAGTAGTCTCCGATAAAGCTAAATATTAAAAGGGGGACTGGTCCCATTTGAGGAGGTATAGTTGTTAAGAAAGCTTTCATCTTGCAGCCCAATTTGGAGACTCTTACAAGTAGTATACTTTGGATCTAAAATACTCAAGTCGTGAATACGTGTTTAATCATATATTATATATTTTACTTAAAAAAAGAGAAACTATTTATGTTGTATTTGTTTTTCAAACATATTACACTTGATCGAATTTGTTCCCACAATATTATTAACAAGAATCACTTGTTATGGCAACTAGATGTTATAATTATAAATAAAGCATCTATGCAAGGCTGTGTACATGCAGCTATTATTTATTCACCGATATCTCTATAGAGATTTGAAAAGTGGATATATCACTTTATAATATTCTTTTCACCTTATAGAGCCATGATAAAGCCAAACTTAGTGATGCTCCCAAAAACTCTAAATAAGCGGTTGGGTCTCAAGCTACAAGACTTATATATATATCAGTCGAATATGAATTATAATTCCACAATTTTAGTTACTCTTGGTTGAGGCTATGCAGAAATGTGACTGATGAGGCAATCATATAAAAAAATTCATGTGGTACGACTCAATATATTATTGCAACAAAATATCGAGCGTGTATATCAATTCAATATGAATATTATAAATTGGTTTCTTGTCTCATGGTAGCTGAGCAAAATAATGAGATATTATACATATAATATCACTCCCGTCCAATTTGTCTAGCTTCATGAAACATATGTTGCATTATAAAATGACCTTGGTCACAATGATAAATTATGGACGTGAAAAATGGGAAAGGATCTGGTAAAATTCGTATTAATAATTTCACTAAAAGTGGAGTAAAAGTGGTGCACCAAATGAAATATAAAGGGCTAAATTATTGACAAATAAGCATGCTCAAAATTGTGACAAATAGTGTCACATATGAAGGTTCATTAGGCCAAACTAATTATATATTGTCATATATGCCCAGATATTTTGATAACATTTACCATGTCAATCAAAGGCAAAATTATGAATTTTATGACTCATTAAAATTGACACATTGAGATGTGTTTAAATCATGAGCTAAATAAAGGCAATGAATTTATGTCTTGCTTATTGTGCTACATACATTTACACTATAATATAAAAGAGAGTATTTCTCGAATTTGAATTTAGCGGGGGCTAGCATTCATGCAATATTTGGTACAAAAATTATATTTATAACACCGTGTGCAAAAATAATTTACTCAGAATAATAGAAATTTTCTCTATGTGATTATGATTTAATCTGAGAATATAATTTTAGGCTTTAAATTCTTGAATATATAAGGCATATTAAAATGAAAGGCGTCATAAATCGATGATCTAATGACATTCAAAATGTGAAATTATTTTTTTATCGTCCAGAATCATTAATAATGCGAAAATATAATAAATTCGCATGGACATCCTTTATGGAACCGCATTTTTATCAACTGGTGACTATCTAAAGGCAAATTAATAGGAGACTTATACTGATTTAACTCTTCATTAATCATATTATAAGATGCCTTGGGCCCCTAACTGATAGGGAATATATTTATAGCAATTTTTTGTTGATTGTCACTTTGACGAATCAATTTTTCCACCATTATAAGAAGATATATTGTGATATTCGAGAATTTTATAAACTTAATTAGGCAGCTAATTAAGTATTTTCAATTTTAATTTGAGATTTAGGTATCCGAGGTGGGACCCACGTGTTACAGATCAGAGATCATAAATTTTCATATTATTTTTGTGTGTTGTGTGACTATTTGATGTATTATACATTATTTTGATGCGAAATAGGGATAAGTGGAGTGTATACGCGGTGTCCGTGAGTTTTTGAATACGTTAGAGAATCTTCTCCATTTTTGATAATTTTGAGATTTTGTCTCGAGATACGTGCCGACACGAGTTCCGTAGAAGTTTAAATGTTGACCCGAGTAACTGTTCGAGTTTCGCGAAAAAAATATTTACAAGTAATTTTGAAAATTCAAATTTTGGACTTTAAATAGAATAAATGAGTTGATGTGGGCCCCACATCATGATTTGTGTGCGAGACTAGTTGTTTGGAAGTTTTGGAGCGCTTTGGTAAATTCTGCAACTTTTAGCGAAATCGGGGTACTTCTCGAGGATTTATTTGGACGTAAATTGAAAAGATAATTACGAAATTAAATAAAATAATAAATAAATTGGTAGACTCCTAGTGACACGCGGGGTTAAAGGTGATACGAGTGGAATATAGAATAGTGTGCACGTTTAAGATTGGTCGTTAGCACAAGTGGCGAATTTATAGCCATGAAAATACATAGGTGTATATGTATATTTATAATATAGTTTATATATACAAATGGATCCCATGGTTTGATTAAAAAATTAAAGTATACATTAGATTTGCCTCGAGATACGCGTAGCGTGATCATCGAGAAAGTATATAATGGACGAATTGGTGGCTGTTGGTGAGGTGTATACCCGCATCGATTTGTGGGTAAGTCGGGATCAAAGGTAGTGCGAAATGAGGCAAAGTTTGTGCGAGATCTTATTTTGAGTTTTGTGTCGGTTGACAGTTATCGAGGTTGAGATTTGGTCCAAACTGGTGCAAATTTGGTTAAGTATAACAAGGAGATTGATCCAAAAGATTTTAATATGTAATGGACAAAGTTAAGTTTTTTGGGGTTTTGGCATGATTAAAATCAATGTTTTTGACGTTTTATGGAGATGGACTATTTTGTTAAGAGTTTGGTTCAATTCGGTGAAAAATCAGATTGAAAATGAGAGCCGAAAGTCAAGACACATCAAAATAGGAATTTCGAGAGTTAATAAATAAAAAGAAATTAAGATGTTGACATGAAGCTGGGGGTTTATATATAAATGTAAACAAAAAAAAAAAAACAAATCAATCGATTTCCATTTTTTCAAGCAATAGAGACGTTCGAACGAACATTATCAAGCCCTCTCCGCGAAAACTTTCGCTCGAGGAGCTCTATACATCCAATTTTTATCCTATTTCTTTCTGCGAAATTTGTAGAGCATCGTGATTCGGTCAATTCAAGTTAAATTCCCACGATGGAAACGGGGTATTTGGCCCGTAATTTGATTAATTCTCAATGTCGAGCATTTTTCTCAATTCAATTTAAATTCTCGCGATTTTTCAATTTCTTTCGCTGGGTTTTGATAGAAATTGGTATGAATTATTGTTAATTGGTATATTAGATTGATTTGCATCAATTTGGGATAAATCCCACCGATGTGGGTTTGGGTTTTTATGAGGTGAACTAATTCAATTCAGTTGATAACTATTTTGAAGATGTTTTAATTGTTGATATTGATATATATCGGATTTCTGGATGAATTGATTATTGATTTTGATACAGTTTGACTCAATGGGCAGTTGAAATATTTTGATGTTAGTATCGAGTGGTTTCATGGTGTTTGTTGCCTAGTTTTGAAGATTTAATTGCGAAAATATTGATTGGGAGGAGTTTTTTTAGTTCAAAATAAATAAAGTTTACCTAGTTAACATGTCATATGAGAAAATTCATAACTTCTCCGTTAATGACTTGATTTGGGTGTTCTTGGACTCTATGGAAAGTAGGATATGAGTACTACAAGTTTCTTTAAGTCATCATAAAAAATATTGATGTTTTCAAGGTTAAAAAGTTACCCCAAATTGGCTAGTTGAAAGCTACTTGAAATAGTTATTTGAATCAATATTTTTCGAAACTATTCTCAAGTGTACTTTGATCGCGTTTTTCATTGGGTTTTGTGATATGGTTTTACTTGAAGCTCGATTCATAATATAATTGGGTATACATGTAAGCTATTAGAACCATTTTAAAGTTGATATGACGCTCCGAGTACCTCAAAAATTAAGCTTGAAGTTGGTTGTTTGTAAGGTTATGTAAATCTCATGGTAACCTTTACATTGTATAAGTATTTCTCGAATATATTGAATGCACGGTTTATCACTGCATATTTTTAATCACGCATTTACGGACACGAGAGGAATGAGGCCTTTGGGGGTCTCATTATGTTTATTGGATATATGTGTGGTAGGATGAACACCGCGATGCTCTACGACTGAAGCCACTGATCATTGTTTACACTTGTTTCGAATATATTATATAGTATAAATGAGTTTATGAGTTTGAGTATGATAAGGATCTCCTTTGGAATGCTGCAGAGCTAAGGAATGAGAGTTTAAGGATTTTGAAAATCTGAGATAGGCTAGAATGAATATAATTTTTGTTAATGCAATATTATATTGTTATGGGTAGATTATGAGCCCTTCGACATTTCCACCAAAGCTGTGCAGGTTTGGTTGAAGATTTTTGAAGGCCGAAATTTTCGGTGTAGGCTTAAAAAAATATAGGAAATGTTGTCGAAAAGATTTTACGAAATTTCAAGGATTATTTAATTCATGTAAACAAATTTTAAGATTTAAGATTCAATTTAGTTTCCTTAATGGTTGATAATATTTTATATTTGGTGATCACAAGATGTTATTCTTAATTGTTTATTGATGGAAATGTTAAGACTGCTAGATTATCAAGGGAGTTAAGGTAATCTAGGCCGATCCGATGCCCTAATTAGGTGGGGTCTGACAATGTTAGTATAAAAGCCTAGGTTTGGTAATTGAGGATAAACTTTGGTTAAGAAACAAAGGATGATTGAGCGCGATTAGTTGGGAAGTAACGCGTTGGAACGGGGATAAAAAGTTTACAAACTTTACTATTGTGTTATATTTGTGTTGTATGTAAGTATGAATTATCGCTAGATATATGATAGAAAGTTTATTTTCCTTGTCCGTTCGATACTTAACTCGTAAGATAGGACGAGTAAGACTAGAAACGGTTAATTAAAAGAGAGAATACGCTTGTGAAATGAAACTGAGTGTGTTTGGATGTGAAATACACTTATGAAGTCTGAATTCACAAAGGTGTTGGAAGTAATTTGGTACTGATATAACTGATGAAAATATCAGTTATTAAACCAATATGAAATTGGTTGAAAAAGAAGTCCAAAGGATTCATGTACATAAATATTGGACATGGATTTCTTGTAAATTGAAAGTATCGAACTATTATAATTTTAAACGCTCAAGAAAATGTTGAAATGGACTTAAATTATGTCTCGAACGATTGAGAATCGTTTGAAAAATGTAATATGAAATTGAGATTTATGAGAAGCACAAGATATGAATTATCTTGAGTTTTAGAATAAGGTTAGTACCGGTTGCACATAAACTCGGGAAGACCTATTCTTTAAGATCTTGGTTTAATTTATAACCAATTGAGAATTGCTTTTGAATAGTCTCAAATGAAAGGAAAAAGGAGACATGTGGTTATCAAAAACATAAAATGAAAATTGATTAAACAAATTGAATCTTGACTTAGAAATCACAATGAGATTATGATTTGATCAATCAAGTTGTTTAAGCCATTTTGTAAGAAAAAAATACTTTAAAATTAAGTATTGTCTCCTTTTTGAACTGAAACGTCAAGTGAAAAAAAAAAGATAGAACCTTGGTTAAAACAATCAATCGACTTCAGTATAGAAGTAATGAAAACTTTGATTGTTTATTACACAAGTTACTTATCCATAAGTGACGTTGAGTATATTGGTTATATGAATTGAAAAAAGTACTGATAAAATGAGTGGAAATACACGAGTTAGAAGTAATATTTGTTAACACCGAATTAGGTATTGTTATAAAACAAATATCGTGAGATTTCTAACTTGAAAAATAAAAAATTGTAGTGATGAGATCAACGCGTTAGAAGTTAAGGTGTTGGAGAAAGTAGTCTAATAATAGCTTGGATTAGCTATTAAATAAAATACAAGTAGTTGAGTTTTAAAATTCAAAGTATCCAATAGTCACTACTAACAAAATTAAGTAATGATGTTTATCACTACAACTTAAAATATAACCAATGAAGAGATAGATGTACTAATTGAGAACAGTAAATAATTTATATAGGATGTTAGTATGAGCTCCTATATTGCGAGAATTTCTGTGTAGAACTTAACTCGATTGAAATAGTATCCTTTAAAAATTTGAGTAGTTAAGCTAATAGGAATTTTGAAATTCAAATTCTTATATCTCTTGATTGAATAATAATGGAAAGGTTAATTCATCAAAAAAATTTTGATGAATAATAAGATGCAAAGTTATCTTATACGGTCTCTTGAAAAGTACCGAATTTCTGTTAGAGAAAAAGAAAAATCGAGAAATTTGAGATTAATGAAAATAATGTAAGAGAATAAAAATAGTTTAACTGTTTGAGTCGCAAAATTTCTCTGCTTAGAGTTATGATTAGCTATGAAAAACTTTGATTCATTAAATTATAATAAGAAGTCGCATCATCTTTAGCTATATATTTCAAAAAGAGAATAGATATAAATTGTCTTTCTAAGTCAAAATTAAGAAACTGTAAGTGGTCTGGTTGTTTAGTGAAAGTCATGGTAAGTTTGTAAAGGGACTAAGAACAAGATCAGTGTGAAAATAGCTAAAATTTATAAAACTAAATGGAATAGACTCAATGTATAAAATAAAATGAGATGTTGAGATGACTTGCGATCAGAGTAGTTGTGCATGACCAAAGGTCTAAGTAACTCCATTTCATAATCACAATTCATTCACATCGTAGAAGACTAGTGTGTGGCGCCCAACTGTATTTGAATAATCGAATGAATTGATGATAGTTGGAATAAAAGAGTCTATGAAGTTTTGTTGAAGTCAATTAGAAGCTTTAGTATAGGTTAACAAATGGTCAATAAATTTTTACATGAGTATGGAAAATGGAAGTTTCAGGTGAACGAGTCATAATAAGACTCAGAATATCAAACTATGAGTTTGATAAAACCTAATGTATTTTTACAAAAATCTTGTGCGAAGTCAAACTTCCAATGATGAAGTTTTGAACAACAAAAAAATATACAACTATTATCAGTGAATGTGTTGTACATTGGTTTAATAGTAGTGCTGCACCACTTGATTATTTAGTGATGAAGTTTAAAGCACTAGTTATTGTAAATTAGAGATGATGTAAGATGCTTGTTTATTGCTGAAGTTATAAATAAAATGAAGAGAAATGCGTGACTTACAGCTCAATCAGTTAGTTTTATTATCTATTAGGTTGGAAATATTAAATAAAGTACAATATATATGACTTGGTATGTTTGAAGAATTGAATATTCTTTACTTGTAATTGAGTAGAAATACAAAAGAGATAACATATTTATAAACTTGTATGAAATACAAGTTTAAAAGTTATACTATGAGAGTATAATCATCGAATATGTTGATATATCTATTTAGAAATGTATATCTACTCAAGTTAAGGATATTTGTCTCTATTCAGGCAATGAGAGACGTTGGTGAATAGTAAGTGATTAAGACGTGGGTTTGTAAGAGGTCTCAGTTAAATGAAAGGAATGAGATTCTTGATGAAATCATCATTAGAGAATGATACGACGAAGTTAGAAAAGTCGATGCTTTTCTAAACAGACAAAAGAAAAAGTTAAGTGAATTAGCCGACGAGTTTGCATTAGTAACTACTTTCTAGTCCACAATATAAATAATATTGTGAGTAGATATTTAGTGAATGAGTGAGAGCCGCACAATGTGTCATGTTTCTATTTCCGATCGGATTGAGAATTTGAGATCTCTTGTCATAGGATGACAGATGTTTATGAGATCTATAGTCATTGGATGACTTGTGTAATTTCAAGTTTTTATGGGAAACAGTGGAATGGTGGTAAATCAGATAGATATGCGACTCTACTTAGTATATAACGTTGTGCTTAAATATTATTTGCATCAAAATATAATTTTAGACTAATAATAGTCTAAGAATTAATCGGCTAATAATTGAAATAAAAAGGGATGGTTAGTGATGAGAAAGTAAACCGAGATGTGTATCAGTAGAGAGGATATGAAAAGTGGATATGGAATAGAATTATTAGAATGAGAATTGTGTTATGAAAAGCAAGATAAGCTAGGTCTTGCTAGGTATTAATACTTGAACAAGATTTAAGGGAATGAGATGAGAAACGAAGTAAGATTATTGAATATTCCACAAAGTTGATCGTTTAACTAGTCATAAATTCACAAGTTGTCAGGATTAGCAAAGTAACTGAGATAACTTTTCATTAAACCAAAATGTGAGAAAATGAAAAGTTAAAATAGTTATGATCTCTACCACCGAGTTGGTGAATACAATGAAAGTGATTGGGTCCACTTAACGGTTCACCTCGGAAGTGGTTTTACAGGTTTGGATTAAAAGAGTTTTATACGAAGAATTATTTTATCATATTTTTTTTGGTTCAGTAAACTATAAGTTCAAATTTCGATAACAAAACTTTTATAAGTTGGGAAGATTATGACATCCGAAAATTTTATAAACTTAATTAGGCGGCTAATTAAGTATTTTCGATTTTAATTTGGGATTTAGGTATACGAGGTTGGACCCACATGTTACGAATCAAAGATCATAAACTTTAATATTATTTTTGTATGTTGTGTGCCTATTTGATGTATTATACACTATTTTGATGTGAAAATGGGTTAAGTGGAGTGTATACGCGGTGTCCCTGAGTTCTAGAGCCCGTTGAAGAATTTTTTCCATTTTTGGTAATTTTAAAGTTTTGTCTTGAAATACGTGTCGACACGAGTTCCATAGAAGTTTAAATGTTGACTCGAGTAACAATTTTGAGTTTCGTAAAAAATATTTACAAGTAATTTTGAAAATTCAAATTTTGGACTTTAAATAGACTAAATGCGTTGACGTGGGCCCCACACTTTTATTGGAAGACCAGTTGTTTGGAAGTTTAGAAGCGCTTTGGTAAATTCTCCAACTTTTAAGAAAATTAGTGTATTTGTCGAGGATTTATTTGGACGTTTATTGAAAAGATAATTACGAAATTAAATAAAATAATAAATAAATTGGTGGATGCCTAGTGACATGAGGGATGGAGGGTGGCACACGTGGGATGTACAATAGTGTGCACGTCCGAGATTGGTTGTTGGCGTGCGTGGCGGATTTATAGCCGCAAAAATACATAAGTGTATATGTATTTATATTATAATATAGTTTATATATATAAATATATATAAACGGATTCTATAGTTTGATTAAAAAAAATTAAAGTACACATTGGATTTGAGTCAAGATACATGTAGCATGATCATCGAGGAAGTAAATAATGGATGAGTTGGTGGTTGTTGGTGAGGTGTATACACGCCTCGGTTTGAATGTAAGTCAAGATCGGAGGTAGTGTGAAATGAGACAAAGTTTGTGCGAGATTTTATATTGAGTTTTGTGTCGATTGACAGTGGTTAAAGTTTAGATTGGGTCCAAACTGGTGCAAGTTTGGTTAAGTATGACGAGAAGATTGGTCCGGAAGATTTTAGTATGCATGGACAATGCTATGATTTTTGGGTTTTGGCATGACTAAAATCAGTGTTTTGGATGTTTTATGGGGATGAACTATTTTGTCAAGAGTTTTGTTCAATTTGGAGAAAACTCAGATCGAAAATGAGAGCCGAAAGTCAAGGCACGTCAAAATAAGGATTTTGGAAATTAATAAATAAAAAGAAATTAAGATTTGTGAAGTTGCTTTGAGGGTTTATATAAAAATATAAAAAAAAAAAAAGAATCGTTCTTTTCCATTTTTCAAGCAACAAAGATGTTTAGATCAAACATTCTCAAACCTTATGGAAACTTTCGCTCGCGGAGCTCCCTACGTCCGATTGTCGTCCTATTTCTTTTCGCAAAATTGTAGAGCATCACGATGCGGTCAACTCAAACTAGATTTTCACAATAGAAATGAGGTATTCGGCCCGCAATTTAGTAAATTCTCAATATCGGGCATTTTTCTCAATTCAATTTGAATTCTCGCGATTTTTCAATCTCTTTCGAGGGGTTTTGATAGAAGTTAGTTGGAATTATTGTTAATTGATATATTGGATTGATTTGCGTCAATTTAAGATAAATTTCACCGATGTAGGTTAGGGTTTTGATGAGGTGAACTAATTCAATTCGGTGACAACTATTTTGGAGATGTTTTAATTGTTGATATTGATTTATATTGGGTTTTTGGATGAATTGATTATTGTATTTGATACAATTTGACTCAACGAGCTGTTGAAATATTTTGGTGTTAGCATTGAGTTGTTTCATGGTGATTGTTGCCGAATTTTGAAGATTTAAATGCGAAAATATTGATTTGGAGAATTTTTTTTAGTTCAAAATAAATAAAGCTTGCCTAGTTGACTGGTCATATGAGAAAATTCATAACTTCTCTAATATTGGCCTGATTTGGGTGTTCTTGACTTTATGGAAAGTAGGACATGAGTACTACAAGTTCCTTTAGGTCATCATGAAAAATATCAAGGTATTCAAGGTTAAAGAGTTACCCTACATTGGCTAGTTAAAAGCTAGATGAAACAATTATTTAAATCAATATTTTTGGAAACTATTCTCAAGCGTACTTTGATCGCGGTTTTCATTGGGTTTCATGATATGATTTCACTCGAAGCTTGACCCATAATATAATTGGATATGCAAGGAAGCTATTGGAACCACTTTCAAGGTGATCCAATGCTCCAGGAACCCCTAAAATTAAGCTTGAAGTTGGTTGTTTGTAAGGTTAAGTAAATCTCATGGTAACCTTTACATTATATGAGTATTTCTCGAATATATTGCATGCACGGTTTATCGTTGCATATTTCTTGATCATGTATTCACGGACATGAGAGGAATGAGGCCTTCGGGGGTCCCATTGTGTTCATTGGCTATAAGTGTGGCAGGATGAATACCGTGGTGCTCTACTACTGGAGCCACTAATCATTGTTGACACTTGTTTCGGATGGGTTGTTTTTGTGATGCTAGCCATGATCATATTCCATGGAGAGTCGAGGGTGTGGCTTCTCGAGAGACTTCCTTTCAAACTCATGAATCTTTATTACTGTTTACCCACCACTTTTGAAAAGATGTCTTTTGATTTAGTCGGTTAACAGAAACGAGATGGATTGCATACTTGTATATTTATGATTTCTTTTGACATTATTGTTCTTTTAGATTCTTGGAATACAATGCATTTGATTATTACAAGTGTAATGGATAGTGTGGGATTTACTTATCTGACACTATCAAATTTGTATAATTGGATAATGAAAGGTTCAAGTGGCGACAAGGGAAAAGGGAAGCTTTTTGATTGTATGTGACTGGCTTAATTCTTTTCTTTACGTACTTATTGGTTTTCGAATATATTATAATGGGTTTATAGACTCGAGTTTGATTAGGATCTCCTTTGAAATGTTGCGGAGCTAAGGAATGAGAGTTTAAGGATTTTGAAAATCCGAGATAGGTTAGAATGAATAAATATTTTTTGTTAATGCAATATAATATTGTTATGGATAGATTGTGAGTTCTTCGACATTTCCACCAAAGCCGAGCAGGTTTTGTTGAAGGTTTTTGAAGGCTGGAATTTTTTGTGTAGGCTTAAAAATAGAGGAGATGCTGTCGAAAAGTTTTTACGTAATTTCGAGGATTATTTAATTCATGTAAACAAACTTTAAGGTTTAAGATTCAGTTTAGAATCGTTAATTGTTGATAATATTTTGTATTTAATGATCACAAGATCTTATTCTTAATTATTATTGATGGAAATGTTAAGGCTGCTAGATTATCAAATGAGTTAAGGTAATCTAGGCTGGTCAGATGCCCTAATTAGGTGGGGTCTGACATATATAAAGTCAATTCAAAAGGAATGACACAAAAGGAATGACGTGAAATTGCATGAAACATATCAAATTTGTTGTATTATGATCCATATACAAATTAATATTAACTTGAAGTTCAAATGATCATTCATTAGCAACAAGTTACGAATCAATTACTTAATGCTAGTATCGATATAAAAGAGTGACAAAATCATATGTTCCAGCATTAAAGGTTCGTATAGGAAACGATGTCCCTGTGCAATAAAATGTATACACTAACAAAATGACAAGACGTAAAAGACTAGATATCTTATTTTCAATTACCTAACTTGCAAGATGTAGCTATTCACCTACTCGAAGAAATTGAAATGATGTTATATACACTTTTTGTCATCCTCGAGTTAATAATAAGTGTCATGAGTTTATTTTACTTAAAAGGGTAAAACCAAGTTTTGCAAAGATTTGTTGCAAAACAAAATAATATAACTCACCCATATGATCCAGAGGGAGAGAATCAAAAGGAGTTATTGATTAATGCATTGCATTTTTTTCCCTTAGCTATGATTTTATGCCACTGGGTTATCCATGCATGGTTTTTAACGAGGTGATCCTAATAATATTAATACTCCATTATCAAAATTGATTAGTGTATTGTACTTTTTTTACCTTAATTATGATTTTATTCCACTAAGTTTTCCTAGCAAGGTTTTTAAAGAAGGAGAATGCTAAAGTGGCCCAGTTTGGGCACCGTTTAGAGCACCGAGTCAATGGGTCCCACCGACTATCTTTTTGTTAGGTTTGACAGATTGACTATCTGTCAGGTTGAGAAAAAATGATTTTAAAATCTTTTGGAAAAAAATAGAAAATTAATACAGTTGGTCTGACAGACGACTGTCGACCTTACCGACTTTTGTGCTTATTACTATAGCTAAAAATCTAAACTTCCCTCTAATAGTTTAAAGCCCTAAATCCCTTCATTTGGGCAAAAAAAAGGCAAGAACCATGTCTTCCTTGCGAAGCTCGTGATTATTGGTTGATTAGTTTTTCTGGGCTCATCAATATAGGCGGAATGACGAGCTCGTCAACTGACTAATTTGAACAAAAGGGAGGATCAAAGGAGGCGAAAAAACAAAAGAGAAACGTGAGTGTTTAACTGGTAGGGGTGTGCAACTAGTCCCTCATCGTCTAGAAGGGAGGCACATAATTGAAGGTACAGTCGGCACAACTAACTGGTTTGTCCTCGGATGGTTTGAAATTGGAAGAGGAAAGATTCTTGTTTCTTTCAAGGTGTGATCAAGGGACCACCATCACGCTCTTTTGTATTTCTTGTGAGTGATTTAAGGAGTATTTTCTTGTTTTCATTGTTTTGTTTATTTCGTGAATGGAATATTTGGGTTTTGTTGTTAGTGGTAGTTAAGATTCTTTAGTGTTCAACATGTTTTGTCAAATTTGAACTCTTTTTTTACTAGCATTTGTCCTCACATTTGAACAATTTTTACTGATAATAATGTGTTTTTCTGGCTAACTCATTTATTTTACGGGGATAGTCATCGACCCGGCCTGAAATTTTTTAGGGATTAGCATGTTTTGTTGGCTGCACTAGATTTTGACTAATACTCCTTGATTTGCTGGGTCATTTAAAGATTGGGCTCCATTAGGCGAAACAAAGAAACCCTCGGTTGGGGCCTTGACAAAGCCTGTATTACACATCGACCACTGATTGGAACTGCACTAATATTGTAGGTAATACAATGGTGCCCTTATTTGATTTGAATGAGCCTATAGATTCAGTCGTTGATTTAGTATCTGGTGATGCAATTGAATCAGCTGATGCAAATGGTCAAGGTGAGGAGAGGGATGAATCTATTGACACTGATAGTGTTGATGATGATCTAATTAAGGGTTGTGAGGAACCGAAGGCCCATGAGTTGGGCATGGTGTTTGATAGTCCTAAAGATGTTAAAAATACATTTCAAGAGTATGCAAAAATGAATAGATTTGCAATCAAAATTTGATCAACGGATAAGAAAGATGAAATTGTTTGGAAGTATGTGTTCAAATGATGTAAACAAGGCTACAAAAAAACCAATGGGGTATACCAAAAAGGTGGCCTTATTGCAAAGTGTGGTTTTCGTATCCAAGTGAACACTAGATTATTTTCAGACTGTAAGTGGCACCTCACCAAGGTATATTTGGAGCATAATCATCCGCTCAGCTGCCCATCGAAGTCCGAATTTTATAGTTGCAATAAGTTCATTTCAATTGTAGCTAAGAAGAGACCGGAACTTAATGCGCGTGTTGGGATTCCACCTTGTAAGTCGTATATGGTAGAGTATGTCCGTGTAAGAGGGATTGATAAAATGACATTCAATGAGAAAGACTTATGAAACCACATTGATTCGGCACGATGACTCAGGCTTGAGTGTGGGGATGCAGAGGCAATTATGCAACATTTCAGAAGAAGCAAAAAAAATAATCCCAACTTCTTCCACTTAATTGTCTTAGGTGAGCATAATGATCTGAAACGTGTGTTTTGGGCCGACCAGGGGCTAGATCACTTATTAGTCCTTCGTGGATGTGGTGTCCTTTGATACAACATACTTAACCAACATGTATGACACGCCATTTGCTCCTTTTATCGCGTCAACCATCATAATCAATCTATTTTGTTGGGTTGTGCTTTACTCGGGGATGAGACGAAGGAAAGCTACGAGTGGCTTTTCAGTACATGGTTTGATCAATGCCCCTCTATTAGGCATGTTGTAGCGAAAGTATTTCCTAACGCGTGACACAGGTTGTGTATGTGGCAAATAATAAAGAAAGAGCCTAAGAAGATAGGCGAACCTCATGACCGGGAATATATTATATCAAAGTTTAAACGAGTAGTTTACAACTCCATGAATGTAGATGAGTTTGAAGCTGAATGGCTTAAATTGTTCATTGGTTTCTCCTTTGGTGAGAAATTTAGTACTTGGTTGAAGGACTTGTATGCCATTAAACACAAATGGGTTCCATCGTACATTGTAACGACCCATTTTAATAATGCCATTAATTATCTCCAAATTGCATACATGGACGCCAACTCAAATCCATGTAGACGTCGTAGGTAGGCTAGGACACACGTCAACCTAGGTACACTGGCTTAATTGTGTGTTGGATGGCTTAATTGAGGTGCGATTTATTCAATTATTGGTTAAATACATCGCATGTGTGTATGTTGAATCACGAGAGCGTGTGAGGTTGTTTGACTGGTAGCTGCCTCGAAGTGCGTGCTAATTCGAGTTTCAAGAGTCGAGATACGGGTACATTAGAGAAAACTCAATAAATTTACATAAACAATGTCAAGGTTATCAATTTGGCAGAATGAATGTAACCATAGGTCATCAAATTGAGATGATTAATGTAACCATATGCTTATTAAATTAACTCAAACGATAGGCTATGGCGCACTTCAAAATGTGTGTCCAAAACGCGGGGCACCGGGTACGAGTAGCAGAGGGTTAGTGTGACGATGAGTTGGTTTAATTTGATAAATAATACACTAGTCATATTGTTGGATAAGGCTTAATGTAATGTGACATTTAATAAAATAAATGGAAGCCTATAGTTTCAATTAAATAAAACGGGCCATGAGATAGACATCTAGATTAGCATAGTAAGTGGTACTAGATGATGAGTGTGTTATTGGAATCACCAGAAGGCATTAGACAGCATACTTGTGAACAACAAGATATGTTTCGGGATAGGTACGCACAATTGATTCCATAAACATATATATAGGAGAGTTAGTGGAGTGTTGATCACAAACACTCACATTCATTTCATGCAAAATTAGAAGAATCTGAGGAGGGAGAAGAGGCTTCCAGCTAGAAATTCAACAACCTAGGCGTCAAACCAAGTGATCTAACCTAGGTAAACACCTTTTCTACCTTCTAAGCTTGCAAATGAACCCATTTTGGTATGTGTTTAGCGAAATCCGAGTTAATGGTTTAGCCTCTGGTTTGCTGTATAATAGGATGCATTTCATGTCGTTAGATCATATATAAGGAGAATTTATCACTGGTTTAGTTACTTTTGATGAAATTGGTTGTTAATGGAGATAGTGGTAAATGCATGATTTGAGGAAAATTGATATACATTGATGTTTGGAGTGTTCTGATTCATGGGTTGAGGTTATTTTGATGAGGAGAGGGTAATAGAACAATTAGAATAGCTAATTGAAAAAGCTAGGGCATAATTCTCGAATTGAGAATTCTTTCCCAAAAGGCAATTAGCACGCTAATTGGAACTACTAGCGCACTAACTGTCTTGAGTGTGCTGTTGTTCTTCGCAACGAAGAGCAATAGCTTGTTAATGACCGATGAAAATGAGAATTTAGGATTGTTTTAGAGATTTTCCACCTAATACATATCTACATCTTTCTAAACAAACTAAACTGGTAAAAATGGACTTCAAGGACTTAGTGGATCAAAGCTCAGTGTCGGGAGCTTGACGGGTCGGGTACGGAAGTACGAGGAGGTCGGAGAGAGGGGTGAGGTTTGTAAAACCCAACTGAAAAACTTTGAGTATTTATTTTGTTTACATGTTTTTTCTATTATTCCTTGTTGTTCATCTTTTTATTTGGATATTTGGACGCGGGTTGAGGTTACTCCCCCCGGGTTTCCTTGTTGTATGTTCATGAGGCATTGGACTATAGCACGTGTGACCCGGTCCTCAGTGATTAGCGACCTTGGCTGGCCTTGGTGCACGTGTCGGTGACTCGGCGGATTTCGCCAGCACTGCGAGGGACCAAGTGTTAGGCCAGTTCGACACGACCACTTGTGGGAACTTGGTGACCCGAAGTACAGTCTAGTCCCTCTGGAGCGAGCACAGACATTTGTTAGCTTGTCTGTTGTTTATTCATGTGATGAGCAATTTACAGTTGACTGTTTTACATTCCGCATGTTTACTTGACATCATTCCTTGTATTTCCTTTATTTTATTATATGAATGCTTAGAGGAGTTTTTTTTTACTTATTGTTTTTGATATTTTGTATATTTTGGGTATTGGGAGACTACTTGTATGTGTTTACTTTTGATATTTTGTGTATTGGGAGACTTGAGAGTGTGATCAAAAAGACTTTCAATGTCCTTTATGAGGTGGCCACCCAATCAGTATTTTGCGAATGCAAATCATTTGAGTTTAGAGGGATTCTATGTTGTCATTCCCTTTGTGTGTTTCGTGACCAGCATATCATGTACACCCCACCGCATTAGATCATGGATTGTTGGAGCAAAGTTTTCACGCGCACATATGAAAAAGGACTTACACTTAGTGGAGTTGGATGCTATTGCGACAACCATTCTCGAACGATATGACGTTATTGTTACAAGGTGCATTCAAGTTGTTGACTTTAGAGCCCAAACTATTGCAAGGTTCAAGCTTGTGGTTGAGACTATGGATAAGTTGAAAGGGCTTATTCTTGACATGCCAGATTGGGAGTCGGGACTGAAAAATCCACAAGACCCCATCCACATGTGGCGAGTACTAATAATAACACAATTTAGGAGCCGAGCAAGTCAAACAGAAAGGGAAAACCTCGTAGTAGGTTCAAGGCACCGACCGAGAAAAAGACAAAGCATTAGTTTTCCGAACGTGATGGACATCGATGAGGATCAACCTTCAATTGAATCTCAAGATTTTTCATTGTCCTCACAAAAAAAATATCATCAAAAAATAAATCAACTACGAAGGTAAATAAGACAGATAAAGTGTCCAAGAAGGTAATTACATAATTTGTATCATTTTATTTGTGATTTTATTATCAAATTAGTAGTACATATTATGAAGTTGGTGTTGGGACATGTGCCCTAGGTCAATCCATTAACCGTCTTTATGAATACTTTTAGTTAATAAAATAGAGGATTTCATTTGCTATTTATTATAATTAATTTGCATGTTTACATTATAATAAGATCCATGGGTATTTAAAGAAATATCCTAAATGTCCCTAGTCGATCATTATACTGGGAACTATAATGAATTAAGACTAGTGTGAGTCTTGATTGATGATCATATGATGATTATACGTATAGGGATACGAATCAAGATCACGAGTACTTGTTAGGGAACAAAGTACTGGACCGACCCGCTATAAAAACATCACATGGATTATGTCATAGTTGTTTCTCATGATAGGTATATTTTTCGGTCCTTTGACTTGAGATTACTAGAGACTTCAACATTAGAAACACAGTGATTTGACACTATCAAACGTTGTCTTTAACTGGATGATTATAAAGGTTGTGACTGGTTACCGTGTGAGCAATGTGATGAATTCGTGTAATCAAGATAGAATTTGTCCCTCTCATATAAAGAGAGATATCCAGTGGATCCCTCGATGTGTTAGACTGTTAAAAGGCCTAGTCTAAGTGAATTGATATTGATCAATGTCATTTGGATGTTTTCAGTCTACCTAAAGATCGAGACTAGTACGATTGAACATGTTGGATGACAATTCCATGCCTTATGTTTGATCAAAAGGATATCGTGTGACAAAAGGATGTTATATACACTATTGATTAGGTTGTATTGATTTGATATTCGTACAACTTGGGTAGTCATAATGTCTTGCTAGAGGTCGCTTATGACTTGTATACCAAAATGTGTTTTTGTACACTGCCAACGTTGTATGAGCCTATTGGGTCGCACACTAAGAATGGTTTTGCGAGATTTTAAGATGGTTGAGAAAAATGAATTTTATATGATAAAATTCATGACTTAAAACGTCCTTGTGGTGTATTACACTTATACTTCTTTAAATAGGGGTATATGTGTAATTTACTTAACCGTCTATATACAAGGGTTGTATAAATAGACGCTTTAAGTTAGAACACAAGGACGAAAGAAAAAGGTCGAAACTCTATTTTCGTTTTAGAAACGACTTAGGGTTTTTGGTATGCTCTGGATCGTTTTGGAGAGAAACAAAAAGGTTTGGTATTCTCTCGAAGCTAGCACTTCAAATATCGGTCGCCGTTCGTATGTGGATCACTGCTGATAGAGGGCGTTCGTCGTTGGCAGCGCCTTAGAGATCGATCAACCTTCAGAAATGTATATTGCGATTGAGGTATGATTAAGTTTTTCATGGTTTAAACGTTTTTAATGGAATTAGATTCGGATCTGTTGGGGTTTTGTCAAAATTGTTTTGTAATCTCGCATTGCGTATGAACCCCAAAACCCAACAGTGGTATCAGAGCCTTCGAGTTCGATTCCATTAAATTCATTGCATGTTTTCTTCTGATATATACATGATATATGATTGAAAGCATGTTAATAGTTGATGTATATGTGATATACATAAGTTTTCTGTGAGATTTATTATCATGTTTTGTGTATATGATACATATATTCGTGATTTAATTGAAATTAGTTTCGTACATGCTAGTAACCATGTTAGGTTAATTCGAATAATTTTGATGAATTGAGTTTCGTGTTCTATGATCCATGACACCATTAGGTTCGATTGGGATAGTAGTTCTTGATTCAATTACATGTTTGTGATTATTTGGATGAAGACCGAAATTGCAAATAATTAATTTTCGAAATTATTTATTTTTAATTAATTAATTTTTGAAATTATTTATTTATCTTGTTATATCTATTTTGTTTTGAAATTTCTATTTGATAAAGATAGATAACAAATTAGAATATGAGATAAATATCAAGAATCTTGTTATTGGTAATATACTAGGATTCAAATATCTTAAATCCAAAATAAATAATTAATTTTCGAAATTATTTATTTATAATTAATTATTTTTCGAAATTATTTATTTATCTTGTTATATCTATTTTGTTATGAACTTTCTATTTGATAAAGATAGATAACAAATTAGAATATGAGATAAATATCAAGAATCTTGTTATTGGTGATATACTAGGATTCAAATATCTTAAATCCAAAATAAATAATTAATTTTCGAAATTAATTATTTATCTTGTTATATCTATTTTGTTATGAAGTTTCTATTTGATAAAGATAGATAACAAATTAGAATAGAAGATAAATATCAAGAATCTTGTTATTGGTGATATACTAGGATTCAAATATCTTAAATCCTAATTGGATTAAGATAAGATGATTAGTTAGATGTGGGCCCGGGTTAATTAAAATTTTTTAATTGACTTAATTTCTTATGATAATAAAATCAGCGAAAATTATATTTTTCTATAGCGAATTTTAATTTTCGGAATTGAGATTTGTCTTCAAAAAAAAAAAAAAAAAAAAAAACTCGGGGTGCTCCCCTGTATTCTGCTTCATTGACCGGCCATGGCCATGGACGCTGCCGTCTAACTAATCCTAGCGTATGAAAATTCTTTTGTTAGTGAAAAGTATAAAAAAAAATTCAAATTGTTTAGTGATTGAACAAATCAATAAAATATATGATATTTCATTGTTTACATAAAATCACTAAAACTAAATAAAATCCCTCTATTAAATTTTAAGTCTTGTGCCATCCATTTTAAACACTTGTCAAGGCCTCGATCACACTAATATAGTTTCAGCCATAGTTGGGTGTATTGTGTTATCTTGGTGAGACAAGTTGGGTAAGAGTTACCTTAATGTTTAAAATGGTCCGACTTAATAAAGCCATCAAAATAGTTTTGAGCTTTAGGCAAATGATGAGATAAAAACATGCTAAGACATAAGATAACCATATCTCATAAAAGGATCTAGAATTACATAAGATGTAATTGGTAATTGTTACGTACCTAAATAATCTAGTTCTGTGTTTCATGTCATAGCCGTCATAGAATTAGGTGAAATATGGATTTTAGTCCCCTAAATAAACAGTACGTTTTAGGAAGGTTGTTAATTTAGTGGGAGTCTATTCCTCTATACTAAAATAAACTTTGCATAATCTTTATTGTTGATCAATGGCCTCTTCAAGTAACAATAATCCCCTGTCACTGCGATCCATCCTTGAGAATGATAAGCTATCTGAGACTAACTTTCTTGACTGGTTCAGAAACTTGATAATCGTTCTCAAGCATGAACGCAAGTTGTATGTCATGGATGCTCCGATCCCTGAGGACCCATCAGCCAATGCTACGAAAGCTATGGAAGATGCGCATAATAAACATGTCAACGATTCTACTGATGTTGCATGTATTATGCTGGCAACTATGGTTCCTGAACTTCAGAAGGACATAGAACTAATGGAAGCCTACGACATGGCTATAATGTTGAAGGAAATGTTCCAACTGCAAGCTAGGCAAGAAAGGTTCGAGACAGACAAAAACCTACATTCTTGCAAGATGACTGATGGTGCGTCAGTTAGTCCTCATGTTCTGAAGATGAATGGCTATTTTGACCAGCTTGATAGATTCAGATTTCCCATAAGCCAAGAGTTGGCTACGGATTTGATCCTGAATTCATTACCAGAAAGTTACTCGCAATTTGTGATGAACTACAATATGAATAATATGGAGAAATCAATTTCGGAGTTGCATTTGATGCTCGAAACTGCTGAACAAAATATCAAGAAACCCTCTAGCAATATGTTGATGGTCTAAAAGGGAAAGAGAAAGAAGAAGAAAGGCAAAGGCAAGGCTAGAGTTTCCAAGGGCGTTCGCACTGTCGCAAAGCCTATGGAACAAGTCAAGACCCTACTGTTCCTGCTTCAAAACACCCAAAAGAAAAGGAAGAAAATTGTCATTTCGTAATCAAACCTATCTTTGGCATTATCGTCTCGGGCACATAAACGAGAAATGCATAACGAAGCTCCATAAAGATGGGCTTCTAGATTAATTTGATTTAGAAACATATGAAACATGCGTATCTTGTTTACTAGGCAAGATGACTAAAAGTCCCTTTCGGACACACGGTGAAAGGGCAAGTGATTTATTGGGTCTAATACATACTGATGTATGCGGTCCTATAAACACAATGGCTAGATAAGGTTATTAGTACTTCATTACATTTATTGATGATTTCGGCAGATATGGTTATGTATATTTAATGAAACATAAAGCCGAATCATTTGAGATGTTTCGAACGTTTCAAAATGAAGTGCAGAATTAACTTGGCAAAACTATCAAAACACTTTGATCATATCGAGGTGGTGAATATTTAAGCCAAGAATTTGATGATCATCTTAGAAATTGTGGGATTGTCTCCCAATTGACTCCACCAGCAACTCCACAATGGAATGCAGTTTTTGAAAGGAGAAATCGAACCTTATTAGATATGGTTTGATCTATGATGAGTCATGCAGATCTTCCATTATCCTTTTGTGGTTATGCATTACAAACTGTAGCTTTCACTCTAAATCGAGCTCCTTCTAAAGCGGTTGATAAAACACCATATGAGATATGGTATGGGAAGAGACCTAGTTTGTCTTTTCTTAAGATTTGGGGTTGTGAGGCTTACGTAAAGCGACAAGTCTCAGAAAAACTAGCACCTAAATCTGACAAGTGTTCATTTGTGGGGTATCCTAAGGAAACAAAAGGATATTACTTTTATAATCCCACTGAGAACAAAGTGTTTGTTGCTCGGTATGGTGCCTTTATGGAAAAACAGTTTATTTCAAAAGACACTAGTGGGAGAGAAATAAATCTTGAAGAAGTTCAAGAATCACAGGTAAACACTGAACCGCTACTGGAAGTTCAATAACGTTCTGAACCAGTTGAACCTCCGCAAGTGACACAAGACCCACATAAATTTGGTAGGGTAAGACATGAGCCAAAGAGATTCAGATTTCTCATTACTGATAGTCGTGATGTGTTGCTTATGGATCAAAATGAGCCCACCACTTATCAGGAGGCTATGTCTGGACCAGACTCAGATAAATGGCTAAGTGCCATAAATTCTGAGATGCAATCCATGTAAGATAACCAAGTTTGAAACTTGGTTGATTTACCTGAAGGTGGTAAGACCATTGGATGTAAATGTGTTTTCAAGAAGAAAACTGACATGGATGGCAATGTGCATACTTTTAAAGCAAGACTTGTAGCAAAAGGTTTCAGGCAGACTCAAGATGTTGATTATGATGAAACTTTTTCGCCAGTAGCCATGCTTAAATCCATAAGAATTTTAATTTCCATTGCTGCATATTATGACTATGAGATATGAGAAATGGATGTAAAAACATCATTTCTTAATGGAAAGCTGCTTGAGGACGTGTATATGACACAACCTGAAGGTTTTGTATATCCTGAGAATTCTAGGAAGGTATGCAAGCTTCAAAGATCCATTTATGGATTAAAGCAAGCTTCTCGGAGTTGGAATCTTTGTTTTGATGAAACAATCACGGATTTTGGTTTTATTAAGAACGAAGATGAGCCTTGTGTATACAAGAAGCTCAGTGGGAGTGTAGTTTTTTTCGGTGCTTGTATGTTGATGATATATTACTCATTGGAAATGACATCCCAACATTGCAGAATGTCAAGTCTTGGTTAGGGAAGTGTTTCTCATAAAAGACTTAGGAGATGCAGCCTATATCCTAAGGATAGGATCTATAGGGATAAATCTAAGAGGCTAATCGATCTAAGTCAGAGTGCTTACATAGACAAGGTGCTGAATATGTTCAGTTTGCAAGACTCTAAAAGAGGATTGTTGCCAATGTCTCATGGCATAAGTCTCAGCAAGACTCAATGTCCTAAGACAAATGATGAGCGAGACCGTATGAATAAGATTCCATATGCATCAGGTATTGGATCTATCATATATGTCATACTATGCACTCGACACGATGTGTCATATGCTTTAAGCACTACAAGCGAGATATCGTCGATCTCAGTGAGTGTCACTTGGATAGCGAGAAAGAACATTCTTAAATACTTAAGAAGGACTAAGGAAGTGTTCGTGGTCAATGGAGGTTTTGAAAATGATCTAGTTGTAAATGGTTAGACAAATGCAAGTTTTCAAAGCGATATAGATGATTTAAGATCGCAACTGGATATGTGTTTACTTTGAATGGGGTGCGAAGAAGTGGAAAAGTTCAAGCAAGAGGCGTGGCAGATTCTACAAGAGAAAGCTGAGTATATTGCGGCGTCCGATGCGAGAAAGGAGGCGTTTAGATCAAAAAGTTCATTTCGAACTAGGTGTGGTTCCAAGTATTGCTAACCCTATTTTTTTTGTATTGTGACAATAACGGGGCAACAACACAGGCCAAGGAACCTAGATCACACCACATATCCAAACATATACTCATGCGTTTTCATCTCATTAGAGAAATTATTGAGAGGGGAGACGTAAAGATTTGCTGAAGACAACGTTGTGGATCAATTGACAAAAGCTCTTCCACAAGCAAAACATGATGGTCATGTTAAATCATTAGGCATTAGATGCATGTATGATTGGTCCTAGTGCAAGTGGGAGATGTTGGGGCATGTGCCCTAAGTCAATCCATTAACCGTCTTTATGAATACTTTTAGTTAATAAAATAGAGGATTTCATTTGTTGTTTATTATAATTAATTTGCATGTTTACATTATAATAAGATCCATGGGTATTTAAAGAAATATCCTAAATGTCCCTAGTCGATCATTATACTGGGAACTATAATGAATTAAGACAAGTGTGAGTCTTAATTGATGATCATATGATGATTATACGTATAGGGATACGAATCAAGATCACGAGTACTTTTTAGGGAACAAAGTACTAGACCGACCCGCTATAAAAACATCACATGGATTAAGTCATAGTTGTTTCTCATGATAGGTATATTTTTCGGTCCTTTGACTTGAGATTACTAGAGACTTCAACATTAGGAACACAGTGATTTGACACTATCAAACGTTGTCTTTAACTGTACGATTATAAAGGTTGTGATTGGTTACCGTGTGAGCAATGTGATGAAGTCGTGTAATCAAGATAGAATTTGTCCCTCTCATATAAAGAGAGATATCCAGTGGATCCCTCGATGTGTTAGACTGTTAAAAGGCCTAGTCTAAGTGAATTGATATTGATCAATGTCACTTGGATGTTTTCAGTCTACCTAAAGATCGAGACTAGTACGATTGAACATGTTGGATGACAATTCCATGCCTTATGTTTGATCAAAAAGATATCGTGTGACAAAAGGATATTATATACACTATTGATTAGGTTGTATTGATTTGATATTCGTACAACTTGGGTAGTCATAATGTCTTGCTAGAGGCCGTTTATGACTTGTATACCAAAATGTGTTTTGGTACACTGCCAACGTTGTATGAGCCTATTGGGTCGCACACTAAGAATGGTTTTACGAGATTTTAAGATGGTTCAGAAAAATGAATTTTATATGATAAAATTCATGACGAAAACGTCCTTGCGGTGTATTACGCTTATACTTTTTTAAATAGGGGTATATGTGTAATTTACTTAACCGTCTAAATACAAGGGTTGTATAAATAGACGCTTTAAGTTAGAACACAAGGACGAAAGAAAAAGGCCGAAACTCTATTTTAATTCTAGAAATGACTTAGGGTTTTTGGTATGCTCCGGATCGTTTTGGAGAGAATCAAAAAGGTTTGGTATTCTCTCGAAGCTAGCACTTCAAATATCGGTCGCCGTTCGTGTGTGGACTTCTGATAGAGGGCGTTTGTCGTTGGCAGCGCCTTAGAGATCGATCAACCTTCAAAGTATATTGCGATTGAGGTATGATTAAGTTTTTCATAACGTTTTTAATGGAATTAGATTCGGATCCTGTCGGGGTTTTTGTCAAAATTGTTTTGTAATCTCCGTCGCGTATGAACCCCAAAACCCAACAGTTGGTACATACATATTTGAAAATAGGAGGTTAAGGTGTCTAAAGAGAAAGTGAAGCAAAGTTTCAAGTCCATTATTGATGTGGATATGGAACACGATGCAACTGATTCGCATCAAGTGACGGAAACAAAGGAAACAGATGAATGTGCACTGTCAATGGAATCCTTAGGGGAACTCAGCCAACTACATTTTAAAAAATATTAATGATAATTTTGTTACCAACTTTTTTCCAATATTAAAAATGTGCTTTTTGTTGCAAACTTTTTTGGAAGATATATTCCTCATTTTGGATGATGGTCATGTCATTCTCATTTCATCTTTTATAATTTGGTTTGCTAATGCAAGTTGTGACAGGGTGTTAAAGGAAGGGAAGGTATTCATATCTTCAACGTCTTGTAAATGGGTAAAAAGGTAATTCAATTTGGTGATGAAAAGAATTTTTTACTAATGTAAGTGATAATATTACTTCTTGTTGGTTCATTTGGTTATATCTAAATTAATTTTGTCACTTGATGTATAAGTTGATGGTTCATTTACTTATTGTTGGTTCATTCGGTTGTAGGTTGCATCTAATTCAGAAGGTACGAGGCAGTTTAATAGGGTTTAGTGGAGATATGGTGTCGTTGCATGTTCGCCAAGTGTCAAGAATGAGGGAAGGGAGTTTGAATCATGATGGATTTGAATCAGGATGGTGTCATTACTCATGACTTAAATGGGTAGTGAAGGAGTGGATTGGGAATTCAACAACATTAATTATGAGTAAATGGAATAGTGGTTGGTCATTAAGGTTAAGACTAATCTCTTTTGTTTCACATCCCAAGTTGACTTCATCTTCTTTGCAACTCCACTATAAACCATAAGAGCTACCGATTATGACAAATGCAAGTTTGCTAGTGAAGTTGGAGGTCCTTCTAGTCCATATGCCAATTTAGGGAGTGCATCAAAGAAGGGTAGCTCAAAGAAGGCAAGCGATTATGTGCTTCGAGTCAAAACAAAGAAGGGATTAACCACCGGTCGTCGTCCAAACGATCGTCTTCAAGGTTGAGGAAGCACGCTAAGCCTCCTCGACCTCCAAACACTGCGGACATCCCAATAGTGGTAACATATGTTGAAGATGGTTTCGTTGAAGAGGAAGGTGTAAGGCTCGCTCATAAATGGGTATTCTATAAAAAAAAGAACAACAATCTCCCCGTAGTCGTTATAGGAGTTGGAAACTCATTTCTTTACGAGGAAACTCATCAAAGCAAAAAGGTTGGATTTTAATTATTTCGAGTCTGAAGGTGTTGATGTGAAGATATATTTTGAAAAGTTATGATGGATTAAATTTATCGAAACCAAGCTACCCATAAATGAGTCCTACATAGCATATTTTTATGCATACTTGCACAAATATGATAAAAACCCAAATGCTTTGGTGTCATGGGTGAATGGGGTTACTCTAGATGTTACTAATAGGATGCTAGGTGTTTGAGTTACTTGTTGGAGCTCACAAGTGTTATGGGTACCAAGAAGCCAACAGGGTAGAGGATTACTTACATTCGAGAGTACTTAAGTATATTTGTAGGGGGGAGGGTTACACCAACTGACCCCAAAAACTTTTGGTTGTTGAGATGACAGTGGAGGTAAGGTTAGTGCACCAACGGGTGATACATTGCCTTGTACTTAGATTGGGGTGCGCACTTGGATGACCCAATTCGATGTTTTCATGGTATGGGCAATCTTGACTGCTTGTCATGTGGTTATATAACCTACATTATGTCTAAAAACATGTTGAAAACAACTACATGAAGGAAACCATATGCGAAACAAATAGGTTTGCCATATGTCAACCACCTATGCAAGTTGTTTGAAGAGAAAGGTCTCCTACCATCTTCAAAATATGAGTTTGAAACTGTCCTGAAAGACACCAGTGATATGATTGGAGATAAGAACTTCGACAAGATGGTATCTACCAAGGTGGATGGGAAGTGGATATCAAATACTCTGATGTCAAAAGCCCCATTAGAACCAAAAGAAGAAAGGAATACCTCACCACAACCAGAATAAGAAGAAACAATGGCCAAGATGAGGATTAAGTCTCAGCTGAATCGAGACAAATATTCCTCTGAACAGGAGGAGGTGGAGGCCATGTCTACGGAGAATGATGATAAGTTCGAGCACTCGGTGGTGGATAACTTTGAATAAGATTATGAGTTTGATAGAGAAGAGGAAGACAACATGGAAGAAGATGGGGAATCATCTCTGGAACATAACCAAAATGATTCGTATGTTAGCGAACATGAACAAGATGTCCAAAATGAAGGTGATGTTTGACTACTCCTCAAATTAGTTTTTTTTTGTATGCGTTGTGATAATTAATGTCTCACGTTGAATGTCTTAGACATGGAGGTCTCACAAGCTGAGAATTCAGACAACGATGGTGGCAAGCTATCTTTCAAAGAAATTCTCTTCCTCGCACCTTTTTACCTATTAGTGAAAAACACAATGGAAATGCCATTTTCCCCCCAAGTCAGGAGCACGAAGAAAATAAAAATTTTGATAATTCGTCGAGTTTTTCAAAATTGAATCAATTTACTACTTTCTCGCACTTAAAGTTGGTGTGTGTTGTGTCTTAATGTTTGTTTCTTATTTCAATTTGTTTCTTTCTATTTTTTATGTATTCATGTTAGGGATGAATGTCCCACCAATTGAACATGGAGGGGGTGCAACCCTTAATGATAACCAACATCAGACCCAAGTTCAAGTGCAAGTGCAAGTGGCCCAGCTAATTCATGAAGGAATCCAAGACCATATTGATGAAGCTGACCTTGGGTATGTCCGGACCTTAACAAATTCATTGCACCAATGGAGACCGAAGAGGTGAACCGAGCATGTGAATAAGGCCATCTCCAAATCTACACAAACTCATCTTTCACAATCACAACAACAATAGATACTTCAGAGGCTCCACGCTATTGAGGATGACCTTAAAAAGGTTAAGGTGGTCATCTAGCAAAACAACGCTAGCTTGAAGACGGAGGTGTCGTCCATGATAAAAAAAACAAGTGCAGCATGTTAAATGATGAAATTGTGAACTTGTTCAGTCAAACTATGGACAAGATTGAGGATAGGTTTGGCACAAGGATGGTGCACAACTACCGCTTGGTGGAAAATCAAGTGGCTGCAGTCGAGCGACACATTTCAAAGCACGGGTCTGATATCAAGAGGGTAATTGCATAGGTGAAAGCGTAACTAAGTGTTGGAATGTGTTGCCTACCACTGGGCAGCTATCATCCAAGGCCAGTGATAAGTAAATATGGATTGTTGGGGTCTTATTAATGGTTTTCACAAACTTTTTAACAACTTTATTTAGGCATGTATGAAACAATGAAGTAGGTATTCTTCTCAGTTTCCTTTTGGAAACTTCAACTATCTTTTTCTTTTGTTTTCATTTTGGCTTGGCTATTATGTAGTTAGTCTCCTAGACAGATTTCACCGTTCATGTTTTAGTGCTCCATGCACCAAATAGTTAATATAGGTTTCTTAATGCGTTATTGTGTTATTAAAGTGCAATTTTTAACTCAGTTAATCTGTCATGTATTTAATATTAATACCATTCGATGGTCTATTGAAAACATTGTATGTACTTTACTGTGCTTTGTTCAATGTAGGAATAACAACATTCGAACAAGTCATTGAAGTTGGGACAACAATATCCAAATGATAATGAAACAACCTATGAAACAAACAACATAGGAATACATATTGAGATTGGTCACATATTAGAATTTTCAATTACACCAAGCCAACAATAAACAGAGCGGACAACAAAATATTTAGTCAGGAAACTTAGATCCAAATCAATATTCAATACTGCTAAGTCATTTCCCCTTTCAAATGATCCAGTCAATAATCAACAACTCGCTACAAAAGTGTTTACACGACAGTCAGCATAAGCTGGTTAGTCCCCTTTCTAATGATTGTTGTTGTTGTTGTCTCGGAAATTGTCTCCACACCGCTTACTATCAATCTCTCTGCGATTAAATGTTGAGAACTCCATCACAACCTCATTTTCCCATTCCTTACCAGATGAACATCTATCGTTCCCTCCAGAACCATTCCCTTGTTCCCATTGACAATTGCAATTAATTCCACCATCATTGTCTTTATGCCTTGTGTTTGAACCATCACTGTCTCTCTATGCCATGTGTTTGAACGGGTAGGCATTGTTGGGCGAGAGGCGTTGACGGTCATCCCAATTAAAGAATCCACACACCTCTTTCCCAAGTATTGAGACCACAAAAGGTCGATTCTTATTAGGCTCCTCTTTCTCGACCACCTCTTTTATAAGTAACCAACTGAACATTTTGGGCAAGGCTCCCGTAATAAGCATGAGTCTCCAAAATATTCAAGGCTACCACAGCTCCAACAACGGCTGTCATTCTTTATTGACATACCTAACAAGAACAACACTTAAAGAACCATAAATAAAACCCTAAAACAACAACTACCACCGCCACCAACAAGATAACAAGGAAAAACGTGAATCAATACAACACATCCAAAAAATTCAAAAAAAAGGAAAATGGGGATACCTTCAAATTCTTTTCCTCCAACACCCCAAAAACAACAGAAAAGGTAGCATTCGATCTTCACGAAGAAGAGTACCTACTAATTTCAAACAAGAACCCAAAAACAAGAATACATACAGGGGGTTCTGCCGATTTTCCCTCTAAAACCCCAACCCAAGAACCCAAAAATGACGAATATTGATGAAAAAAGTGATTTTCAAAATTTGAAAGTGGCCAAAAAAGTGGTTTTCGTACTGACAACCCGTCAGCTAGTCTGATGGGTTGTCATGAATTTTATTTTAAAAAACCATTTTTAACTGCGATTTTAGTTTGTCAAAAAACCGCTATCTGACAGTCGGCGGGACCCACTGTCCAGCTCAACTCGGTGCAATAAACGATGCCCAAACTGGGTCGCTAAATCATTTTCCTTTAATGAAAAAGTCCTATCAATATCATACTCTGTATCAAGATTGATGAGAACGATGTACACTTTTTCCTTTTCTAGATTTTTCCCACTGAGTTTTTTTCTAATAGAGGTTTTAACGAGGCATACATATATTCTCTTATCAAGTGTCATCCAATGGGGAGTGTTGTAAATGGAATTAGATGTGGGTGAATCTTCCTATCCAACTCTGTATATTCCACTCACTTTATGTAACACCCACTTACTTTATGTAAGTTATTATTACAATTATGTATGAAAATGTATTGTGTGCCCTTTGATTTTACCAAGGGCCTATATAAAGGGGTCACACCCTAGTAATAAGATGTACCACGTTGGAATGAAAGTTCTCATATTTCTCTCTCATCTCTTCTTTTGTTCTATTTTCTAGTTATTTGTTTACTTTCCTAGCTTACTTGCTAATTATTTTATAACAATATATATAGGTACTACTACCATGGGAACCATAAAAATACTCATTTTATAGGAATCACATTTACAACCATTGGATTCTAATCCAGCACATTAATTTAGGAGTCATAAATGGTCAAAACATTTAATGTACAACATATTTTAAGGGATTCTAATCCAGCACATTAATTTAGGAGTCATAAATGGTCTTAAATAATGAGCATTGGATTTGCATCAACATTGTAGAAAAATATGATGTTGTATTTTTTAAGCAATTATGTATTTATTCAAAAAAATAACTTAATTGAATGATGATATTATTATTACTTCAAAAACAAGTTAATGATACTATTATTTGACCAAAAAAATGTTAATAAAAAAATTTTTTTGACCAAGAAATGATATTATTTTCTTTACTGAAGCGGGAGTCGAATCCACGATCGCTCTAACCTTACTTTTTGGCAAGCGATGCCTCGTCCACTACACAAAAAATAATTATTTTATATTTTAAAATACTATTAATTATAGAAATTAAAAGAAATAATTGATTAAACATGTATTATTATTGGGCGTTATTCTCCAAGAATCTTCAGTAGTGGAGATGGATGAGGCGTCACTTGCTAAAAGAGATAAGGTTTTAAAGGTACTTAGTTTGACTTATGTTGGAGTCATCTTCTCGAAAAAATAAATAAATAAAACTGGGCATAACTTATACTAAATATTGTATTTTCTTTCGAAAAATAATACCTACTATATTACTTTTATTTGGCGCTAAACAATAGAAAAATATGATATATTACAACACATCTAATCAATTGCAAAAATAATAAAAGCACCATTTTTTGTCAAACAAAATAATCATTATTTTTTGCGATGTATATTTGGATCATTCCAAAAATATGTCTAGTTGAAAAATAATATTAGCTATATGATATTTTTTCTCAAAAAAGCTATATGATGGTTTTTTAAATCAAATTATAATATAATTACCTTCCTTTAAAAAAAATTGTCTCATTGGCATTGCATTTTTTAGAAATATACCTATTTTTTGATAAATTACATTTGCTACATAATTGTTTGAGTCTCTTGATGTGCATCGTGATGTATATACACGTGCTTTAATATCTAAAGGACTTTGTTTTATTGCATTAACTAAAAGAGAGAGAAAGTCATGATTTTTTGTGAAAAGTCAATTAAGTGGGTCCTACCTCAAGTGCTCGTTAATGTTATGCAACTTGATAAGCAGATGAAGAAATTTAATTCTCATGGCATGAGTATATTTTTAATACCCATAGTATAAGAACCCATATATATATATATATATTATATACCATGGTGTGGGGAAAATTGCTATGGATTTATGGTATACACAATAGATTATTATGATTTAATAGTAAGTTTTTTTAACAAGAAAAAGAAATAGTGTTGTCATATATGTATGTAGAATGAAGTATTATTAAGGTTAATGGTATGTTGACATTGTTAGATTCGTTACTTAATATTATTACATTCGTAATAATATTAATGTTATACGATCTCGAGGTCCACATACGAGTTGGACCATAATGTTGTCGATTCATCAAACGGGTTCATTTGTAGGCCCAGAAGGCAGACCCATAAACCACAACGGACCATTGATTATATTATGTAACCACATATGTTCAAGATCATTAGTACTTATGGTTTTATGTTTCGACCCAGTTACTGTAGGATTCCAAGACTATTTAAAAACCACGTAATCCAACTTTTGAAGGAGAAAATTCAGTTGTCATCTTATTTCCTTTTTGGTGTCTTCAACATTCGATAAGGGATACCCTCTTATCATGGTGCTTTCATTCCCAAACTATGGGATGACCCCCAACCAATTAGGCGATGTAACCAACTCAACAGGCACAACCATCAGCATCGACGTCGGAGGACCCATTCACTGCATTTAGTAATCAAATGATGACAATGATTCAATCCATGAATGTAGAACGCCAAAAAAACTTTGACGCCTTCAACTCAGCCGCCACAGAGCTTTGCATTTGTGCCGACAAAACACCAAGACCCCAAACCACCAACACACAGTCCCATACACCAACATAGTCCGGTTTACACATTTCCCTCGCCCCTCAATAGACCAGAACCTCCTTCCACCGCTGCAACTTCTACTTATCAGCCTTACCCATCTTATTCTTTTGGCTTTTCCTTATCGATCGTTTCCCTAAACTACCGACCCTATGTCTCTGTGCACCAACAACACCACCATACTGTCACCATGAAACCACTTAAGGTGATACTCGTACCCTTTGATGGCTCTAAACCACTTGACTGGATATTTACCATCGAACATTACTTTTAGTTCTACCAAATCCACGAGGACCAAAAGGTTTCAATGGCCGCCTTCTTCATGCAAGGTGACGTCCTAAGCTGGTTCAAATGGATGTTGGAGGGCAACTAGTTGGGAAGTTGGGATTTTTTACACTAGCTCTAGAGCTTCGGTTCGGTCTGTCATCATACGAGAACCATCAGGTGGCACTCTTCAAACTCAAACAAACAAGCACCCTGGACGACTATCTATTAACGTATACCAAACTCAGCAACAGAGTTGTTGGTCTCCCAACCGAGTTCGCCCTCTCACGTTTCATTTCTGGATTAAAAAAAGAGCTCCAACAAGAACTCGTTATACACAAACCATAGCATATCGCGAACACCATCGGGTTGGCAAAGCTCCATAACGACAAGTTAATTAATGGACTCCAAACCCTATAAGTACTCTGGAATGGTGCTCCTTAACCCACCAAAACATACTACTGTGTTGCCTACCTAATAGGCAACACCCAACCTACCAGTTCATCGCCTCTCACCCACAGAAATACAAGAGCGCAAGGCCAATGACATTTGTTTCAATTGTAAAGAGAAATATACACCAGGCTACAAGTGTAAATCTAAGTAGTTCTTGCTTTCGGTGGGTGATTCAAACACCCAACCAACACAAACTCCCCCACCTACTCCACCGGACCCTTCCTCCCAGTTACCGTGTAAGTTGTTCACGCCATGATACTCTCGATATTGGTGGACTCCACCAGTTCTCATAGCATCACTAAACTAAGGTTAGCTACCTTCTTACATCTACCTATTAAGCCTATTGTTCCATTTTCAGTTATGGTGGGTGGGTAATGGCGATGATATATCATGTACTAGAGTTTTTATCATGTCCCTATATCAGTTTAGTCTCACCAATTCGTGGTTTCCTGTTACGTTATGCCTATCAAAGGCCCCGATTTGGTTTTGGGATTTGATTGATTGCAATCTTTAGGAGGATTTACTTCTAACTGTACCGTGCCCTACATCCGTTTTACCTATAATGGCGTTCTCATTACCCTCATTGATGACCACAACCTACTACTCCCATCCAATTTCGCTCAACTCCGATGCCTGACCTAAATAGATTTCATTGCATCTTTCCACACATTCACTCTCGTTCCTAACAACTCCCTATTCAACCAACAACCATTGACACCTCCTCCGTATCATTTGATCTTAAAAACCTAAATGATTCCTACCTTTCAAACACCATCTATAGTACCACATCCTAGACCACGTGACCACCATATCCATTTAACCCCTAATGCTACTCCTGTTAATTTTCACCCATACAGATACCCACACCACCAAAAGGAGGCCATCTCGTCCATCATTGAAGACATGTTCAGGAAGGTGTCATCAAACCAAGCCATGGTCCCTTCTCTTCGACAATTTTAATAGTAAAAAAAAGAACATGACATGGAGATTTTGTGTGGACTACCGCGCCCCCAATGCTCTAACGATAACAGATCGATTTCTCATTCCTATTGTAGATGAACTACTCGATGAGCTACATGAAGCAGTTGTGTTTTCCAAATTGGATCTACATTTAGGGTATTTCCAAATTAAAGTAGCAGCGGAAGACACATGTTGGGTTTTAGGGTTCGTACACAACGAGAAATTCAAAACAATTTTTGTGAAAAACCTCAATAGAACTAAAAATAAGCTTCATTAAACTAGATCTACAAAAGTAAACAATACCTTAATTTGTTATTTCCTTCTCTGATTGTTCAATCACCGAGACGTTCACGCGCCCTTCCCCTATAGAGAATCCACATAAAAACGGTAACCACAATTTGAAGTGCTAACCCTATGACTGATTGAAAACGTTTTTCTTTCTCTCCCAAAATTCAGATAACTCAAAATTTGCTAAAACAAAAATCTTATTTCGTTTAAGGGTTTGAACCTCTATTTATATGTATAGATAAGCCCTCACCTTCGTAATACAACTATTGTATTTAGGCAGTTTAAGCAAATTGCACATACACCCCTATTAATAAGTTATCATATAACGAATCGTAAGGGCTTTTATGTAATGAAATTCATTACTCTAGACCAATTAAAATTGTGCAAAGCCATTCTTTATGTGCGACCTAATAGGTTCATGCGACGTCGCCAATGATCCAAAACTATTTTAGTACACATGTCATAAGCAGTATCTAGCAAGACATGCATTATGACTACCCAAGTAACATGAATATCAAAATCGATACAACCTAATGAATAACATATATCATATCCTTTTGTCGTGCAATATCCTTTGATTAAACATAAGGCATGGAAGTCACCCTTAATGTTCAATCATGCTAGTCTCGATCTTTATGTAAACTGAAAACATTCAAGTGACATTGATCATATCAATTCACATGGATTTGGCAATTATCAGTCTATCATATCGAGGGATCCATCGATATCTCTCTTTATACAAGAGTGACAATCCCTATACGCATGATCATCGCATGACCATCAATCAAGATTCACACTAACCTTAATTTATTATAGTTCTCGGTATAATAATTGACTAGGGACATTTATGATATTTCAACAAATACTCATGGATCTTACTATAAGGTAAATATGTAATTACTTATAATAAGAAAATAAATGAAAAATACAATTTTATTAACTAAAATCATAAGATAAATAATGTTTGTAGATTGACCTAGGGCACATACCCCAACAACACATTCAAAACAACATTTCGAACGGCTGATGGTCACTATGAATTTTTGGTCATGCCTTTCGTTTGATAAATGCATCATCAACCTTTCAAGCTACTATAAACGATCTTTTTATGCCACATTTGTGGAAGTTCATGTTAGTTTTTTTATGAAGCTCTGATCTACAGCCTTGATTGGCCTTTCACCTGAATCACAAAGGCAGGTCCTTCAGTTGCTGATGAGCAACAAGTTCTTTGCCAATTTTACTTAACATTCTTTTAGGGCATCAGCAATCGACTATTTAGGGCACATTGTATTGACACATGGCGTAGATGAAGACCCATCCAAACTAGAAGCAATCTTGTCTTAGCCACCAATTACAAAACTTTACAGAGTTACGCAGATTTTTGGGGCTCACATAGAACTATTGCAAATTCGTGCGCTCATATGCCACGATAGCTTTCCCGCTCACAGACCTCCTCAAGTTAGGTGTTTTTACATGGACTAATACAGAAAAAACAACTTTTACGAAATTAAATGGGCCCATGATCAGGCTACCCACCCTAAAGCTATCCAACTTCTCGAGGACCTTTAAAGTCACCATGGATGCGTTAATTTCAAGCGTTGGAATAGTGCTTTCCCAAGACCATACCCCTCTCGCCTTCTACAACAAGAAGTTGTGCCCTCGAATGCAATCCGCTTCAACTTATGCTACAGAAATATTTGCTATAACAGAGGCGGTGAGAAAATGGCATAAGTACTTGTTAGGGATCAAATTCAAGATTTTCACATATAAAAAAAACCTAAGGAATCTACCAAATCGAAGCATTCGGATCTTTGAACAACAAAAATGGCTCATTAATAGTGAGTTTCGATTATGAAATCCTCTACAAGCCCGTAAAACAAAACATCGTGGCTAATGCACTCTCCGGTATCCCCTTCCCTACTAACCCAATTTTTTATTTGTTCTTCTATTATAGTGCCCTTCCATGATCTAATTAGAGATCACTATTGAATCCACTCGACAAGACAATACTTCCTCGATGAATTTCAAAAATGTAGGCCAAATTCACCATGAAAATGGCTTACTCTATTTTCAAGATCGCATTTTCGTTCCTTCCAAGTATGATTTCTGGCGTGCTATCCTCACTAAGTACCTTTGCTCCTCACTGACAGGTCACTCAAGCATCCAAGCTACATCTACAATGGTGTATGGTTCCTTCTACCGACCCGAACTCTGCGAGACGTGAAGCACTTCATCAGTCGATGCATAATTTGCTTACAAAATAAATATTCCACGACAAATACCTACGGGACACTCCAACCACTACATATTCCCTTATGGGTTTGGGAGGATATCTTCATGAATTTTATAACTAACCTTCCACTCTCTCACAGGGGTACGTAAAACAATAATTTGGGTAGTGGTTGATCGCCTAACCAAATTTGCTTATTTCATTGGCCATCCAAAAAATTTCAATGTTGCAAAACTCGCTGCAATCTACATAGTCAAAATCTTTTGACTCAATGACTCTGCCCAAAACCATAGTCAGTGAAAGGGACAAGGCTTTCATAAGCTCCTTTAGGAGGAAATTCTTCTCTGCCCTAGGCACAACTCTCAAATACAACAGTGCATACCACCCACAAATGGATGGACAAACTGAGGTGGCAAACACGGGATGTGACGACTCGTCTAATTTAAAGATTATTTAATTATTTAAATTCAGACTAGGATCTAGCTCAGACCCACGTGGACGTCATGGATTAGTCTAGGGCACGCCTGTTGATGTACAATTTATTATGTTATATATACGTGATGTTTGTTTATTATGGTTGTTTTACAATGAATTATAGCATTACATCATGTGTATCGCTGATTATCCCATTTTGCGTGAGTTACAAGTGCAACTAATAGCCTCGAGATACGCATGACGCGAGTACGTGAACGTGATAGCTTAAAAGCATAAATTATCAATATACAATGATATTCTAAGCTAAATAATCAAACAAATTTCACCCAAGTTGAACAAAGCACTAATAGGCCAAAAATGGACTCGACATGCCTCGTGATGCACGACGGTGTCGGGTAGCTAGTTAGACAAGTACCTAGCCTAATTTTGGTATGTGTACTTAAAATGAATATTAGGCTGGACTAATGAGACTAAATAATAGGCCTATGGTAATGTAATTCGGGTAAGTAACAAATATGTGCCTAAGTGATATGAAATTTGAGCAATAAAACCTTAAATTAGAGGTGGTAATTCGTGTAGGCGAGTCATAAACGTGTCATGTCGTAAACAAGTTATGACATATATAATGTAAGCCCCATTACATTACATGTTTATTAATCGTGTTAATCGTTTTCGTGTCTAAGTTGGTTGTGTTAAACATATCGTATATTCATGTCACTCATTTATTAAATATTTTATGTAAACTTTTATAATTTTTTTGTTGCTTTATTAAATATATCTACATTAATAAATTCAAACAAATATAATTAAATAGCCAATAAAATATAATGTGGTTATATACAGTCTTAAGTTTTATTTTACTTTTTCATTCAAGTTTTTATTACTCTTAATAATAGAGGAAAAATGACTCATAATATTAATATATACAAAATTATAAGAATGTGTAGAAAATATCTAAATTTTACTTTGGTGAAAATTTTTATTTTTTCTTAATAAATAATTATTAATAAAATCTAAAACATAAATAATATATTAAAACTAAAATAAATATTTCCTTTAAGAAATAAAATAAAATATGATAAAATATGTCTACAAATAAAAAATAAATCATGTTACTAACATGTGTTCAAATAGGTGAATTTTGTACTAATCTATTTATTATACCATATTTTATTTATACATTATTTTATAATCGTGTTAAGCGAGTCGTAAACGAGTTAAGCGGGTTGACATGTTAATGACTCGTTTATTAACCATTTATAAATGTGTTAACATGTTTATGACCTAAGCCCACTTATGTCAATCCCATGACATATTTATTATGTGTCGTGTCGTGTCATGTTAAACATGTTATGACCTTAATTTCCACCCCTACCTTTAATTAACACATAAGAGACGTAACAACATGGCTAGAGTTAATAAGAGGCCTTGATGAACGTCGATATACATGTGTTGAGACTTGATTAGGTGAATTAGTATAAATAGAGGACTTAGTGAATTTGCTCAACATGCAAATCTGGAGTTTTTTTTTCTTGGCTTCTAACCTAACTAGATAGGGAGATTAAAGGAGCAAGGGTTGGATTTGATATATTGGAGGAGCTTTGGAGCAATTGGGAGCCAAAAAATCAAGTTAGAAACTAAAGTAATCAAAACCCTTACATCTTCTCTTATTTTGCTATAATGGTGTCTTGAAGAGTAACTAAGAATTTGGTGTTTGTTGTAAAACGAATTTCAAAAGTTCTATTTGAAGTCTTCTACTATTTTTGAATCCAAATCTTAGTTTACAACACTAATTTCTTGATGCATTATTTTCATTCCACGTTTTTGGGGTACGTTTTGGTGATAGAATGTATGTTGATGATGATGATCGTTTAATTGGGTATAGTTAATTTTTTGTTGTTGTTGGATTGTTGTTGTTGAAGAATAAAAAGAAAAATAAAATAAAATAAAATTGAAAAGAAAACATGGGGGAGGAGGCAGAGAATTGCAAATTCGTCTGTGTCAGGGAGAGACAAAGGGTCTCGCACGAACACACCATGTGTGCATGCGAGGTTTGGGCCGAGCCCAGTCGAATGGGCAAGCCCCTATTAATTAAAAATTAATTTAAAATAAGATAAAATGCAAAATAAATATAACAAATTATATAAAATATATAAAAATAAATAAAAATCACGAAAAGAATTTAAAAAATCATAGAAAATATGAGAAGATGGAAAAAAAGCTATAAAATTGGGTTCGAGACTTTTTTGGGCGTTTGGCACCCCGTGTAACTTGAAAAATGTGTCACAACTAAAAAATTAGAATAAAATTTTAAATTTTGTTCTCACAATATAAAATCAATTAATGTGACCATAAATTATTTAAGATTTTTATGCAGGATAGACAGGCCTATGGAAGCTTAGGGGACCAACTGACGAGTATTCCATGGATGAGCGAGCGGCAAGGACTGAGTTTTTATCGTATTTTGGTAAGTAAACCCCAAAAGAAAAACACGTAGCATTTATTTACTGTTTTATTTCATTATTCCGTTGAAATATGCCAGTTTGAATTTGTTTGACTACTTCACTCCCACGTGTGTCTGCATATGGTCGACGGGACGATATGACCCTTCATCGGCTCCCTCGAGATTAGCAATCCGATTGTTGCCACGGTTCCGGTCATGCCCTAGGCTACGCATGAAAATTTCTCCGCTAGTCGATGATTTGAGAGATGGTGTCGTGAGGAGTGAACTCCGACACAAATTCCTCTCAATTGAGGTAGTTAGCCGAGAGTTTTAAACTCCTAACCAACAGAGTCCCTCATTAACCTTGGAGCGGTGGTGGGGAGTCACTTTTTCATAAGAGTCTCCTTGGTCCAGTGTTATTAGTCCCAGAGTTCGGCAGATATATACCACACTCGTGTCCAACAATTGTTACTTTCTTAGCGACTTATCTTCATGCTATTATCCCTTTTCGGTGCATTTCTTATTGACTAGCATGATTTGTAGTTGTTTTATTTACATTCTTATTAAATGCAACTATCTTTTTTCTGGGGGACTTACTCACTTGACTCGTCTTCAAATTTTTGCATGGATGACCGAGTGTAGATCCTATGATGAGCCAAGGGAAGGTCGTACTTGGAAACTTCATCTGATCATTGAGAGCATCCGCTAGCCCATCTCGTAGGTGTTTGCATACATTATGTTACTACTTTTTGGTATATTTTGGGAGACTTGATACACTGATACATTTATATTGATCATATTGTACATTTTGTCACCTCATATATACATGGTATCTTTTTGATGGGTTTTCCACTGCTTAAGGTTTGTTAATGAAGTAAAATTTCGGATATTTATTATTTGCTTTATTTAAAATGAAAGACTTCCACTATTATTGATAATTCACACATTTAGTTGAAAAGACCAATGAACGACTAAATAACTTATCGAATAAGTTAAGTGAAGTAAATGAATGGACTAACTAAACCAAATTAAGAACATATATTCATAAAACATCGAATAATTGGAATAGCTAAGCTAATTGAAAAAGTTGAGTTCTTGTCACAGCAGTCATGGACAAGCTTGCAGATGACGTATCATAAAAACTAGATCGAAAATGAGCGTCGAAAGCCAAAACACGTCAAAATAAGGATTTTATGAATTAATAAATAAAAAGAAATTAAGCTACCGACAAGCAGCTGATGGTTTATATATATATATATATATATATATATATATATGAAGATAAAAACATATTGTTTTGATTTCAATAGAACGTTTGTTTATTCGATACTTAACCCCTCTCAACTCGAGTTTTCGCTCTACGATCTCCCGACATCCGATTTTTATCCGATTTCTTTCCAAAAACCGTAGAGCATCGCGAGGCAGTCAATTCGAGCTAAATTTTTATGGTGGAAATGATATATATATATATATATATATATATATATATATATTCTTATTGTAAATATTCTTATGGTCATTATTGAAAGTACCCAACTATCCGACACCCAGTACCTCGCACCTCGATAAGCATCTCGAGGTGCGCCATAACTAGTGTACTCGATTATTATGACTTAGTCCAAAGTTTGATTATCCATTTTATGTCATATTCATTGATTCTAGTAATTTTATTCAAGTTAGCATCATAATATTTTGTGTACCTGTACTATGCCTACCCGATACCCCCGTCAACATGTTTTACGAAGCGATCACCTGTTACATCAGTTCATTCGACATAACACGATATATATTTACAAACACGCAATGAATTATGTCATATTAAATGAAATACACCGTAATAAAGCAACCAATCAGACAATATATATCACTAGTACCTAGTCAAGCATGCCCCTAGCCTATCTGCAGCGTCCGCGTGGGTCCGAGTTCGCGCCCTAATCTGTAAATAATAAATAATCTTACAATGTCATTCAGAACTTTTTTTTTTTTTTTTGCTCAAAGAATCGGAGGTTCAAGAATCGGCTATGTACATATGGTCTAATGGACAAAATTGGAACGAAAAGGTAAACTGACGTCTTCAAGATGAAATGCTAAAAAAGATAGCTTTTGTGATTCTACTTATCATCTAGCTAAACACAACTTAATTATTTTTTTAATAAGAAAGAAATTAAACAATTGCCCCCGCGGAGGTTCGAATAATTATTACTCTCAAACACTATACCAAACCATTGGGCCACCCGATTGGTTATAACCAAACACAACTTATTCATTAAAGTAGATTATGATCTAGATGATAAGCTAGCTGATAAACTAGTTTTGTATGCTTCAAACAAAGCCTTAGTCACTCAAATATCACATATAAGTAGTATTGTTCATCAAATGGAATTAAAAACACCTCTCCAAGAAAACGCAAATAATTTGGTCTCATCTAATCACATGCATGTGCATGGGAGAAGAAGACTCAGTCGCCCAGCATTTGCTCTCAACCTGGTTATGATTTTCTCAATGTTCCCACCACCCTTCTTCACCTGCCAATGCCAAATATTATAATTATTTGACAACATACAACCATTGATGAAATTGATGGCAAAAATCTAGATGATCAAATATTTATGAATAATACATGAAGAAGAATTAATGATTAATTGGGTGACCACCCCCTCCATTCGTAAGTATATATATCCGTCACATTTTAAGTTTTTTTTTTCCACACTTAGAAAATAAAGAAAACATTAATTACTTTTGTTTCGATTTATTTATTTTTTTAGAAGCCTTGTTTCAATTTAGTTATATATCTTTTTTTCCACTATATCAATCATAAATGATTTTGGGAGAACTATATCCATATATATATATATATATATATGGTATAAATATATATATATATATATATATATATTGTAAATCTTTCTAGTGAATTATTTATTTTCTTAATTTTTGTGTTGTAGTCAAATAACTGTGAGATATATATATTGTAAATCTTTCTAGTGAATTATTTATTTTCTTAATTTTTGCGTTGTAGTCAAATAACTGTGAGATATATATATATATATATAGGAATGGAGAAAGCGTGTGTTAAATGATTGCGACAAAATTAGACGTCATCACCATCATATATAGACATCAAAGACAAAATTAAAGCATGGCTCTTTAGATTTAATTTGTTATCGATATGCTCTTTGAATCATGTAAAATGCATGCATGCATGATACATGTAAACATATATTGCACAACTCTCATATGGAAAATAAAAAAGTAACCCACTTTAGGCATCGACTCAGTCGAATGTCGTACATTTCTTCTCGAGATGTATATGCATGTACACATCTCGGCGTGTATGCGTGACATCGGACTAAGTCAATGCATAAAGTTGGGTACTCTAGCAGTTTCCCTCGTGTGTGTGTGTATATATATATATATATATATATATATATATATATATATATATATATATATATATATATAGGAAGTTACCCGAATAAACGTGGTAGATAGCATGACGTCTTGGTTGAACTCCCCAATTGAAGAGCAAGTGATCTCTAATCCTAACATTTCGACTGCCCTTTGCGCAAGACCCAGTGATGTCATAGCCTTGTTGCAATCAATCTCCAAAACAAGTCTCTCCTCATCAAGCATTTCAGCTCTTATCTAACACACAAACACATGTAAACATAAGATACATAACCCAACCTCCAAGTGCAGCTCATTGGTTTAGTATTTAGTCGTTTAAAAACACATTTATTTGGTCCCTAAACTTTGCGATTTTTATGTTTTTGATCCCCAAACTTTGATAAATACACATTTGGTCTATAAACTTTTAAAAACACGCACATTTAGCTAGTCCTTTTGTCATTTGTCATTTGGACTGTTAAGTGGCTAATGAAAGCCAGGCTTTTTTGCTAAACCAGTGGTTCAATGATGAACCAGACTAAACCAAAAAAAAAAAAAAAAAAAAAAATTCTTTTCCAAATGAATATAAAGCATTTCTCTAAAAAAATAATACAAACCGGAGCCTCATCTATCACACTAGCTAGAAATTCTTTGAAATATTCTTATTTAATATAACTATGTGTAAAAATAAATATAAAGCATTTATCTAAAATTAACTATTATAACCTTTTATTTGGATGGAAAAACGCTCTTTTGGTCGGGAAAGAAACATGTATCTTATAATTAGAGGTGGCAATTCGTATTGACGAGTCGTAAACGTGTCGTATCGTAAACAATGCATGACCCATATAATGCAAACTCATAACATATGATGTTAATCATGTTAATTTTTTCGTGTCTAAAATGGTCGTGTTAAACACGTCGGGTATTCGTGTCACATATTTATTAAATATTTAATTTAAACTTTTATAATTAATTTGTTTACTACATTTTTAAACGAGAAGTGCTAGAATGACAACACTATGTCACACCACAAGACATATTAGCTCATGAGAGTCATCCATGTGCGCTCCGAGATGCAAGAATATATAGATCTCGATGCATAACACGGGGTCGAAGTAGCATGGAGGGCTCTTGTGAGCCAATGTTTTTTGTGGTGTGACGTTATTGTTGTCATGCTAGTATTTTCCTTGTTAAATATCTCTGCATGCAACAACAACAACAACAACAACAACAACAACAACAACAACAACAAAAGCCTCAGTCCCAAATTAATTAGGCTAAATATATCTACTTGAATAAATTTAAATGACCATAACTAAATAGCTAATAAAATATAATGGGGTTGTAGTCTTAAGTTTTATTTTACTTTTTTATTCAAGTCTTTATTAATCTTGATAATTTACTTTTTCATTCAAGTCTTTATTAATCTTAATAATAAAGGGAAAATGACTCGTAGCAAATAACATATACAAAACTATAAGAATCATTTAAAAAACATTTAAATTTTACTTTGGTGAGAAAATTCATAGTTTTGTTAATAAATAATTATTAATAAGATTTAATTAAAACGTAAATAATATATTAAAAGTAAAATAAAATATAATAAAAGATGTCCGCAAATAAAAATAAATCATGTTATTCAAATGTATTCAAATGGGATGAGAATCTTTACTAATGTATTTATTATAACCTATTTATTATTTATATATACATTATTCTTTACTCGTGTTAAACGACTCATAAACGAGTTAAGCAAGTTATACTAGAACAATTTCGGTAATTAATAGAGGTTTTTAAATCCTTATTAAAGGGGGGTGTTATGAAATAACACCTAATTGATATGAGTTTTAAAAAACTTCTATGTAATACGTGTATTAAAAATTAAAACATAACACATTTTCACATGATATTTAATAACACTCTATTTAATATGGATTTTAAAACCTCTATTAAAGGTCGAAAAAATGGTCTAGTGTTAATACGTTAACACATTAATATATAACTAATATATTTTTTTTGCATAAACGTGTTAATCTTATAACATATACACATTTATACCAAAATTATGACATGTTTATTACTTTGTCGTGCTATCAACTCATATTTATCTTACTTTTTAACCACTTTGTACGTATTATCTTACTTTTTAACTCCTTTCAAGTACGTACTACCTTACTTTTTCTGATTGTAAAGGTGGTCACATGTACATCACCATCCTCTTTGTTTTTTTTGGGTTAGTACAGCACTCTCCTTTTATTCCAAAGAAGTAAGCCACTATCACTTTCTAAATATGGAAATGCAAAACTAATTCCCACTTCGTCCTCTGCAGAAAACGTTTCACCCCCCATTCATCCCAAATGTTATTATTCTTGATTTAATTATATGCCAATAAACTTTTTTCTTAATTTTCTTCTTGATATGGTACGTAATATGTGATTTTTTGAAAAATATAAGAGACAAAATCGTCAATAAATATAGAAATATGGTATATCACTTGTGTATATATATAAATACTTTGGGATGTTTAATTTTGATCCATCACAAATATTAGTTTTTTTTTTTTTTTTTTTTGATAATGCACGCTCATACCCCATGATGTAAGAAAAATTATCAATGGAATATAATGTTTTATTAAGAATCAAACTCATGATCGACTTTTGTCTTAGCAAGAGTTGTTGATATTATAATATTTTTTATAAAAAAAAATATTACATTTTTAATTTTTTATCAGGTATAAATGAATGAAACTTGGATGTTATTTTCTAAGACATTATATATATATATATATATTGCAAAAATATATATTTTTTATATGCACGATAAACTTACTCTTATAAATATTTGAAAAGTTTAATTAAATACAAAATAATTTAATCAGATTATAGAAAAATACAAACAATTGGGAAACTTTTTTTCAAAAGTAAACATTTATGGATACATTAATTAGTCTTCTCTAAATAAAAAATCAGGTACATTGGAAAAAAAGATAAACATATATTAGTTTTATATCGAAGGTCAATTTAGAGTCTTTGGACCCAGTTTTTATTTGAATCGAATGTTTAGTCATTGCTAGGAGCAGTGGCAACTCTTGTCGTGTCTAAACAAGTCATGATACCGATACATATGTTTACCCTAAACATGTATACGACATGATTAATTAATGCGAACATGAATATTAATGACTTAATTAACAGGTGACACTCGTACGGCAGATTAAACATGCTGCACATTTATTAAGTGATATTGGATCATGTCTTGAAGCTTATATATAACGGAAATACCCCTTAGGATTTGCTTGAGGCCAAAATAGTCTTATTGACAAAATTGCCAATAAATGTTACCATTCATTGGATGAAAAATCTTTGAAAAAAATAAAAGTAGGGGTGTTTAGGTAAATATGACTTAACTAATTTAAAAGTGGTATCTAAAAATGATAACCACCTCATGATTTACAAAAAAAAAAAAAAAAACTTAAAAAAAAAATGGTTACCAATTGATATGAGTAGTTATTTTAATTGAATTGATTTAATCAAATTAATCGCATGTGGGTAGCCATGTATATATATATATATATATATATAATATTTACAATATAATATCAAAAAAATTCTATTTAGAATATAACTAACGTGCACATAAAAACATAAAATACTATTTAATAATAAATCTTGCCGGTAGTTATGCGATCTGTCAGGTTCATTAAGCTCATCTCATCTAGGCGCTATAAGATTATTATGACAATATTTTGGGGATGATCTAGTTCGCTTGTTTTTTTTAACATGTATTAATTGTAAGGTTTAGTTTCCTAACTTTTTTTTATATGAAAGAAACAACTATTGCATCCACAAATATTTAAACTCATAACCTCTTACTTTCTAATTTCATATCAAATCATTGGGCCACCCAATTAGTTGGTTGTTTCTGAAATATATATTGTGACCTAGCTATGTATAACCAAGTGTGTTAACGTAGCATTGCCTAAACATGGTGCATATAAATACTATGGAAATTTAAAGTAGCAAACGTCACACACCTCTATTATAGCGGGAGGGGCTGCTCCACGTTGATGATTAGGAGTTGGTGCCACGGCCAGCAGTGATGATGAATGGTTGTTAAACGAGGTGGAGGACTCGTCATCAATAGAGGTTGAGGGAACGACCTCTTTCACCAACTCCATTTCCTTGTCAATTTCCTCAACTATGCTCCTCAAGTAAGCTAGTGCATCTGCCAGTATAGACTTCTTGTCCATCTGCATGCATGCATGCATGTGTACGTAATCTTCATCATTAGGGACGATTTCGCAAGAGACTTATGTATATGTTTAAAATCAATTAGAGGCAGTGCCACACGTACATCGCACATCAGAACACGATGTCACAGTCGAGCAATGCACCTCAAAATTCATGTATGCACGGCTGACAGAACGCAATATGCATTTTGATGTGCGACGGTTATGTGCGCCAAACATTTTTCATTAATAGTTAGTTTTTAATGAAAATGTGTTTTTCTAGCACTGGAGAATTTGTGTTAAGCTCTCGTTTGCCTTAATTTTTTTTAATCAACCATGGGTGTCCATACATACACTAGTTTAACTAATCTCATGAATCTTGAAATTGTAAAAAGAAATCATATATGACCTGACATTTGCCCTAAATTGTATTATTTGTGGATTTGAATGATCAATTTTGAAGATTTTCGACGCGTCAATATATATATATATACTTGAGACTCATTAAGCCACATACGTAAAAGTTGCCCTTGCGCAATTTATGCATATGACCCTCCTTATATATATGTATATAGCCGATCAATAAAAAATAAAAATAAAAACTATTATAAAAAAACTTCGACAACATTAGCCAACCTCAAAATAATTTCTAGGTAGGCCGCCCTTGGTCTAACTCAGAGAATTTGAAATCATGGCCCTGCTCTTGCATTTGACAACAATTAAGCACCACAAACAAAGGGTATTATTCGCTTGTTTATATACGTACCTTCGTAATGTTCGGAACTAGAGATCTCAACGCAAAGAGCTGCTGATTCAACCGCTTCCGACGATTCCGTTCCGACTTGAAATTTTTACTTCTCTTATCTTGTTTTCCATCATCATCGTCGTCACCGTCATCATCGCTACATCGCTACTGCCTCATGATCGACTCCTTTGGTTGTTATTATTACTAGCTATTACTCCACCATGATCGACTTGATCCTTCTCGACCATTCGCCCATCTTCAATGGAGATAAATTGTTCAGTAAAAACTCTACTCATCTACTACTTGTAACGACACTTCCTCTTGGTTTTGACATGGAAAGGACTGATCACCAATGAATCAACCGATCACTTGAAAGGAATGAAGAGAAGGCCTTTCAAGTCAGCGAGAGGTCATGTTGTTCCACCACTCACCCAACTGTTCCATTCCAGCACTCCAAATATAGTCATCTAGTAGTTCCTCCTCTTCCCCCATTAACAATCCTTCCAACTCCATAGCATTAATCATGCCTTAATTAATTCCAAGCACTGAAGCACACACTAAATATATGTCACTACTACTAATCAGACCTCAAACATGCATGCATATATATAGTAGAGAATAATGCTATGACAATACACTTAAAATACACATATGCATATGGATGAGATCGATCGAGTGCAGCGGAGATCACTTTGAGATGTGCATGAAAAATCAACACTCTTCCCCCATTAACAATCCTTCCAACTCCATCTCCATATACAAGCACACACTAAATATAGTAAGATAACAATGCCAACATTACAAAAGATATCATCGAGTAGATCACTTTGAGATGTGTGCACACACATCTCCATATACAAGTAGTAACATAACAATGCCAACATTACAAAAGTCACAACTTCCCCATCGAAAACCGTTAAATCACTAGAACATTTTTTGCCTTTAATAGAGGTTTTAAAATCCTTATTAAATAGAGTGTTATTAAATGCCATGTGAAAATGTGTTATGTTTTAATTTTTAATACATGTATTACATAGAGGTTTTTAAAAACTCCTATAAATTATGTGTTATTTAATAACACCCCCCTTTAATAGGGGTTTAAAAACCTCTATTAAATATCGAAATTGTTCTAGTGAATGCGCATAGAGTTGCATGGATATGCATCTCAAGGAGCATGGTTTGGTCAGGTCATTCTACACAATTGACTATTAGTTCGCAGCACATTCACTTGCTACATACTGTTTGGTATTCAATGGCCCCAGCGTACAAGAGATGAGCCTAAGGTTCTCTCTCTACCATATGACCTTTTTAACTTGGGATCTGAGTATAATTGCATTGTAATTTATACATGAAAAAACGAAGTTTAATTATAATGATGTAGAAGTAGAGGTAAATATCAAGCGTTTGTTGTTTTGCTGTTGTTTATGACTCTGATATTTACTATATATGCTTGCTAGATTTTATTTACTAAAAAGCATACGAAACATTTAATTTTATCTTACTTTAATTAACAGAAAACTTCGGCTGCCAGAACGTTAATCAAATAACTTTTTTTTTGAAAATTGGTTAATCAAATAACTTTAATAAAGTGCATCTTATCACTAGAATAATTTTGGTATTTAATAGAAGTTTTTAAACCCCTATTAAAGGAGGTGTTATTAAATAGCACCAAATTAATATAAATTTTAAATAACACCTAATTAACAGAAAACTTAGGCTGCCAGCATGTTAATCAAATAACTTTTTTTTTTTGAAACTGGTTAATCAAATAACTTTAATAAAGTGTATCTAATTGAAGAATGTACAACAAAAATATGAAATTAGCTCAACCTGTATGACATATCATGTCTCCCAAGCAATACTTACTAATTTGTACCTACTCCACTAGCTAGCTCAAAATGACAGCTTAATTCCCCCACATTAATCCTTATTAAAGTTCCGCTTGTTTGATTCCTCGGAAAGCTACGAGCGCACTAGTAGTACTTGCATCATAGATTGATCTATTATATAAATAATGTATAACACATAGAAATAGCTATCGATGATCAGCTTTGTAGTTTCTTAATACATACTTTTTGTTTTCGATAGCAAATTTCAGAAGCCAGAACCAGACATCAAAAAATCAGAACCAGACATCAAAAAATGTCTTTGATGACAGATCACTAGAACAAATTTAACTTTTGATAGAGGTTTTGAACCTTTATGAAAGACTTTTCATAGAGGTTTTTGACATCTATGAAAAGTGTTATCTTTTAAGGCGTTATCGTATCTTCAAAGCTTACATAGGGGTTTCAAACCTCTATCAAATCTTGGCTATTTCATAGGGGTTTGAAACCTCTATAATATCTTCAGAGACTTACATAGGGGTTTCAAACCCCTATCAATTGTAGTGATTTCATAGGGGTTTGAAATCTCTATACACTAGAACAATTTCGGTATTTAATAGAGGTTTTTAAACCCCTATTAAAGGGGGAGTTATTAAATAACACATAATTCATAGGAGTTTTAAAAAACCTCTATGTAATACATGTATTAAAAATTAAAACATAACACATTTTCACATGACATTTAGTAACACTCTATTTAATAAGGGTTTTAAAACCTCTATTAAAGGCAAAAAAATGTTCTAGTGATATTATCGTCAAAGGCTTACATAGGGGTTTCAAACCCCTATCAAATGTCATTTTTTTTAAAAAAAATAATAGCTGAAAATGCCCATAATTAATTTCCATTTCCATTTTCAATTGAAAATATAACAAATCTACATTCCACTCTCGATATTATTATTCCATCAAGAAATTCGCGGTGTTATACAACCAATCAAAAAAACAACAAATCGATAGCCACGCATTTCACGAAACCCGCTAAAATGGTCGAAAATCAAACAAATATTGAATCTTGAACAATAGTGATTCCTTCAACAAAAAGGGAAGCAGGAACATCAAGAACATAAGTGATTCCTTCAACAGTAACAACACCAACATATCTAGAAACAAGCACAATGGAAGAACATCAGTGATTCCTTCAACAAAAATGTACTTGTTTAGTGAGTTTGAATACCAACCCAATAATCTACAATGCTTCCGACTGTATGATTAAAAATTCTCCTCCACCCCCTCCGCCACCTCCACCACCTCTGTAACGACATTGATGGTCTCTACCACCATTACAACCTCCTCTGTACATAATCAATTCAAAGTTACAAACACATCAATAAACAATTGACCTCATCAATGGATCTCTTCCTATTATATGAACATTTATCTTACTTTTAAGAGCCAGTAGGGGTGCCCATTTGTGCCTAAAAAATGGTAGAATTATTGATATCAATGTATTAGAAACCCAATTTTTGCACACAACTGAGAAAGAAGAAGAAATCGTTCTAAGTAAACATGTGGGTACCGAAGAAAGAACAACATGAATGCATAAATGAAAAAAGAAGGCATTGTTCTAAGCAAACATAAGGGTAGTGAAACAAACTACAAAAAGTAGAAAACTGAGTGCAAAGAGAAATGGAAATTAAGCAAAAGAAGCGAGGAAAGAACATCTGATTTTGAAGGATATATCCTACTATGAATAAGAAAACAAATAAGATCAAGAACCATAATAGATCAGAAAACTCACCCATTTCAACCAATGACTATGAATCTAAGAGAAAACAAGGTTTCATCCCATTTCAAGAAACATATAATACGTACCATTGCAATAAAGAAGCCTAACATGGGGCTTGATCAAATATTGTAGCAAGAAATCGCAAATCAACTTGTAAATGGAAGAATTGGAACAAATTCATACACAAATAAAATAGAATCAAGATGGGAAAAATATAATGGAAAATAATTAATGGTTGTTGAAGCACAGTTGTAGTTATGGAGACAAAAGAAAAAAATGATATGTGATGCCTTTTCTGCTGTCCAAATTCTATACCAATTGAATAACTAGGCCTTCCAGCTTGACAATTATCAACAAGTGAATTCTTAATAGGCAGTTCAACCGTAGACATACATGAGTTTAGTGTGGAATTTTCTCTGAGGAATCAATTTGTTGTCGCTCAGCAATTGATGTGAAGTATGGACATGGTAACATCTCAGTAACTATAAGTTCATCTAATGTTCTTATAGGTGAGTTAGCCTGCGTATGATTAGGAAACTAAATAATCGGGTCGTCATACCAAATGCGACATCTGAAACACACAAATACTTGCAAGGAAAGTAATTAAAATGAGAGAAGGAGAAATGATGATGAGAACAAAATTAATAAAAGAACAACCCGACAACCAAGAAATTTCTAAATGAACTAAAATCATGTTGTCCCATAAAAATTGGCATGCCTTTTCGCTTAAAAGGAATTCAACAAATGAGAAACATTTTCATAAACTAGATTCAATTTAAATTAGTTTGTTTCCAACCTGCATTGCAACTAAATCAAGTTCTTCTGGTATATGCCACGCTCGATCCTTCTCGAAAGTTGATAATAACTCTAGACCAGACAATAAGCGATAGAAATATCTGCAACAAATCAAATGCTTCGATTCGTAATCCAAATATTACTGTTCTTAGTCATTAACATTAGTAGCCCTCTGGATTGAAATGAAATGAAACAATCAATGAACAAACTACTTCACTTACGACACAATTGTACTAATTTGACTAATAATGCATCGGAATCATATAGCTCACAACCTCTGCTCTTCAACTTGTTGACTAATTCACATCTGCTCTTCATCTCCATTAGCCATCAACGTATTCCCTGTATTTACATTAGAAATGAGATGAAATTAAGAAAGAACTAACTAATCATTTCACACATTGATAAAAGAGGCATCACATATCATGTTCGATAAGACTTAGGTAGGTAACCTATTTCAGTCATACAGTATGAAGATTTTAACTCAGAAGAGCTTGAAATTGATAATGATGGATCCAACACTTCTTTGCCTATCATAAACAAAGGTACATCTATCCAAATTGATAGGTCATGTCTCAAAAAGCCCTGAACAAGTATACAAAGTCTAGCTTGTCAAAACATGAACAAGCAGCTTTAAGAGTGGTGGTTGACTCATCTCCAATTACAGATTGGTTGAACTGTGAACTGCACCAGTTCTAGTACAAAATGAAGCTGCATTGTTTAAGTTCACAGCACTTGGCATAAGTTGGTGCAGAAATGAAAAAATGCATAAAAATACATGTCAAAGTAGTAGTATCTCAATGCATCAGCTAAAACTTTACCAATGTCAACTTTCATTGTGCAGTCCATACCCACATGTGAAAGGGAGTTCAATGTTCATGTGAAATCCGTAATTCTTTTGTCCTTACTCCTTATTGACTTGGAACTAATTCATTGAAAGGTTACCACCCTTCACATATATATTTGGTGAGGGTACTCTGACCATCCTTACATGCGTGTGCATACAGGTCATACTGACCTTCATTAAGTGGAAACTTTCAGATGTGATCATTGATTTAAAAACAACCATGAATATAACTAAACAATAATCTCACAAGAGCAACTGAATTGACAAAATCCATGAATCAAAAAACCTAGAATTAACCGGATTGACTAAATAAAAACATCACAAAAAACCTAGAATTGACTGAAGCCATGAATCAAAAGAAAGTTGAAAAAAAAAAACAGATAACAAAGTTACTTAACATAAAGACTACTTTGCTTTGCCATTTTTGTATGAATAAAAACTACTTTTCTAAAGGGCAGAAGAAGAAGACCTTAGAGTTCACATACAAGCACAGATGTCGAGGAGGCTCGCGAGTAATCCGATGGCACTATGAGGCCCGCATAATTCCCAAATTTGACGCTAATACCAAATGATCTTTATGCCTTTCTAGGAGTATCCGTGGTGGCGTTATGTGGCAAAGAAAGTGACAAGCAAGCATTGCAAGTAATGGAGAGATTCTAAATCTCTGATTGTGAACTTTCGTTATTGACCCTTCTTTATTAGTGTTGTCAATGTCATGGTGGTTCAGGGTAGATACAGGGTTGATAGTTGTATGAAAAGATTTGTCCAGTGTTGAATTCATAGTTTCATAGCTTCGAAATCTAGTAATCTTAGTCGGTCCAGTCTCTGATTGACTAAGGCACAACATCAACAGCAAAGCCTTGATCCCAAAATAGTAGTTCACCAAAAAGGAATAACTAGTAATTAATGGATTTCTTTGTGTTTAGTTGCAAGACATCTTATGTTTTATGGGCAATGATACTGCAAATTCTATGCCATTACATTAACAGAAAATGTTCCAACAAAGGATAAGATTGATTAAGGTAACTGTAGGTGAGTTAAGAGATTCGTTCAAGACGTGCAGGGAGAACAAATTCAGCAAACATTTTTTTTTTTTTTTTTTTTTTTTTTTTGTTTTTGGCTTCTCTGGGGAAAGGCATCCCTCTGCAAACTCATTGTCATTGTTCTCTCAAACATTGCATTCAAATACAAATACATAGGGAAACATATATGAGCAAAGGAGACAAATTTTCCTAAAATAAACCACATATGAACCATAAATTAATTCAAGTTGTCTATCACATTGTATAAACTCAATCAGAATATCCACAACACCATCAACAAATGCATTTCACCTTATCTCATTGAGGCATTTTCACAAACAGAGACCATATTCAACCAAAAAACTTGAATTTGAGAGCCAAAGTTTGAGATCTCGCACAAACATAACAAATCAACAATGCTAATCAGTGAAATCGCTTATCCAAATCCAAGTGTTCAAACTTTTGATCAATCTAGGTCGAGTATTGTGCTCAAATCATCAAACCAAACCAAATCAAAATCGATCAACCACAGAGAAAACTTTAACAAGGTCTAAATGACTCAGATCCATAAACAGCGGAGAAGAATCAAAAAAATACATGCTCGTCAAATTTCGAGCGAAAAAGGTGAAAGAGGGATCGAAATGGAGGTGTTGATGAGGAGACGACCTGTGAAGATGATGAGACGACGAGACGACGAGAACAGTTAGGGTTCTGCGAAAGACGATGAGACGACGCGACGACGCTGTGAAGACGACGAGACGACGAGATCAATGACACTATGAAGATGAGAACAGTTGAGGTGTTGAATGTATTTTGTTTTAATCGAATTTAGTGGTTAGATGGGTTTTTTTTTAAACCTCTATGCATTAGTTGCTATTAAAAGCCTAATTACCTAATACATAGGGGTTACTTAAAACCTCTATGTATTAGGTGCTATTAAAAGCTTAAATTGTTTTAGTAGATAGATCTGAATCAATACATGTTATTGTATGGAGTTCCAGTAGACAATCAAGTATGGTATCGCGAAATTGACATCGGAGGAAACTCCAGTACCTGCGAAACCATGGAACAAAACCAGTTACGACTTCGAACATGGCATTGATGCTTGAGGCTTCTCTACAAGGTTTCCTAGCTAGATTTAAAATGGGCATGTTAAGTAAAATTCTCCCAGTCGCATAGCATGCGCAAGCACATGGATCTCCACCAGCATCGATACTATCCCCAACTTAACCATTTTTCAACTCATAAATCTCCGTGGAAGGCCTCGATAATATCGAGACATGTTTTTATTTCGCGTCATTAAAAAAGTGTCAAAATAGATCCACTTTGTTGTAGTGAGATAATGATCACTTATGTATTTATGTATGAAGTCATATTTAACCAATGTGTGGGACTAAACAACTTTTCGATCCACGCATCTTCAACACCCCGGCTTGGACCGAAAGTCACTATTGAAAAGCTTTTCTTTCCTAGGTCTCATATGAACCATGTGTTGGGGCATGTGCCCTAGGTCAACCAATTAACTGTCTTTATGAATACTTTTAGTTAATAAAATAGAGGATTTCATTTGATGTTTTATTATAATTAATTTGCATGTTTACATTATAATAAGATCCATGGGTATTTTCAGATTTATCCTAAATGTCCTTAGTCGATCATTATACTGGGAACTATGATGAATTAAGACTAGTGTAAGTCTTGATTGATGATCATATGATGATTGTACGTATAGGGATACGAATCAAGATCACGAGTACTTGTTAGGGAACAAAGTACTGAACCGATCCGCTATGAGAACACCACATGGATTAAGTCATAGTTGTTTCTCATGATAGGTATATTTTTCGGTCCTCTGACTTGAGATTACCAGAGACTTCACCATTAGGAACACAATGATTTGACGCAATCAAACGTTGTCTTTAACCGGACGATTATAAAGGTTGTGATTGGTTACTGTGTGAGTAATGTGATGAAGTTGTGTAATCGAGATAGAATTTATTCCTCTCATATAAAGAGATATATCTAGTGGATCCCTCGATGTGTTAGACTGTTAAAAGGCCTAGTCTATGTGAATTGATATTGATCAATGTAGCTTGAATGTTTTCAGTCTACCTCTCAGAGCTTGTGTATGCTATAGTTTGGAGGGTGATTGGAGGTGTTTTGCCACTTTATGAGTTTGCCTACAGCAACAACTATCAAGCTAGTATTGGGATGCCACCATTCGAGACGCTATACGGGAAACCATGTAGATCACCAACTTGCTGAGCAGAGCCCGAGGACATAGCTGCAATTGGGTTTGAGATTGTTGTAGATTACACAGAGAAAATTATGTTGATTCGTCGAGAGGTTATAGGTTGCTCAGGACAGACAAAAGGAGTACGCGAACAAATATCGCGACGAGCTGAGTTATGAAGTGGATGATTTGGTCTACTTGAAGGTTTCTCCCTTGAAGGGCCCCATTGAGGAGAGAGAGTTTACAGTGCGAAGGTGATACTCCACTTGTTCCAAGGTAGAGATTGGATTAAATTTGAATTTAGGAAAAATCTTTTTAGTTGGGAAGATTGTAACGACCCATTTTAATTGATCCCGATTAACCGACTAATTGCAAATTAAGAACATAAGTTCAAACCCAAGTGGACGTCGCGGAAAAGTTTAGAGCACGCCTAATGGGTGAAATATGTTATTTTTGTATGGCGAATGTTTATTTATTTTATTATTATTTAATAGTTTGTGCCGCTTTAATTGAGAATTACGTTTGATCGCGTTGTGCGCATGTAGTGATGAGAGTGTGCGAATTCGCAGAGTGCGCATAACGTGAGTGTACGGGGTTGTATGGGATTGAGTGGTCACATCAGTCACCCCATCATGTCACACATCACATCAAACCCATCCCTTATCATTTCACTTTGTCTTTTCTTCAAAAAAATTCCTTTCAAGAGAAAAAACGAAGAGAGAGAGAGAGAGAGAGAGAGAGAGAGAGAGAGAGAGAGAGAGAGAGAGAGAGAGAGAGAGAGAGAGAGAGAGAGAGAGAAGATGAGAGATAGAGAGAGAGAAAGAGCACCAGAGAGTGAGAGAGAAGATGGGAGGAGGGAGGTGCCCATGGAGAGACAACGGGCGGTGATGACGGCGTCCTAGCAGCAGCTCGCGGAGGCTAGTCGGACGACGACGCCGGCGAAGGGCGGCGACAGTGGCAGCGAGCTTGCAACGCCGAGGACTAGTAGCGGCGTGGCGGATCAGCGGCAGTAGCTCGCGGACGCGGACTAGTGGCGGCTCGGTTCCAGTGGTGAGGAGACAACAGCTCGCGGCGACGGCGGCCAACGCGGCGACGAACAAGACGGCGCGGACTTGCGATAAGCGCGCGGACGGACAGCCGCGCTGGAGCGGGTGGCGCGGACGGCGAGCTGGCCGGCAGCAGGACGTCAATCAGCAGGCGCAGCGGCGGTCGACAAGGGAGGCGATGGCGCGCGACAGCGACGCGACGACGACGACGTGGCGCGCGGCGGCGGCGATGGCGTCGCTGGCGCAGCGGCAACGGCGCGGTGGCGCTTTGTCGGCCGATCAAACCTTGACGAGGGATGCGATTCGACGAAGTTCGACGACGAGATGGAAGTGAGGTTTAATTCACCTAATTTGGTCGCTCATTAACATACATGGTATCTACTGTCGGGTTTTCATACTATAGGGTTATTTCTATAAATGCAAACTTTTCTTTCATACACTATTTGCATGTTTTAAAAGGCTTCCGTTTGATATTTAATAATTTAATAAATTGTGAATAACTTAACTTAGTCAATTTAATGTAAATATCCATAAAATATCTATAAATACTAAGTTAAGGCGAATAACATACGTGCAAAGGTTTAAGTCGCGGACAGTTAAAAGTAAGTATGCGATGACGTGACGTGTGTGGCGACGTGGCGATACTAGGTTTGCCTCGGAGTTAGGGGCCGCCACAAATCGTTACCCGCTTCCTAGGATTGACGATCCGTTTGGTCAACTGACCGGTGCCAGATTCTTCTCGAAGATTGACCTTCGCTAAGGTTATCACCAGTTGAGGATTAGAGAAGATGATATCTAGGAAATCGCTTTCAGCACGAGATACGGATTATTTGAGTTCATAGTCATGTCGTTTGGTCTGATGAACGCTCCAACGATTTTCATGGACCTGATGCACAGGGTCATGAAGCCGTATTTGGATAGATTCGTCATCGTATTCATCAACGATATCTTGATCTATAGCAGGACTCGTGCGGATCACGAGGGACATTTCAGGATCGTTTGACGACACTGAGAGAGCATCGACTGTACTCAAAGTTTAGCTAGTGTGACTTTTGGCTAAGTGCGGTGAGATTCTTAGGCCATGTCATTAGTGAGTAGGATGTCTCAATGGATTCAAAAAAGATTCGGGAGATCATTGGTTAGAAGACGCCTGAGTCTGTGGTCGATATACGAAGTTTACTTGGAATGGCCGGATACTACGGTGATTTGTATAGGATTTTTCATCGATCGCAGCACCGATGACGAGACTGACTAAGAAAGATGTCAGATTTGACTGATCAGATGAATGTGATGAAGCTTTTTGTGAATTGAAATGGAGATTGACATCTGCACCAGTATTGACATTGCCGGAGCCGAGCAAGATCTTGACAGTATATACAGATGCGTTAGGAATTGGTCTTGGATGTGTTTTGATGCAGGATGGTAGACTAATTGCCTATCTTTCCAAGCGGTTGAGATCCCGCGAGGGAAATTATCCAATGCAATACCTGGAACTTGCAGCGGTCGTATTTGCAATGAAGGCTTGAAGGCACTATCTCTATGGAAGCGATTCGTGTTGTATACAAATCACCAGAGTTTACATTACATCTTCACTCAAAGGGATCTGAACATGCGCCAGCGGAGATGGCTAGAGTTGGTGAAGGACTACGACTTCACTATTGAGTATCACCTTGACAATGCGAATGTCATAGCAAACGCATTGAGCAGGAGTGGATTTGACAATCAGACTATTCTGCAACCGATGATACATAAGCATGGCTTATTACAGGTAGCATCGGTTATGCGCATGGCTGAGTTGTCGACTACGGCGGAACAACTTGTTTGTTGTCGGATGAGGATACCGACCGTATCAATTGAACGGGTTGCCGAGTGTCAGAGGGTTGATGGGCTCTATGAGTGAGTCAGTGGTCTGTCTCAGAATCCGCAATGCACTGATTGGACAGAAACCACATATCAGTGTTTGAGATACAGAAAGAGATTGTGAATACCGCGGATAAGGAGATATGAGACGAGATTTTGGAAGAGGCACACTGGTCTCATTACACAGTTCATCTTGGTTGGACTAAGATGTACCATGATTTGAGGCGAATATTATGGTGGCCAGGGATGAAGGCTGACGTAGGTGCATACTTTAGGAGTTGTCACATTTACCAGCAGGTTAAGGCTGAGCACAGGAGACCCGGTGGGTTATTACAGCCATTGCCCATTCCACAATAGAAATGGGAACATGTTACTATGGATTTCGTTAGTGGGCTATCGCAGACATTAATGCATCACGATGAAGTTTGGATAGTGATTGATAGACTGACAAAGTTGGCTCACTTCATTCCAATCTCGATGAAATACACGTTTCCTCAACTAAGCATATTGTTTCGGTGGAGATTATTAGACTTTATGGGGTGCCAATTTCCATTGTGTCGGATAAAGATCCCAGATTAACCTCGAAACTATGGGAGGCAATGAAGGAATAGTTTGGCACCAGGTTGCAGTTTAGTACAACTTATCATCCTCAGACCGACGGACAGTCAGAGCGATTGATCCAGATTCCGAGGATATGCTCAGGGCTTGTATATTATAGTTTGGGGGTTCGTGGGATGATTATATACCTTTGTGTGAGTTTGCATATAATAACAACTATCAAGCGAGAATTGGCATGCCACCATTTGATATGGGAGGACCTGTAGATCACCTGCGTGTTAGGCAGAGCGAAAATACACAGGTGACAATAGGACCTGAGATAGTTGTTGATCACACAGAGAAAATCTGATAGATTCGTCAAAAGCCGCGAGCTGCACAAGATATACAAAAGAAATACGTGAATATGTATCGCGAGGGTTTGAGTTATGGCAAGGGCGATATGGTGTATATGAAGGTTTCTCCTTGGAAAGGTCAATAGAGATTTTGCATTAAGGGGAAATTGGCACCGAGATACATTGGGCCATTCCGAATTGCACAAAGAGTAGGCATTGTTGCATATCGGTTGGAGTTACCTGCCAAGTTAGCTGAGGTTCATCCGACATTTCACATTTCCATGTTGAGACTCGCTAGGTCAGGGCCGAGACCGACGATTGAGTTGGGACATGTGGAGACACAGCCTGACGTGACCTATGAGGAGAGACCGATAGAGATCGTTCACCTTCGAGTACAGATTCTCCGAAACATGGAACTTGCGAAGGTCTAGTTCGTTGGCAGTATCATAGGACGGAGGGACTCACTTGGGAGCTCGAGTCGATGATAAGGACGCGATACCCTCAGCTATTCTCTGGTATGAGACTTTAGTTTAAATTAAATTTTGAGATGAAATTTTATTTAGTTGGGAAGAAATGTAACGACCCATTTAATTAAGTTTACCACTACAAAAAAATAACAAATCAGAAACGGAAATTTCCGTCTCTGATTTGTTAAAATTCTGTCTCTAATTGCAGTCAGAAACGGAAAAGAAACGGAATCAATTCCGTCTCTAAAAACGTCGTCGCTGATTCAATCAGAAACGGAAATGCGATTCCGTTTCTGATTTAGAGATGGATCAGGAACGTAATTTATTCCGTCTCTAAAATTTATTCCGTCTCTAATTCCGTTTCTGATTAGAGACGGAATAAATTCCGTTTCCGATTATTTCCGTCTCTGATCCGTTGCTAATCAGAGACGGATCAAAGACGGAATTTGATCCGTTTCTGATTTATGTATCTTGCATAAACGAAAATTAGAGACGGAAATAGCAACGGAATCCAAAGATTCCGTTGCTATTTTCGTCTCTAATTTTCATTTTTGTTTAGTTTTTCAAGTCTTACATATATAGGTCTCAATCCAAGCACATTTAACCTGCCAATATATAATAAAAATCATAGCTAAATAATATATTGATATTACACAATTTGTATAAACTTATCATATCCTTAACATTATCTTTTCTCAATGTCTTGTACGAAACAACAAAAACAATCTAAAAAGTTTCTATATCGTATCTTTCTACAAAAGTAAAAGCAAAAATTGTTCTAAAAAAAAAAAATAAAAAAATGAAGTGTTCCGAGATTATATAAAGTTGATTGTGCTTCAAATAATACTTGACTTCGTACAAAACACCCGAAAAAAGATCGAAAAGAAAAAATCACTAAATTATACAAATAATAATAGGAATATAAACAATATTATGGAATATAAACACAAAGATAAATAAAGTAATAAAGAAAAAGAAATTCATCATTATCCGAAGGAACATGGTGTTATTTAGCAAATTATCTCTCGCTCCAAACTATAACATAGCAATGGTTTGTGATGCTTATATATATAGTCTTGATGTTTCATGATCAATATTTAAGACTGCAACATACACAACCTATCATGCATGATTACGTTTAAGAATTAAAATTAAAAGAAAAATATTTATGCTCGACAACAAAGAAAATAAAACCTAAATTGCAAATTAATTAATTAGAGTCGACTAGTTTATTCTTATAAAAATAAAATAAAATTAAGACTTGTTTACAACTTTTAGAAATCACAGCCAAAACCATGGATGTCGATGTATCACTAGAGACCTTGTTTTCACAAGATGTGGTTTAAAACCTCAAATAGAACTAGGAACAATTGGAAACAAGCTTTCATTAACCTATTTTAAACACACATATATGCACACAACAAAAATATGTTCTACAACTTTTTTAAGTTTGAAAACTTTACATTTGAAAGTGTGAAAAAAAGCTTAGAAGGTCCGATTTGGTTCTTTCTCATATCAAACAACTAGAATCATTCCGCATAAAGTTAATTTCTAGCAGTGAGAGTGCAATCATATAGATGCTATTAGAAAGTTAATTTCTAGCAAAGTGAGTCATCCATGCAAACTAAAGGGTGAAACCGAAATTAATAAAACCATAAAAATGCAAGGAGAAGGAAACAAACAGAAAGAATCAGTGTTAAACTTACTCAATGAATGGTACCCAATCATTACTATGTTTGGGAATGGTTCAATGTATCGAGTCTTGTTCCGCTATTGAGAGGCTGCTTCTAGATATGAACGCATACCTACAAGCCATGATCCCGGATCCCAACAACTCGCAAAAATAATGAGAAGGAAAACAGTGAGAAAAGTGCGGTAAATAGAACCATTTTCAAGTCCCTAAAAGGAAAAAGAATGATTCAAATTCACATCAATAGTTAGTCTAAAAAACAACCAAAGAGAAACATCTAACATACCATTGCCACTTGAATTCTCTAAATAGGCACTAATACCAAAAATCTGTGATCTTAATGTGGATATTTAAGAGAATAGGAATGTGGGCTCATAAACTATGAAAATCCATTATGCATCAAACAAAGAATCCATAAAATGATCAACAGGTTTACTGAAATTATCTCCATAATAAGTATTCGAAGCTATAAATATCACTCTTCTCATTCAACATGCCAGTGCAAGCATATTCGGGAGCTACGTAGCGCAAAAATTATTTGGTTAGTAATGAAGTAGGTAAGAATGCACACAAACAAGGATGTAAAATCTTTAAGTGAAATACACTAACCCATATGTTCCCATCACACGAGTTGTAACATAACTCCTTTCCGAAAACAAGAGCTTAGCAAGTCCAAAATCGATACCTTAGCATTCCACCGACGGCCCAAGAGAATGTTGCTAGATTTTACATCTCGATGAACAACCTTTGGTTCAAGACCCTCGTGAAGGTAGGCCAAGTCGCAGAGCAAAATTCTCTTTGAATCGAATACACAAACTATAACAATTCATCTAGTCATAAATCCAAGTTGTCATACCCTTTTGCAGTCCCAAGGATAATGTTCATTCGAATCTCCCATGTAAGTGGGCTTACTAGTCCGACATCTCCATGAAGCCATTGTTCAAGATTACCATTATCTATGTACTCATAAACAAGCATCCTAATAGAAGACATATGACAGATAGAGCAAGAAAATCATGATTACCAGTATTGCAATGACATAAAAATAACGCAATGAAAAAATAAAAGGCGAAAACCTGTAAGCACCCTCCATGCAGTAACCAAGCAACCGGACCAAATTTTTGTGCCTAACACGCCCTATTGCCTCTACTTCGACTCTAAACTCCTTCTCAGCTTGACCCCTGATAAAATATTATTACAAAAAACCCTTAAAGATTTCATGAAAACTAAATAATTAAAGGAAACGTAAAACAAGAAAAAAATGAAGCATAGTACAGAGAAGAGAATTTGATTCATTGCCAAAATAATCGAAAGAGCCAACTGTACCACAAAGATAAAGCCAAGAGCATGTGCAAAGAAAAAAAGAAGATAAAGATAAAAGAGAGATGAACAAAAGAACAAACTGCAAAAGAAAAAAAGATTTTGACTTCACAGCTTATTTAGCTCACAATTTGTTTCATTGGCAAGAGACTCTTAACCACAAGTAACCACAAGTACACATAAAAGATGAAAGTGAAAAAATAAAACCATGTGCCTCATCAGTTTCAACAAGACAATTATAGTTTACCAACACTTTGAGAATTATAATTTGCATTCTTGCACCATGGAGCTCCAGCAAATGACCTTTTTGAGGTGTTCAATGAAGCAATTCAACATGGTACAAAACTACACTTGAAAACTTAAATAGACTTCACACAATTTGATTTTGCCCCATGTTATACTTGAAATCAAATGTAGCTAATTAAAAAAGGCGTTGCCGCGTGTACACACCACATAAAAAAACTACACGAAAGCGCTCATCAAACTCTTGAATGTTGCTACAAGATAGCAAAAAGTGATTCAATAGCCACGCTGCAAGCTTTGAGTTTGTGATGCTAGCTCCTTGCTCGTTGAATTCGTTGCTCTTACCCCAAACATCAACAAAACCCCAAAGACATCAACAAAACCTCTAACAAATTTCAAGGTTCGACATTCAACCTAACATCTATCCAAACAACCTAATCGCATGAAAAATCAAACAACACAGACGATCGGAAACGCTACAAATTGAAACCCTAAAAAAAGGCACAAACAACTAGCTAGGGCATCGACAACAATCTCAATAGAAGCATCGATTGAAGATGCTTACCGAGAAATTTCATCAACGCGAAGGTTCGAGACGAATCGAAACCGAATCCCTGGACGAAGAGAGAATTTGAGACGAGAGAGTGAGAGCAGAGAGCTGAGAGAGAGAGAGAGAGAGAAAGAGAGCGGTGACGGTGAGAGAGAGAGTGGTGGACGGTGAGAAGAGAGCGAGAGAGCGGTGACGTGAGAGAGAAAGCGCGGTGACGGTGAGAGAGAAGCGGTGAGGAGAGAGGTTTCGTTGAGAGAGAGAGAGAGAGCGGTGAGGGAGAGAGATTTTAGGGAGAGAGAGAGTTTTGGTCCCCATTTTTGAATTATCGAGATCGAAACACGCACGAATCTCGAGACGTAACGGACGGTTGTAATAAATGAAAATTTTGGTGGGAATGTTGGCGCTATTTTTTAGAGACGGAATTAATTCCGTCTCTATTTCCGTCTCTATTTCCGTCTCTGATCCGTCTCAAATCTTTCTACGAATGTTTTTCCGTCTCAATTCCGTAATTGAACTTATTCCGTTTCTAATTCCGTTTCTGATTTAGAAACGGAACTTATTTCCGTTTCTAATTCCGTTTCTGATTTGCTGTTTTTTTGTAGTGTACATACGTGGACACCAGCTCAGATCTACATGTACACCGCGGTATGCTAGGACACAGGGGAACCTAGGTACGTTGTTTATTGTGTGTTAGTTGCTTATTTGCATTGTAATTTATTAAAATGCATCGCGTGTGTATGTTGCATAACAATACGTGCGAAATTATGTGTACCGTATTCGCCTCGATATGCGTGTTGACGCGGGTACCGGGTAGTTGACGGGATCGAATATTAAGTCAGGGAAACTAAAACACACAAATTACATAAAAAGTGGCCAAGTAACTAATATGGAATGGGTATTAGGTGGCTAGTGATGCGGAAGTACGCGATATCGTGGTTTAGACACGAAACCGGGCGTCGAAACGCTCGTAAACACGGGCGAGTATCAAAACTATGTCACACTTTGGAGTCAAGCAACAAAGTCAACAAGCTTATCCATACTCCACCACCTTTTCTATCATCACCCTCACACACACACACACACACACACACACACACACCACACACACACACGCGCGCGCGCGCACCCCATCCAAGTGAGGCCGAGAGAGGAGAAGAGGGAACAGAGAGGAGGAGGAGGAGGAGAAGAAGAATAAGAAGCCGGGAAGGAGATGAGAGAGGGTGGAAACGTCATGATCAAAGTGAGTCCTAGTTGGTTTTGTAGTGGGTTGGTGAGTTGGTTGCGGTGGCCAAGATGAGGGTTCGGCCATGGAGGCCGAACCGAGTCGAGGTGGTGATGGCAGGGGTGTCTCCCCTGCCATCGATCCCACCGGGGTTGGGATGGAGAACAACCCCAACCCAATAGCAAGGAAATAAAAAAAAAATTTCCCTATCGAACCAGTTTCACTGGTTCGATCGGATGAGGAACGTGCACACACGCGCGCTTGTGCACACCCCTCATGGGCCAAGCTTGGACCAATTCTGGTCCAGGGTCGGGTCGGGTCCGACCTAAACCAAACTTTTAAAAAAAAAAAAAAAAATAAATAAAGAAATAAAGGAAAAATTGGGAAAAATTCCGAAAAAATTGGGAAAAATTCTGAAAAAAATTATATTTCGATAAATAAATAGAAATTGATGAGTTTCTATAAAAAATAAAACATTGGGAATGTCGAACGTGAATTTTGCGGGGTTTTTGCCTTAAAAACGCGAAATAGGCAATTTGACCTAAAATTTTAGAAATTTGTCGTAAATTGTCATGCTAAATCAGAATTATTGATAAATGGACATTGGTGGACATGGGTGATCAATTGACGACCAAGGACCCAATGGACTTGGACTCGGGGATTGATTACGGGGTAGTGGTGTGCGTTATAAGGTTTGTAAAACCCAATTGAAAAACTCTAAGTATTTATTTCGCTTTGTATTTCCATTCAATTTCAATATTTATTGTGTTCTTTTTACATATATATCTTGTAGTTGTTTGGACGGTTGGTTGAGTTACTCCCACCGGATTCTCCATTGTGTGTCTGTGCATTCTAGACTACAACATGTGTATCAGGAGTTCTCGGTGGATAAGGACTCGAGCTAATGAACTGCTACATGTGTCAGTGCGTCGTAGGTCTACGCTGGCCACCGAGAGGGACCAAGTGATAGCTAGTTGGGTGCGCCCACTAGTGGAATCCTGGAAAGGTATTCCGAAGTATGGTTTAGTCTAACTGGAACATGCACATACATTTGCACTTTATTGTTATCTATGCATGCGATGCCCTACTTATAGTTGTTTGTTTACATTCCACATGTTTATTTAACATTATTTATTGAATTCCACTTATTTATTTGAATGCTCGGAGGAGTTCCTTGGGATTTTACTGACTGGACTCGTCATCCATTTTCTTCTGTTATGATTGAGTGTAGATCGAGTACAAGTAAGTGCAAGGGAATCTTAAGCGACTATATCTGATTGCCTACCATCGATGACTACTTGTACGTGTGTTATGTTTTGATATTTTGATTCTTTTGGGAACTGGGGAATAACATAACATTGTACATAGATACCTTATATGGTACATATTACTTTTCAGGGTTTTTCCATAATAGGATTTGCTAATTGCTTAGTAATATTTCTTGCATTTAAGTACAATTTCTGCTGCATATGTCATATATACGTTGTACACACAAGTGGATACGGATTTTGAGACAGGAAAAGGACAGGCACGTGTCGTTCACGTGTAGTAGGGCCAACTGACAAGGAGGACACAGAAACACGTCACCCCGGAGCGGCAAGGGCCGCCACAAAGTTCGCTTCGGAAGGATTGGGTACCCTTCCAAATATCTTGCCAAAATCGATTGCAATCACCTTTACCCATTGTATGACAGTTTCCTTTTTTGAATTCCTCAAGCAATCCCTCCATAGCCCCTCGGGGTGCTCTATGCATCAGTCTGAAAAAGTGTCCCAGATCCCAATTATTTGAGTGAGTGTCCCTCCTTTTGATAGGCAACCACCTTTCCACCCTTCGAAATGTTTAGATATTTTCTAAAATACAAGAGCCCAAAAATCCTTGCCAAGTGAAGACCTTCCCAGCAGCATTCTCAGGTACTTAAGAGGCCATGTCCCTATCCCACACCCAATGCTAGCTGCTGCTGCTTGAATCATGGAATTTGGCATGTTTATACCCACCAACTTTGACTTGGAGAGATTTAGTTGCATTGACCCTGCTAGGCCAGCATTATGTCTCGGTGGCATCTTATCTCTGTCAATCCAGCTATGCTAGCCTCACGAAAATGAGATGGAGAGAGGTTTCTAATCGCCTACCAAATGTAATGGGTAACACACCCTAATCAAATCATCCGTCCTCACTTTTTTGAGATACATTCCCATATATGTCATTGGTGATCATTCACTCTATGTTTGACCATATTCCTTCACAATTGATCCCCAATGAGAATGCAGGGAGACCCGCGCCCATTTCCTTGCTAGCCCATGGGCTTTGATCCATAGTCCCACTCTATTTTTTATTACTTCCCAGAGCTCTGTGGCTCGTCGTTCTCTAGATTCCCCAAATAGCCAATTATTTCTTCTCTTCCCATAAGCCCCAACACACTGCCTGAGCTCCAATCTGCGATACTATTATTCATTTGTCCCCTGTCCCTTCAAATATGTCGTCTCGCATACAGTCCGAAATTGACCGAGAGAGGTTCCATCATAAATCCAATTATCGTATTAGCGCTTCCCAAATTTCCTTTGAATATCAATATTGTATAAAGACGTGGTCCAAAGAATCACAATTGGAATAACATAGTGCGCATCTTAACGGTTGTAATGGCCAACCGGTCTCCTTCGCTGTAAGACATCCATAGTGTTTACCTTTTTGTGCACTATTAGCCAACATAAAAATTGTACCTTAGAGGGTCTGCAAGTTTGCTACAGTGATTGCAAGGTTATGAAAAGAGGGAAGCCATAATCCCTGAGAGATCTCTTTCCTAGATGGATTGTGTATTTTTGCTATTTACTTGTACCCCAGTTCTTCTGATCTTCTCGGTGAGGAAACATACGAACGTGTTGGAGGAAGATTGTCGGTTGCTCCATTTCAACTAGCTTGGTATTTAAGCATTTTTGTCGTAATTGTAAATCTCAACATGGCGCAGTGCCTATTGTAACTCTTGACCTATCTTCTTCACAGTGGGGTCACAGAATGCTTTGGATAATGGTTTACCTCCTAGGGACTCCCAAATAATTCATTGGCCACTCGCCTGTCTGGCATCCAATCAGTTAAAGCCTTTTCCTGCACTTCTTGAGCAGTGTCATTGATCCCTGCTAGTACGCACTTCAAGATGAATCCATGCTTGACATTTCACCCCAAATCTTTTGCGTTGTAAAACATAATCGAAGAATCCACGATTGACTCATTCATAGGCCTTCGAAAAACCTAATTTGAGAGTATAAACTCACTTATCTCTATTTCTCACTTCTTCCACTACTTCAATAGCTGTACGAGCTAAGTCCATCATTTATCGATCTTAGATAAACATCGTTTGCTCTTTAGCTATACCCAAATCAAGCACTAGTCGCAGTCTTGATGATAATACTTTTGCAATAATCTTATAAAGGGATATAATTAAGCTTATGGGCCGATATTCAGATATCTTGCATGTTTGGGCGTTCTTTGGGATCAGGCATAAATATGTATTATTTGTGTTTGCATTGATGATTCCTTTTTGGTAAAATTCTCCCATCACTTGCATCAGGTCATCTTTCATAGTCATCCAATATGCCTTGTAAAATTTTATAGTGAGTCTGTCAGGCCTTGGGGCTTTATCTGTCCCATAGTCTAAAATAGTTTGCCAAACTTCTTGTTCCATAAAGGGTCTCTCCAAGTGGTCTGCTTTGTGTTGATTCTTCCCCATTCAATCCCATCAATTTCCCATTGGTTGTGTTGCTCCTTTGTGTATAACTCAGTGTAGTAGTCTAAAATAGTCTTGCTAATGGTCGCTATCCTCTGCGAATTTCCCATTCTCACCTTATCCTGATTAGTAGGAAATTCCCATTCTCACCTTATAACTGATTCACGTTTTGGGTGGCACCCCTTCTCTCCCTCACCCACCCCCGCACAACAACCCCCCGTCTCTCTCCCCACCCACCCCCTGCACAACCCCCCCCCCCCCGTCTCTCCCCCACCACCCCCGCACAAACGTTAGTCCCCGGCCCGCGCCGCTTGCCGCTGCTGCTGCGCTCGCCACCGCCGCACTTTGCCGCTGCTGCCCTCGCCACGCCGCCATGCCGCCAGCCGCCTGCCGCCGCTCCCGCTCCCCTTGGCCGCCATTGCCCGCTGAAAAGGGTCTAACAAGCAAGTGGTGAAGTTGGGCGACAAGTGGTACGGCTGGCAGCGAGAGCGGAGCGGCGGTTGGCGGCGGCGATTTGATGGCGGTGGCGACAGCAGCGGTGGCGGGAGGGAGGGAGGAGGAGCAGCGGCGGCAGATGGCGGCGGCGGCAAGGCCGGGGACTAGCGTTTGTGCAGGGGGTGGTGGGGGGAGAGAGACGGGGGTTGTGCAGGGGTGGGTGAGGGAGAGAACACCCAAAACGTGACTTGGTATCACGTTTTGTGCTTTTGTGCACAAGTCACGTTTTGCCATCAGAGCCATTTTGTCCCACCTCACTGGGTGAGGTGGCGCTGATGTGGTTAAAAATGTGTTAGTTAGGGAAAAAGTTTTGTAGATGTGTTTGGTTGATAAATTTTTTTCCTAATTATGCTAATCAAGCAAAAACTCCTTATAACTGGCCTATATAATTTTTATTCTTCTGGGCACTAAGCATTATATGATAATATTTTGAGTTAACACCTCAATCCCTAAGCCACTTTAATTTTGAATTTTGTCTCAGCATTCAATTCTCATCCACCAATAACCCTGCTAAATGTGCAAGCAAATGTTCTATGCTTGGTTTCTTTTAGGAGTCCCACTGCCCGTTAGTCTCTTCTTAGTCGAGTTTCTCAATCCTTTGAATAAGATCAATTTTCTTGATTTGCATCAATCCAAATTCATGTTTGTTACGATAAATCAACTTAGGCTCAATTTCTTGTAGTTTCTAGCGTAAAGCAATATCGATCGAACGGCAATTGCACTTGCGTCTACTACTCTGGAACTTTTCAGTGAACCCTCTACACTTGAGCCATATATTTTCACAACTAAACGACGTAGGTCCCCATTTGATCGACCCCGTATCAAGGATGATTAAAAATTGGTCCGAAGAAACTTAGTGGCCTAATGCTTGCCTGCCATTAGCGAATACTTCTCCCCATTCTTTTGTTGCTAGAAACCTTTCGAGTCTCGCACAAATTGGAATCTATCGGAGGTTCGTCCATGTGTATTTACCATTAGCAAAAGGGTAGTCCATAAGTGACTTGTGACTTGTGATTTGTAGTTTTCTGCAAGACGATTGAGTCAATTTTTGTTAGGGCACTCTTTGAAAAAAGATTACCTGCCTCAATAAGATTTTCATAAGTCACTTGTGACTTATCTGTTAGCTGGGGAGGTGCCAATTAATCAAGATTCAAGATTTGGTCCTCCCTAATCTCAACGGTTCTTAACTCAGGTTCCTTGTCCTCCTTTCCATTATCCTGAATATGCTGCAAAACAATGACATCCATATACTGAATAACGTTATCTGAAAATGGGTTAGAATCCTTAATTTCAGTATAGAAATCCAAGTGTGGCTTAGATGTTAATTGCGGAGGCTCTAAGTCATCGAAATTAAAATTTTGGTCATCCCCTATGTCAGCAATGGCCTGAATGCGTGTTAATGTAAACGAGTCGGTTTCAGAGTATGTCTCATTTTCTCCCCCCCATTTGCACCATCGGCTCCCCCTGTTCCTCCTCGTCATCATGGTATGAGATAACCAATGATGCGCTCCTCTATCAGATCCTCTATAAATCCCCATTTTGGATTGCGCCATGTGAAAAGGCCTTTCTTCCCCATTTTGTTTTGGTTAGCAATTGGGCCTTCATATCCATACCCCCTGTATTGGGCTTGTGTAGTGATATGATTTTCATCTGAATTGGTGTAATGTCCATGAGAATTTGTTGTGATGTACGGGGATCTACATCACTGTTTGGATCCATATCCCAGTTTGGGTATTTTTATACACAACGAAGTAGGTTGTTTTGTTTTTGGGCCAAAGCCTTGTTAGATGGGCTACCCACATAGGTCAGCCTACATTCCTCGTCGTACGAAGCTGCTAGGAGCTCCTCCTCTCCAGTACCTTGATTGACATTCGGCGCTTGCTTCCCTTTGCATATCATGTGAGTGATTATGCGTTTGCTCAAGACATGTCCCTCTCCATCCAAACGTTCTGTGATAACGGTGACATTTAGGCGAGGAATTCCCCAGACATGATTAGGGACTGGCATGTTCTTGCCCTTCATGCACCTCCCCATCACGATGTTCATACCTCCTACAATGTTTGTATATTTTTTGATCACTACTTTTGCACCCGAGAACGGCTCTCCAAGCTCCTCCATCTTTGTGTCCTTCTGAATTAGTTGTACAAACTTTTCATTGCCCTCCACTAGTCCGATTGTCTCCTCTGGTGGGCTTTTTTGTAGTACCACGTCGTTATCATCTTCCCCAAGTGGTAAAGGAATCGGTCCCTGTTAGAGTAAATCATTGAGTTGGGTGTACTGTGAATCTCGAGGTATATCCTATTGTAATGTGTGGCAAGTGTAGTATGAGTGTGTGTGATGTGTTTGTAAATGAATGGCTGTGATGAGAACAGATGGACGACAATGATGTAAAGTTCATTTTCATATATAAATGAAATCAACAGAACACTCTAGAGTTTTTAAGGTTCCGGTTTCTTTTCTCTGAGTTTCGTCTATCTGATTTCGTCTCTTTGTTTCATCTATGTTTGTGTTCTTAGTTCTGTCTAATGGAGGTCTGTGTATATGAGCTTCAACATGGTATCAGAGATGTGACAACAAACGCTATAGATTGAGATCAAGAAAACCAGATCCATGGAGTCTAGTGATGCTAGTGAAGGTTAGAGATGAGGGTATCAGACTTACTTCTTGTGATAGATTAGCGAGGTTCTTGAAAGCTGAGAAGAAGATCACGCGATCTTGCTTCTGGTGTACAGATCTGGTGAAGAAATAGCCAGATCAAGAGGAGAAAACACAAGATCTGTTGGTCATGCTTCTGGTGTATGATCTGGTAAAGAGATCGCCAGATCTGGAGAGAAAACTGAGAGTTCTAGTGTTGAAACTACTAAATCTGGAAGAAAAGTTGAGAGATCTGGTGAAGAAAACACTGGATCTGAAGTAAAAGCCAAGAGATTTGACTAGATCTGGAAGAAAAGCTCTGAGATCTGGTGAAGAAAGCACTGGATCTGAAGTAAAAGCCAAGAGACCTGAAAGAATTGTCGGATCTGGAAGGAAAAACACAAGTTCTGAAGAAGTTATGGTGTGATCGGTGAGGTATAACAACATATTTGGACAACCTTGAAGAGATGGCAAATAGATCTGGAGTCTTGAAACAAGGTTCTCCATCATAAGGGTTTGTCTCAGGAGGTAACTCAGGTTTGAGTACTGGAACTCCATTTGGTAATTCATTGAGTTAGTTTGTTACTGCAAAACTTGATGGAACAAATTTTCTTTTATGGAAATCGATTGTTGTTCCGGCTATCCAAGGGTTTGATCTGGATGGTCATCTTTTTGGAACACTGGAAGTTCCAGACAAAATCTTGACTGATGGATTACCAAATCCAGAGTACAAGATATGGTTCAGTAGAGATCGGTTTTTGTTAGGTTGGTTGATAAATGCTATGATGTCTGATACTGCAATGCAGATTATAGGAAATACACCGAAACAAAAAATAAATGAGTTGTGGCGAGAAATAGAAGCATATTATGGTTCTCATAATATAGTTCTCGTTCAGACTCTCAAGAAGGCACTACATACAACTCGTAAAGGTGCCATGAAAATGAGAGAGTATCTGTCAAAGATGAATATTATTTCTGATAATCTGGTTATTGCAGGATCAGTGGCGAGCACAGATGATTTGATCTCAAGTGTTCTTATTGGATTAAACAGAGAATATCTACAAATTACAACTTTCTTGCAAGGAAGGTGTGATCTGCGGTGGCAAGAACTCTATTCTACACTGGTAGGGTTTGAAGAAACTCTGGATCAGTATAATGTGGTTCAAGAAGTGAATTCTTTGGTGATACATGAGTCTCATTCTGCAAATGCTGCTGAAGTTAAAAACAATGGTTCAAAGTTGAATGTACAGAATTGGAATAACAATGGTAATCGAACAAATGGTTGTTCCAAAGGTCGTGGCTTTGGAAGATCTCGAGGTCGAGGAGGGTTTAGATCCTCCAGAAGCAACAATAAACCCACACGTCAAATTTATGGGAAGTTTGGTCATTCTGCAGCACTTTGTTACTATAGAGCAGATATGAAGTATATGATGGGGCATGTGCCCTAGGTCAATCCATTAACTGTCTTTATGAATACTTTTAGTTAATAAAAATAGAGGATTTCATTTGTTGTTTATTATAATTAATTTGCATGTTTACATTATAATAAGATCCATGAGTATTTACATAAATATCCTAAATGTCCCTAGTCGATCATTATATTGGGAACTATAATGAATTAAGACTAGTGTGAGTCTTGATTGATGATCATATGATGATTATACGTATAGGGATACGAATCAAGATCACGAGTACTTGTTAGGGAACAAAGTACTTGGACCGACCCGCTATGAGAACATAACATGGATTAAGTCATAGTTGTTTCTCATGATAGGTATATATTCCAGTCCTCGACTTGAGATTACCAGAGACTTCAACATTAGGAACACAGTGATTTGACACAATCAAACGTTGTCTTTAACCGGACGATTATAAAGGTTGTGATTGGTTACTATGTGAGCAATGTGATGAAGTTGTGTAATCGAGATAGAATTTGTCCCTCTCATATAAAGAGAGATATCTAGTGGATCCTCGATGTGTTAGATCTGTTAAAAGGCCTAGTCTAAGTGAATTGATATTGATCAATGTCACTTGGATGTTTTCAGTCTACCTAGAGATCGAGACTAGTACGATTGAACATGTTGGATGACAATTCCATGCCTTATGTTTGATCAAAAGGATATCGTGTGACAAAAGGATGTTATATACACTATTGATTAGGTTGTATCGATTTGATATTCGTACAACTTGGGTAGTCATAATGTCTTGCTAGAGGCCGCTTATGACTTGTATACCAAAATGTGTTTTGGTACACTGCCAACGTTGTATGAGCCTATTGGGTCGCACACTAAGAATGGTTTTGCGAGATTTTAAGACGATTCGTAAAAACGAATTTTATGTGATAAAATTCATGATGACGTAAACGTCCTTGTGGTGTATTACACTTATACTTCTTTAAGTAAGGGTATATGTGTAATTTACTTAACCGTCTATATACAAGGGTTGTATAAATAGACGCTTTAAGTTAGAACACACATACGAAAGATCAAAAGGCCAAAAACTCTTTTTTTTCGTTTAAGAAACAACTTAGGGTTTTTGGTATGCTCTGGATCGTTTTGGAGAGAAACAAAAAGGTTTGGCATTCTCTCGACGCTAGCACTTCGAATCTCGGCCGCCGTTCGTGTGTGGACTGCTGATAGAGGGCGTTCGTCGTTGGCAGCGCCTTAGAGATCGATCAACCTTCTGAAAGGTATATTGCGATTGAGGTATGATTAAGTTTTTCATGGTTTAAACGTTTTTAATGGAATTAGATTCGGATCCTGTTGGGGTTTTTGTCAAAATTGTTTTGTAATCTCCGCTGCGTATGAACCCCAAAATACAACAGTGGTATCAGAGCCATCGAGTTCGATTCCATTAAATTCATTGCATGTTTTCTTCTGATATATGATTGAAAGCATGTTGATAATTGATGTATATGTGATATACATAAGTTTTCTTTGAGATTTATTATCACGTTTGTGTATATGATACACATATTTGTGATTTAATTGAAATCATTAGGTATAATCGTTATTCTTTGTGCATTGATGCATGGATGAAATCTCTGTAATTCAATATGCATATTTAGGTTACATTGTTTTACGTTTCTTGAATTGTATAAGGTTGAATATTAATTCGAAACTAATATGATTAGATTCGATTGGGATAGTAGTTCATGATTCAATGACATATTTGTGATTATCTAGATGAGGACCGAAATTGCAAATAACTAATTTTCGAAATTATTTATTTATAATTAATTAATTTTCGAAATTAATTATTTATATTGTTATATCTATTTTGTTATGAAGTTTCTATTTTATAAAGATAGATAACAAATTAGAATATGAGATAAATATCAAGAATCTTGTTATTGGTGATATGCTAGGATTCAAATATCTCAAGTCCTAATTAGATTAGGATAAGATTAGTCCTAATTGGATTAGGATAAGATAAGTCCTAATTGGATTAGGATAAGATTAGTCCTAATAGGATTATGATAAGATTAGTCCTAATTAGATTAGGATAAGATAAGTCCTAATTGGATTAGGATAAGATTAGTCCTAATTGGATTAGGATAAGATGATTAGTTAGATGTGGGCCCGGGTTAATTAAAAATGTTTTAATTGACTTAATTTTGGATAAATTAAGGGGTTAATTTAGTATAGTAAAATCAGCGAAAAATATGATTTTCTATAGCGAATTTCAATTTTCGGAATTGAGATCCGTCTTCTAAAAAAAAAAAAAAAAAAAAAAAAAAAAAAAAAGAGCTGCCCTTCTGTACCCGTCATCCGCGCCCATTGATTGGCCAATGGGACCGCTGATCTAACTAATCCTAGCGCAAGGAAATTCTTTTATTGGTGAATAATATAGAAATTTCCAAATTGTTTAGTGATTGAACAAATCAATAGAATATATGATATTTTATTGTTTACATAAAATTCACTAAACACAGAATAAAATCCCTCTATTAAATTTTAAGTCTCATGTCATCCATTTTTAAACACTTGTCAAGGCCTCGATCACACTAATACGGTTTCACCATAGCCGGGTGTATTGTGTTATCTTGGTGAGACAAGTTGGGTAAGAGTTACCTAAATGTTTAAAATGGTCCGACTTAATAAAGCCATCAAAATAGTTTTGAGCTTTAGGCAAATGATGAGATAAAAACATGCTAAGACATAAGATGTCTCGTATCTCATAAAAAGATCTAAAAATTACATAAGATGTAATTGGTAGCTGTTACCTACCTAAATAATCTAGTTCTCGTGTTTCATGCCATAGCCATTTGTCATAGAATTAGGTGAAATATGGATTTTAGTCCCCTAAATAAACGAGACGTTTTAGGAGGGTTGTTAATTTAGTGGGAGTCTATTCCTCTATACTAAAATAAACTTTGCATAATCTTTATTGTAGATCAATGGCCTCTTCAAGTAACAATAATCCCCTGTCACTGCGATCCATCCTTGAGAAGGATAAACTATCTGGGACTAACTTTCTTGATGGTTCGAAACTTGAGAATTGTTCTTAAGCATGAACGCAAGTTGTATGTCCTGGATGCTCCAATCCCTGAGGACCCACCAGCCAATGCTACGAAAGTTGTGAAGGATGCGCATAGTAAGCATGTCAACGATTCTACGATGTTGCATGTATTATGCTTTGGCAACTATGGTTCTGAACTTGAGAAGGACATGGAACTAATGGAAGCCTACGACATGGCTATAACGCTGAAGGAAATGTTCCAACAAGCAAGCTAGGCAAGAAAGGTTCGAGACAGTCAAAAACCTACATTCTTGCAAGATGACCGAGGGTGCGTCGTTAGTCCTCATGTTCGAAGATGAAGGGCTATGTTGACCGACTTGATAGACTCGGATTCCCCATAAGCCAAGAGTTGGCTACGGATTTGATCTTGAATTCATTACCGAGAGAGTTACTCACAATTTGTGATGAACTACAATATGAATAATATGGAGAAATCAATTTCGAGTTGCATTTGATGCTCAAAACTGCTGAACAAAATATCAAGAAACCCCTACAGTAATGTGTTGATGGTCCAAAAAGGAAAGGGAATGAAGAAGAAAGGCAAAGGCAAGGCTAAAGTTGCCATTTGTTCTTTTGTCGCAAAGCTGTGGAACAAGTCAAGCCCCACTGTTTCTACTTCAAAACACCCAAAAGAAAAGGAAGGAAATTGTCATTTTGTCATGCACCTGGACATTGGTTCAGAAATTGCAAACTCTATCTGGAAGATCTAAGGAAGAAAAAGGTTAGTGCGACTACCACTACAGGTATTTATGTTATTGAAATTAATTTATCTACTAGTGATTCCTGGGTATTAGATCTGGGATGTGGATCTCACATTTGTATAAATGTGCAGGGACTCACCGAAGTAGAAAGTTGAAGAAAGGAGAAGTCATCCTCGCGTAGGGAATGGAGCAAGAGTTCTTTGCCCTGGTTGTTGGATCATATGACTTAGTTTTATCTAGTGGACTTATTTTAACTTTAAATAATTGTTATTTTGTGCTGCGCTTTAGCGAAACATCATTTCGTTTCATGTTTGGATATGGATGGTTTTGATTTTATTATTGCTAATAATAGATGTTCCATTTCTCGTAAAGGCATATTTTATGCAAATGCTGATTTGTATGATGGTCTTTATATTCTAAGCATGAAAACGTCCATCGATACTCCAGTCTTTAACATAAATACAAAGAGGTTCAAGTCAAATGATTTGAATCAAACCTATCTTTGGCATTGTCGTCTCGGGCACATAAATGAGAAACGCATAACGAAGCTCCATAAAGATGGACTTCTAGATTCATTTGATTTAGAAACATATGAAACGTGCGTATCTTGTTTTCTTGGGCAAGATGACTAAAAGTCCCTTTCTTGGACACGGTGAAAGGGCAAGTGATTTATTGGGTCTAATACATACCGATGTATGCGGTCCTATAAACACAATGGCTAGAGGAGGTTATCAAGTACTTCATTACATTTACCGATGATTTCAGCAGATATGGTTATGTATATCTTATGAAACATAAAGTGAATCATTTGAGATGTTTCGAACGTTTCAAAATGAAGTGCGAATCAACTTGGTAAAACTATCAAAACACTTCGATCGGATCGAGGTGGTGAGTATTTAAGCCAAGAATTTGATGATCATCTTAGAAATTGTGGGATTGTCTCCCAATTGACTCCACCAGCAACTCCACAATGGAATGGAGTTTCGAAAGGAGAAATCGAACCTTATTAGATATGGTTCGATCTATGATGAGTCGAGCGAGATCTTCCATTATCCTTTTGGGGTTATGCATTACAAAGCTGCAGACTTTCACTCTAAATCGAGTTCCTTCTAAAGCGGTTGATAAAACACCATATGAGATATGGTACGGGAAGAGACCTAGTTTGTCTTTTCTTAAGATTTGGGGTTGTGAGGCTTACGTAAAGCGACAAGTCTCGGAAAAACTAGCACCTAAATCGACAAGTGTTCATTTGTGGGGTATCCTAAGGAAACAAAAGGATATTACTTTTATAATCCCGTCGAGAACAAAGTGTTTGTTGCTCGGTATGGTGCCTTTATGGAAAAACAGTTTATTTCAAAAGACACTAGTGGGAAAGAAATAAATCTTGAAGAAGTTCAAGAATCACGGGTAAACACTGAACCGCTCATCGGAAGTTCAACAACGTTCGAACCAGTTGAACCTCCACAAGTGACACAAGGCCCACGTAAATCTAGTAGGGTAAGACATGAGCCGAGAGATTCGGATTTCTCATTACCGATAGTCGTGATGTGTTGCTTATAGACCAAAATGAGCCCACTACTTATCGGAGGCTATGTCTGGACCAGACTCGAGATAAATGGCTAAGTGCCATGAACTCGAGATGCAATCCATGTATGATAACCAAGTTTGGAACTTGGTTGATTTACTGAAGGTGGTAAGACCATTGGATGTAAATGGGTTTTCAAGAAGAAAAGCGACATGGATGGCAAAGTGCATACTTTTAAAGCAAGACTTGTAGCAAAAGGTTTCAGCGGACTCAAGGTGTTGATTATGATGAAACTTTTTCACAATAGCCATGCTTAAATCCATAAGAATTTTAATTGCCATTCTTTGCATATTATGACTATGAAATATGGCAAATGGATGTAAAAACAGCATTTCTTAATGGAAAGTGCTTGAGGACGTGTATATGACACAACTGAAGGTTTTGTACATCCTGAGAATTCTAGGAAGGTATGCAAGCTTCAAAGATCCATTTATGGATTAAAGCAAGCTTCTCGGAGTTGGAATCTTCGTTTTGATGAAGCAATCAAGGATTTTGGTTTTATTAAGAATGAAGATGAGCCTTGTGTATACAAGAAGGTCGAGTGGGAGTGTAGTTATTTTTCTCGAGTGCTTGTATGTTGATGATATATTACTCATTGGAAATGACATCCCAACATTGCGAGAATGTCAAGTCTTGGTTAGGGAAGTGTTTCTCAATGAAAGACTTAGGAGATGCACCTATATCCTAGGGATAAAGATCTATAGGGATAGATCTAAAAGGCTAATCGGTCTAAGTCGAGTGCTTACATAGACAAGGTCTTGAATAGGTTCGTTTGCAAGACTCTAAAAGAGGATTGTTGCCAATGTCTCATGGGATAAGTCTCAAGAAGACTCAATGTCCTAAGACAAATGATGAGCGAGACCGTATGAATAAGATTCCATATGCATCGGCTATTGGATCTATCATGTATGCCATGTTATGCACTCGACGATGTATCATATGCTTTGAGCACTACAAGCGAGATATCGTCGGATCCAGGTGAGAGTCACCTGGATAGCAAGAAAGAACATCCTTAAGTACTTAAGAAGGACCAAGGAAGTGTTCTTGGTCTATGGAGGTTTTGAAAACGATCTAGTTGTAAATGGTTACACAGATGCGAGTTTTCAAACCGATATAGATGATTTCGGATCGCGATCGGATATGTGTTTACTTTGAATGGGGGTGCGATGAAGTGGAAAAGTTCGAAGCAAGAGATCGTGGCGAGATTCTACAATGAAGGTTTGAGTATATTGCGGCGTCCGATGCAAAGAAAGGAGGCGGTTTGGATCAAAAAGTTCATTTACGAACTAGGTGTGGTTCCGAGTATTGCTAACCCCTGTTTGTTTGTATTGTGACAATAACGGGGCAATAGCACGGGCCAAGGAACCTAGATCACACCACAGATCCAAACATATACTCGAGCGTTTTCATCTCATCGAGAAATTATTGAGAGGGGAGACGTAAAGATTTGCAGAGTACCTCACGAAGATAACGTTGCGGATCCATTGACAAAAGCTCTTCCACAAGCAAAACATGATGGTCATGTTAGATCATTAGGCATTAGATGCATGTATGATTGGCCCTAGTGCAAGTGGGAGATGATGGGGCATGTGCCCTAGGTCAATCCATTAACTGTCTTTATGAATACTTTTAGTTAATAAAAATAGAGGATTTCATTTTCTGTTTATTATAATTAATTTGCATGTTTACATTATAATAAGATCCATGAGTATTTACATAAATATCCTAAATGTCCCTAGTCGATCATTATACTGGGAACTATAATGAATTAAGACTAGTGTGAGTCTTGATTGATGATCATATGATGATTATACGTATAGGGATACGAATCAAGATCACGAGTACTTGTTAGGGAACAAAGTCTTGGGACCGACCCGCTATGAGAACATAACATGGATTAAGTCATAGTTGTTTCTCATGATAGGTATATATTCCAGTCCTACGACTTGAGATTACAGAGACTTCAACATTAGGAACACGGTGATTTGACACAATCAAACGTTGTCTTTAACCAGACGATTATAAAGGTTGTGATTGGTTACTGTGTGAGCAATGTGATGAAGTTGTGTAATCGAGATAGAATTTGTCCCTCTCATATAAAGAGAGATATCTAGTGGATCCTCGATGTGTTAGGCTTGTTAAAAGGCCTAGTCTAAGTGAATTGATATTGATCAATGTCACTTGGATGTTTTCGATCTACCTAGAGATCGAGACTAGTACGATTGAACATGTTGGATGACAATTCCATGCCTTATGTTTGATCAAAAGGATATCGTGTGACAAAAGGATGTTATATACACTATTGATTAGGTTGTATCGATTTGATATTCGTACAACTTGGGTAGTCATAATGTCTTGCTAGAGGCCGCTTATGACTTGTATACCAAAATGTGTTTTGGTACACCGCAACGTTGTATGAGCCTATTGGGTCGCACACTAAGAATGGTTTTGCGAGATTTTAAGACGATTCAGAAAAACGAATTTTATGTGATAAAATTCATGTGAAACGTCCTTGTGGTGTATTACACTTATACTTCTTTAAGTAAGGGTATATGTGTAATTTACTTAACCGTCTATATACAAGGGTTGTATAAATAGACGCTTTAAGTTAGAACACACATACGAAAGATCAAAAGGCCAAAAACTCTTTTTTTTCGTTTAAGAAACAACTTAGGGTTTTTGGTATGCTCTGGATCGTTTTGGAGAGAAACAAAAAGGTTTGGCATTCTCTCGACGCTAGCACTTCGAATCTCGCCGCCGTTCGTGTGTGGACTGGCGATAGAGGCGTTCGTCGTTGGCGCCTTAGAGATCGATCAACCTTCGAAAGGTATATTGCGATTGAGGTATGATTAAGTTTTTCATGGTTTAAACGTTTTTAATGGAATTAGATTCGGATCCTGTTGGGGTTTTTGTCAAAATTGTTTTGTAATCTCCGCTGCGTATGAACCCCAAAATACAACAGTATATGGGTACTCTTATTGGGAATTCTCAGCAGTCACTGCTGAGGACATTCAATCCTCCTTCTCATACACCTTCATCTTTCTTCACCGTATCAGAAGCTGGATATGATGGCTCATGGTACATAGACAGTGGTGCAACCTCCCATGTCACTGGAGATTCTTCTCAGATGCTGAATAATTCAGCATATTCAGGTATTCAGTCCTTAATGGTTGGTAATGGTCAATTACTAAAAATTACTGGTACAGGGTTTGCTTGCATTCCATCTGTTGGCTCTAAACTGTCTTTTCATAATACTTTGCGTGTGCCTAGCATCAAAAAGAATTTGTTGAGTGTCTCTCAGTTAACAAAAGACAACAATGTGTTGACTGAGTTTCATCCTCATGTATGTTTCGTGAAGGACCTCCAAACCAATGAGATTCTTCTTCACGGAACAGTACAAAATGGTCTATATCGCATCTCTGGTTCACCTGCACAGTTGCCTCCTTCACATGCTGCTTTGTTTGTGTCCAATAAAGGTTTGTCTACCATGTGGCACTCCAGACTTGGTCATCCTGCAAAAAAGACACTTCAACAGGTTATGCATCATAAACTTCGTATTCCATTCAGTTCAATCATTGATCTCTGTCAGTCTTGTCCACTGGGCAAGAGTCATGCATTACCATTTCATTCATCCAGTAAACTGTCGAATAATGTTTTGGATTTAATCCATACTGATTTTTGGGGTCCTGCACCGATTATTTCTCCGAGTGGTTTCAACTCTTACATTCATTTTATTGATGATTCTACTCGATTTACATGGTTATATCCTTTGAAACTGAAATCCGATGCATTGAAAGCTTTCATGCACTTTAAGTCTATGGTTGAGAATCAGTTTAGTTCTACTATCAAGAGAGTTCAAGCTGACTGGGGTGGTGAGTATAGATCCTTTCAGTCTGTACTTGATTCTTGTGGGATCATTTTTCAGCATCCTTGTCCTCATACACATGCACAGAATGGTATAGCTGAACGTAAACATAGACACATAGTTGAAATGAGTCTTACACTGCTAACTCATAGTAAATTACCTCTAAAATATTGGTGGGATGCGTGTTCCACAGCTGCATTTCTTATTAATCGTCTTCTTACCAAAGTTCTGAATGGTTTGTCTCCTTTTGAAAAGTTGTTTCATGCCTCACCTGATTATAGTCTTCTCAGAGGTTTTGGATGTGCATGTTTTCCATATTTTCGACCATATAATGATCATAAATACCAGTTTCGATATGAGCAATGCATTTTTTGGGGTATAGCAATCAACATAAGGGCTACAAATGTTTGAGTTCATATGGGATAATTTATATCACCAGAAATGTTGTCTTTCATGAAAATGAGTTTCCTTATAATTTTTTATTTGCTGCTGGGTCTCATGCAACAACGACTTCCTCGCCTGAGTCGACTACTAGCTTTCCTTTGTTGGTTCCACATCAGCCCTTGTCTGCCTATCCATCAGGATCTTCTTCTTCATCTAATATGTCTGATGTACCTACTTCAGTTGAGGTTACACCTCCTGTTGCAGTGGAATCAAGGACTGGTGTGGATCCTCAAAACATACATCCTATGATTTTTAGAGCCAAGGATGGAATCAATTTAAGGAAGGTGTTTTTATCTACTACATTCATTCATGAAGATGATATTCCTAATTCAGTTGCTGCTGCTCTTCAAATTCCTCATTGGAAGGCAGCAATGGATCAGGAATATCATGCTTTCATGAAAAATGGTACTTGGTCTCTTGTTCCTTCGTCTCCTAGTCAAAATGTTATTGGCAACAAGTGGATTTTCTCTGTGAAAAGGAATTCTGATAGGCCTATCAATCGGTATAAGGCTAGATTAGTGGACAAAGGGTTTAAACAAGTACCCGGTATCGATTTTGAAGAGACATACAGTCCTGTGGTTAATGCTTCCACTATTCGAGTTATTTTGTCTTTAGTTGTTCATTTTGGTTGGTCTTTGAGACATATTGATATCAATAATGCATTTTTAAATGGTCGGTTAGTTGAAGAAGTATACACAAATCAACCTATGGGCTTTGTGGGTACTTCTCCAACCCACTGCTGTGTGTAAATTGCATAAAGCTTTGTATAGTCTTCGTCAAGCTCCTCGTGCATGGTTTGATCAGTTGAAATCCACTTTGTTATCTTGGGGTTTCCACAATTCTAAAGCTGACAGCTCTTTGTTCATATTTCATCATGAACAAGTTGTGTTGTATGTGCTGCTGTATGTGGATGACATTATAATTACATGCTCAAATCAAACTTCTATTCAATTCTTTATTGATAAGTTGAATGGTAAGTTTGCGTTAAAGGATATTGGAGATTTAAATTTGTTTTTGGGTATGGAAGCTCATAAGAATGCCAAAGGACTGTACCTTACTCAAACAACTTATATTCAACAGTAATTACAAAAGGGGGCATGTCTCATGCAAAGCCTATTGCTACTCCTTTTGCTGTTGGGAAGTTGTTGTACAAGGATGGTAGTGCTTCCTTTCATGATAAAACTCTTTATAGGAGCTTACTTGGTGGTCTCCAATATCTTGTTAACACTCGACCTGACATTCTTATATAGTGAATACTTTGAGTCAATTTCTGCAGTCTCCTACAGTGTTACATTGGCACGCTCTTAAGAGGCTCTTGCGCTACCTTAAAGATACTGCTGATTCGGGTTTATGGTTCAAACCGAGTTATGCCCTGTTTCTCACTTGGTATTCTGATGCTGATTGGGCTGCCTCTGTGGATGATAGGAAATTCGTGGCTGGTTATGCTGTATTTTGGGTTCTAACTTGATTTCTTGGCAGTCTAAGAAACAACAAGTTGTTGCTAGATCAAGTACTGAATCAGAATATAGAGCTCTTGCTCAGGTAACTACTGAATTGAGCTGGCTTCAGTCTTTATTTTCAGAACCGCAGGTATCTCTTGGTGCTCTTCCCACAATCTGGTGTGATAACATGAACGCAGATGCCTTGGCCAAGAATCTGGTATATCACTCTCGCACTAAACATATTGAATTAGACATTCATTATGTTAAAGATAAAGTGTTGGGTGGTTTTCTTAATGTCAATCATGTTCCTTCAGTTGATCAGGTGGTTGATATTTTGACTAAATCTTTTCCTGTTTCTCGTTTTCATTATTTGAGGGTTAAACTAAGTCTCACTTCACTTCCCCTTAGTTTGAGGGGGGATGTTAGAGTAAATCATTGAGTTGGGTGTAATGTGAATCTCGAGGTATATCCTATTGTAATGTGTGGCAAGTGTTGTATGAGTGTGTGTGATGTGTTTGTAAATGAATGGCTGTGATGAGAACTGATGGACGACTATGATGTAAAGTTCATTTTCATAGATAAATGAAATCAATAGAACACTCTAGAGTTTTTGAGGTTCAGGTTTCGTCTCTCTGATTTCGTCTCTCTGTTTCATCTCTGTTTGTGTTCATGGTTCTGTCTAATGGAGGTCTGTGTATGTGAGCTTCAACAGTCCCGAAACCCTAAATGGAATCTCCATTCCCCAGCATGCGACAGAAATGCTATTGGAGTAAAATGAGTAGGACCACCGCTAAATTTTAACCATGCCCCTGTATGAATTAACATGTTTTTTTACACTTGGCAATCTTTATCAGCTCTCCAAATTTGCTACCAATAGTCTCGAAAACCCTGTCACTCCACATGTTGATAAGGATACCTTCTACACAAATCCGTTGGTTATTGCATGTCATTGCTTGGGTTAGGTTTTGGTGATTTAGATTCCAGCTCTCAATCTTATCAATAAGAGTGCCCCCCCACCCCGATTCTTTCCTTTGTCTTGCAATAGAATATGACCCGATCCGCTCCAAATGGGGTAAGACACGAAACATAACCATTACTACTAGATGCCACTCACTATTTGGAGGAATAGACGTGAGACCTGGTATGAAATTTTGTGTATTGCTAATGTCATTTGTAATCCTCGTCTAACTTGGATGCTTGACTCCCATATTATAACCTTCTTTATATGACCCAAATTCTTTTCTTGCATCACCAAAGGCCTTTTAGGGGATGGTGGAATTGCCCTCGTACATCAAAGTTGAGAGGAAGGCAGTCCAGCCTTTCTCGTTGTCCTCCAAAACCTAGATGGATGTACCTCAGCCCGGTCTTACTCGCCAAAGTCTAAGAACCTTGCCAACATGATTCCCCATAGTGTGAATGTCACTATTTGGAGGGATAGATGTGGCACCTAGTATGAAATTTTGTGTATTGCCCCTGTCATTCATAATCCTCGTCTGGATGTCATGACTCCCTTATAGTAACCTTCTTTTAATGACCCGAATACTTCTCCTACGTCACGAGAGCCCTCTAGGGATGGTGGAATCGCCTTTGTACATCAAAGCTGAAAGGAAAGGTGTCCAGCCCTTCCCGTTGTCTTCCGAAACCTAGATGGTTGTACTTCGGCTCGATCTTACTTGCCAAAGTCAGAGAACCTTGAGAACCTTGCCAACATAATTCTCGATAGCTTGAATGAACAACATTCCTTCATCGCCTCGGTATTGCATTCGTATCATCTGGGTGGACTCAAGGGCCACTTTGACCACTTTTTGCACCCAGCCAAGCTCTCGAACGTCAAGTCGCAGGTTAATTAAAGTGACGACCCTTGATACATGAACACCGCCATTTTGTGTGAAGGTAATGGTTCTTTTTAATTTGTTGACTAAATTGGCAGATGGTGCATGGATTATGAATTATGGATTTGTTATCACTTGTCAGTTCATATTTATTGATAAAGATGTATAGTTATGGGTTCGTCTCATCTGATCACGCTCTCGATTTGTCAGTTGAAGGACGATCATTGTTGAACTTGAAATACAATATTGTATAATATCAACTATATAAAAAATGACATATATATTAATATATGGATTAAACTCTTTCATTGCGTTGGATTTAATGCAAATGATGTCGGGCTATTCAAATCATTTAAATCTATCTTAATCAATATGTCGCAAGTTAGTTTCGACTTATCTTTACCTCGTCGGATTCCTTCAATTTCTTTTGAGTTAAGATTTCTAATATGAATAATTTTTTTCAATTTCTATATATTGATTGGTTGAGTTTTCTAAATAGTTTTGTTGGTGTCTTACAATAGGTAAATTATCTTTCCTTAATCTTTATTTTAATTGGTGCTACGCCTATTATTTCTTGAGTTTATGTATTTTTTATTATATTTTTACGAGTTTTACCATACATCTATCTAAGTCATCATTTTCACTACCTCCATTGTATGTACTTGCTATTTTTTTACTGCCCAACAATATTCACTTCTATAAAGCATATATAACTGGTCTATTGTCATCCTATAAATTTTTTTTTTTTTTAACTCGGCAGGAATATATATATATGTACTATATGTATATATATGGATCTTAATTAATTTAACATTCATTTTCGTATTATATAATAAATTTTCCACACACACAAAAATTATTAATTTAACACAATAAAAGTTAATGTCACTAGCGCATAATATTAGTACCATCGTTTTACTTTGTAAAAAGCTTAATTGGAAGTGGGCAAGGTACCACAGGGACATAAATCTTACTTGCCAAAATAGAATCCACCAGTTATCCGTTGATAGCTACAAACTCCTAACACTCCCAATAGTGGTTGTACTTGTCAACTGATGATGCATTTTAACAGCCATTTTCATGGCTAACATACATGACTAATGACTATATAAATTAAGGCTTGTACTTATGTAGGGTTGGCTTGAATTTCTTTTTTTTTAAACTAAAATAGAAATTTTATTAATCGCGATGGCTTAATAAATTCAATAAAACAGAATGAAATATAAAATCAATTACCTTGATAAAAGGATATTGATTCGTTAATTTTAATTGTTCCTATATATAAGAACATCCAACTGCCACATGATATTGCGTTAATAATTGATTTTATAAAACATCCAAGCGCCACATAGTTGATTTTGAAAAACAATAGAACAATGAAACAATACGACAATTAGTGATTGTTCTCTTGACAAATGTCGGAAACACAACATTATGTATATATATACTAAGACCATAAAGAAAAATAAAAATTCCAACAAGGGTTGTCAGTTAATATAGTTCTTGGGAATATTTTTGTCTGGGGTTTTATTAGTTAATGAAGTTCTTGAGCCTTCCCATAAAAAATTGTAGTTTTTCGGCCTTGGGCTTTTAAGTTTCAACAATGCCAGGTCCAATTTATTTTATTTTTATTTTTTGGGAAGTAATATTATTGTTTTATTCTTGTTTTGTAACTAAGTCTTCTTGTTGAACTTGGTGAAAAAAGTAGAAACTAGAACATTATCCATTGGAAAATGCTTTGTAACCCAGCAACGATACCCAATACTTGTTGGCTTATGTTGCTTTATATCATAGTGATACGCGTACATGCATCCCAATGTGTAGCGCATGGACGCCGCAAATGCATTGCGTGCCATTTCTGAATTACAATAACAGTTTCTTATCCAAGCCAATGTTTATTAATATTGCCAAGTTTTAAACAGGGTATTGAGTTCACTATTTACCAAAAGGAAAAACTTTCAATCATGTCACTTGTTAAAGGGATGCTGGAGTCAACGATGTTGTAAATAAGTTGGTTTTATTATTCAAAAAACACAGAAAGTGCACTACTAGAAACTAATTCCAAACTAAATATACATAACCTTTTTAGACAAAATTATTTGAGCTATCTATTCCTTTATCCAAATATATATATATAAAAATATTATATATAAATTAGAATAACAACAAGTATATCGCATCGGAAGTCACATCGGCTCACGAAAGTCGTCCATACGACCTCGACCCGCATATTACACGAAAGTCGTCCATGCGACCTCAACCCGCATGTTATGCACTAAGATCTATATATTTCTACATTCCGATACGCATATAGAGCTCAATGTAACTTTATGTGTGACATACTATGCATGACAGCATGAGCCTACTCAATCCCAAACCTCTTTCTTGAGGTATTCATAAAGCTTATGAGGGTGTGGCAGTGACTTGGTCACACTGCCCTCTCCATGCACCTCTTGGCCCATGCAATGACATTTGGGCACTCTGCCTCCACACTAAAGCCCCCACAAGTCTCCACTGCATAAAACCAACCATAGAATGGAATGAAAGCTATGTCTACAAATTCATACCTCTCTCCTCAAAAGTAGGCCTTGTCGCCGAGCTCTTTCTCCTGTCTTCAAGGTTTCAAACAAGTCTTCTTTGCTCTTTCTTGCTCGTCCCTGTTTTTTTAACCATGTGTTCTTGACTCTAAGGGGCATCTGAATTTTATAAATACCCATAGACACATTCATCAGAGATAACAAGTACATATTGATGCATTAATTGAATTAAATAATTAGTTAACCAATTATATATATATATATATATATATATATATATATATATATATATATTCTCCTTCTAGTCACAAATGTAGGTCGTTTAAAGTAAAAGCAGGAGAATTAAAGAGTCATTTAATTGTAATGTATTATTATTATATTACCCATATTTTTATTAATGCTTTTTTTATAGGAACGAGATTTTATTTATTATTCCCAACCAATTGAAAAAAACTTTGATCGTACCATGTAGTAGGGGAAAAACCTGTTGTTCCTGATATATACATCCACCCCACCGCAACTATGGATCATTGATGAAAACTCGTAAAGTAGCGGTGCTATGTTCACACCGAATCAACTAGGTTGAACTCATATTCCAATGGCCTGAGAATTTTTATTAATGCTTTTTTGAGTGACTTCTTTTCAATTTCTTTTATTTTATCTTCATTAATAAGAGCAAAATATGAAAAATATGTTGGGAGATTGGAGAACAACTTACGTTTTCAAATAAGAAAAGTAGGGTAGAACAACCTACACTTGTGACCAGAGGAAGTGTATATATATGATCAATGATCAATTGCTCAAGTATTGGATTATGTAATCAGTTATATATGATCATTGATAAATGAAATTATGGAATTCTCTTGACCTCCAAAAAAAGAAAGAAAAAAAAAGGGAAAAAATCACTAACCTTCTTGTCAAGATAATCAGCCCAAAACTTGGCCATGGCACGGTCATCATAAGGATGAGAATGCAACAACAAGGGTGATGTGTGATTCCAAGCCTGATCAATGTATTCAACTATGATGAGAGGGGGTTTTTCCAAAAGTAAAGCACCTTTACAATTTAATTCACAAAATAGGGTGGTGTAATATGAATTAACAAAAGTAGGCAATAACGCCTTTTCAAAAGGCGTTATTGCATTCGAAGTGTGTGACATGGCGGTGAGGTGACGGTGCAATTGTATAGATAGCGCCTTTTGAAAAGAAGTTATCCATACAATCGCACCGCCACCTCACCGCCATGTCACACACATCCAATAACGCCTTTTGAAAATGCGCTATTGCCTTTTTTGCAGTTGGTGAGGTAGCGGTGATGTGGCGGCACAATTGTATAGATAGCGCATTTTCAAAAGGCGTTATCTATACAATTGTGCCGCCACGTCACTGCCACCTCACCAACGGGACTCGCTGGCTGCCGCTGGTCCGCGATTTCCTGCTGTTGCGTTCTTCTTTGGGCTTGCGCTGCTGCTTGTTGGCCGTCACTGCAGAAATTTCTGGACCGCGTCGTCCTCGGCCGCTCGTCCTCTCGTGATCAGCGTCTGCTCGTCGTCGTCGTAGTTGAGTGATCTCGACAATGACAACCAATTTTGAATATGCATAGGAGGAGTTTATTTTTGTATAAAAAAGAAACCAATTTTTGGTTTTTTTTATTAACCATGTGTATCTAGATTTAAATAGTTTTATTTACCCTGAGATTGCCGAAATAGACCATCAGGCCCAACAATTGGCAGCCGTGGGGAATCGAACTTAAGATCGTGCATCTAACCTACATAGTCCTACGTTCACCTTACCACTAGATCAACTAGTCAGGGTTAGAAAGAAACGAACTTACCCACAATGACTCGAATTTTATGCTTTTTACATAAGTGTTCATAGCAAATTAACCAATAAGTTAAACCAACTTTCGGGCGGCTCATGTTCACGCGTCATACGTGGACTGTGTTTCACGGATAGCGCCCACGTCAACGGAAAAAATCTACGCAACTAAGTTAAACCAAATATTTACTGCTGAAATGTAAAATAAAACAAAAGTTTTGTTATATTTTCAAATACATATGACAAAAGTTTTGTCATGATATATATATATATATACACACACACACATTTGTTCCAACCTTCAACTCTATTTTCTGAATTCATTGATATTGAATCACTTGAACGCACTTCTAACACTTGTTATACTTTTTTAAGGCCTTGCGTTATATCCCCAGTTCTATAAATGTAACTAATGTATCTCCTTCGTAAATGATTTCCCCATAATGGCCATGTACAGTAGCTAATTGAGTAGCCAAAACGGCTTAGCGGATCTTATTACTAAAGAGCGAACAAGAACAACGAGAATCTGACTAGATTTTTGGTATGGTCCAATTAAATATTTTTAGGACAAATTCCTCGAATTGTCTTGCATTTCCATAAATGATATAATTGACAACTCAAAGTTGCACATATATATATAAGCTCAGTTATCAGCATGCACCAAATAAACATAGATTAGAAGGTTTGGAAAAGTCTTGGGTTCGACTCTAGTTGAAAAGAATCAAAAGTAGCTGCATTGACCAAGTCCTTAACTTTGTGCATGACATTGTGGTGTTTTTTGTGTGGAAGTTCAATGAAGGTCGTGACGAATCTCACACAAACAACAAAAAAATAAACCAACTTAATTGCAAACTAAACATACTAACTAAATGGAACTAACCAAACTAAGCTAACTGACCTTAACTAACCTAACCACCTAAACAATACAAAGTAACTAAACTAAAATAACTAACTTAACTAACTAAACAAACAACCAAAAAACAATTACCTAAACTACAAAACGAAACTAAACGAACAACCAAGTAGCTCGAGAGTTACTTGTTAACAACCTAACATAACGTAACTATGTGAACTAAACTCGACTAACCCGACCTAACCTAACTATGTAAACTAAATTAACTAAACTAAACTCTACTAAACTACACTAACGAACATACCCTAACTTAAATTCGTGAAATTAAACTAACCTCAACACCTAAACTAAACTAACTAAGCTAATTAACCTAACCAACCTAAACTAATGTGAGCAAACCTCCTACACCTAACTAACTAAGCTAATTACTTAAGTTAAATTAAACATATAACCTAAACTCACTTAACAAACTAAACAAACTACTTGGTAAAGCTCTGCCCTAGCCATACTCACATTGAAGTCTCTCTATCTTTCACAGTGATGAGTTTCTATTATGGAATATTGAAGAGTAATCACAGATACGACATTATAATAATATGGAAAACATGAGAAATAAGTTTATTCAATGAGAAGGTTGTATACATGTACTTCGTGAACCCAAAATATAAGTTATCTACAAATCACCATGCCATCAAGAGAACTCATCATGCAGGTCTATTCCGACGGTTACGTTGACGTTGTTGCTCGGTGATGCAAACCAGACGTACTCTTTGTCTAGTTGGACGATGTGTTTGTACATCCGGTTGAGGTTGTTGAGGTAGCTGGTCTTGCATTGAGTCACGTCAAGTAGATTGATGCATTTCCTCTGGTGCTTCACTCGACTCACCTCTGCTACTGATGCTCCCAAAAATAGGAGGTGGAACCATCCCAAAATACAGGCTTCCTGTATGGGGTTGGGGGAAAGGAACATGAGGCTGCGGCATGGTCAACAAGTTCATGAATGAGGGATCTCCACTATATGGCATATTGTAATTATAAGGACTAGGAGTATATGGACTAGGCATGTATTGAGGCAGTGACGGATACATTTGAGGATGAGGCATTCCATGGTCCACATATGAAGACGACAGCCCAAGTGCGTAAGGATCAAAATGGTAAGGAGGAAGATTCACGCTCGGTGGCCTGGGTACAAACATTTGAGGTTCTGGCTGGGGTGTGGACGATCATTGGCTACTCTCGCGAACAGTCTGTATTCTACTCACTCTCGAACGAGATGAACGTGCTGGAGGAGAACGTCTGCTACTCTTTGCAACAATCTCAGTCTGAGTAGATGGACGTGGTGGACGAGGACGTCTGGTGCGTTCCCGCACAGTCTCCGGTCGTGTTCGTCTTCTTCTCACCTCTATGTTTGGTTCGGCCTGATCGTCTTCTTCATCTTCCTGTTCATTATCCTCATTTACGTCTTGTTCGACGTCAATTCCGTCATGCGAAAGAGTAGACCTTTGCCTTTCATCTTCGTCTAAAATTTTAATCTCTTCATCAAGCGCAACAAGACCTTGCTCGTACCCATCCTCAATAAACACTCTCCTCAGTTGATGCGCCAAGTTACGCTGATATACGAAAAATAAGAGCTCAAAGCATGCAATATAAGATATTAGATGTTCGAGGAAAAATAAGTGTTAGAAGTTTACCGAGTAGTCACGTAACGCCCCGTCGTGTCCAATGAATCTCCTATTGACCGAACGATACCACGTCATGTAGTCGTGATGATCGTGCCCTTCATTAAGTGCCGCTGTCGCAATGGTTTCCCCACGATTTTCCCACATGTGTATGTAGCTTGCGTGAAAAGCCACCCAATTTTCATGATGACGGCCACGCAATTCGAGGCGGTGTAGTTGGGCGTCGTACGCACAATTTGGTGGCACCACTTGGACCATGCCGAATTGTCTCATAACCATTTCTGGTTGATGCCACTCGACTATGTGGAAACAAATAAGGGGAGACGTCGAAAGCCAACTACCGTGACCGTTAGTACAATACTCGGGAAAAGACCCCATGAGTTCAATATATGGTTGTCATACCACATCATCCTCATGCCTTTGCGAGTCGAGTGCATCATGGTAAGCCGATACGACGTGCGTCGTACTTTGTGAAACCGAAAATGCATCGAGCCATCTGTGTAGAAAACAATCAGTTAAGATAAATGAAAGTGGGCAAGATTTGTTAGCAGATTAATGACAAATCGACTTTAATACCTGTGTCCCAGTGGAACGTCCATAAGCATATTTTGGCCATCCACCGTTCGCGGTTGAGCTCTAGAAACACGCAGGCGCCGCGGTGCTATGAATGGAATCTGTCACTTGCCCACAGTTGTACAAGAATTGACGCGCCAGCAACCTCATGTGCCCCTGCGCGAGATCCGCGACACAACTCCCTGTACAAATAAGCCATACATGCACTCCCCTAACTATATTGTCCAGCTACTTGGAAATCCTCCATCAATGGTAGGAACATCAAATGTACGAATCGATTGGACTTATCGGCGAAAAGGCAACCACCGATAAGTTGTAGTATGTACGATCGAACGTAATAAAACGTAAACATAACAAAAAAAAACACAAAATTGTAGATGTGTTCATGAAACGTATGTGGATCGCAACGAATTCGAAGTCTAAATGAGCTTAGTCTACTATATATATATTCCATCACATGGAATTTTGGGGCTTTCCTTAACATTAAATAGAACATATATGTTTGTACAGTTTTGTGTATTGGAGGTAGGTGCATCATGGGGGGAATCATGCGTTCAATCCAAGCTGTACCATTGGTTCGCCGTGTTAAAACTGGCATCTCTATTCTACGTTGGAACCAATATAGTAATTCTAGCTTCTTATTAGCACGCATGCAATTAGGTGTAATTGCGATTCTATATTGCTTTGCGAATTAACAACACCTATGTCACTACATATTAACAACCTAAACAACCTACACAAACTACATTAACTAAACTAAGTAACCTAAACTAACCTAAATACCTCAACTACCTAAACTAAAATAACCAAACTAATACATAAACTTAAACTAACTTAAACAAACAAACTAAACTAACTTAAACAAACTTAATTAACTAAACAAACTACCTTAAGTAAACTAACTAAAGTAAAGACCATCCTTAACCTAACTTAATTGACTTAACTAACTAAACAAACTAACTAAACTAACCTAACCAAACTAAACAAACTAACCTTAACAAACATAAATACCTATACTAAACTAAACTAAACTAAACAAAACACAAACTTAACTAACTAACCAAACTTAACTAACTAAACTAACCACCAATACCTAAACTAAACATCTAACCTAAACTAACTAAACTAACTTCAACAAACTTAATTAACAAAACACTCCTCCTTCGGTAAATTAAGTAAACTAACTTAAACAAACTTAATTAACTACACGTAATTAACTAACCTTCATTAACTACACTAACTTAAACAAATTTAATTAACTATACTAACTTAAACAAACAAACTAAACTAAACTTAATTAACTAAATGAACCTAAACAAACTTACTTAACTAAACTTAATTAACTAAACTTAATTAACTTAACTAACTTAAACAAACGTAATTAACTAAACTAAGTTTAACAAACTAACTAAACTGAACTTAATTAACTAAACTAACTTAAACAAACTTAATTAACTATACTAACTTAAACAAACTAACTACACTTACTTGAACAAACTTAAACTAACTTAAACAAACTTAATTAACTTAACTCACTTAAACAAACTTAAACTAACTTAAACAAACTAACTTAAACGAAACCTAAACTACCAAACGAAACTAAAACAAACTAATCGAGCTTACTTAAACAAATTTAAACTAACTTACACAAACTTACTTAACTAAACTGGTAATAACAAACTTAAACTAAATTAAACAAACTAACTTAAACAAACCTAATTAACTAACTAAACTAAAACAAACTACCTAAACTTACTTAAACAAACTTAAACAAACTTACTTAACTAAACTCACTTAAACATACTTAAACTAACTTAAACAAACTAACCTACACAAACTAAATTAACTAAATAAACTTAAACAAACTAACAAAACTTACTTAAACAAACTTAAACTCCCGTACAAACTTACCTAACTAAACTCACCCAAACAAACTTAAACTAACTTTCACAAACTAACTTAAACAAACTAAATTAACTAACTAAACTTAAACAAACTAACTAAACTCACTTAAACAAACACAAACTAACTTAAACAAACTAACTTAAACAAACTTAATTAACTAATTCAACTACACATACCTCCTCCTTCTCCTCCTTCCACTTTTGCTACTGCTGTCCGATCTCGGTATGCCGCACGCTCCTCCTTCCTCCTCTGCGCGCGCCGGAGTTCCCTCCTTCCTCCTTTGCACACTGGGCCGTCCCTCTCTCTTCCTCCCGAAGCTGCGTTTCCCCACTGTTTCCCATCCCCTCCTTAAATATCGGACGCACCCCCCCACACACACAAACAACCCGTGACCTCTACCACCCCTACCCACCCGTGTTGCACCCATACCCTCTTCCTTCCCGAAACCGACGCAAAGAATATTTTCTCTGCATCGATTTCCGGAAGAAGACGCTATCTGCGCACCCCCAATGAGTTGGGCCACGTGGATGGACCTCCACGTGGATCCACGTGGCATGCTCCCTTAACTATGATAGCACATTCTCAGAAGACACTATCAGTGTAATTTTGTTCACGTCGGTCCACGTGGCCATGCCGACGTGGACATGTACACTGATAGCGCCTTCGCAGAAGGCGCTATCAGTGTCATGTTGCTAATTCACTTTGATACATGAATAACGCATTTTCAAAAGGCGCTATCCATGTGTCCACGACATCACCACGTGTACGCCACTTTGATAACGCCTTTTGATTAGGCGTTATTGCCTATTTTCGAAAAAAAAAGCATTTTCACCCCATTTCCCTCATACAAAGTAATTTCATATGTACTTTTGTAAAAATTTCCTCACATATGGGTTTTCTCACTCTCATGCCAAATGAGCTAGGCCAAAAGTTCAACAAAACCACTCCCTCAATATTGTCACCCATGTTGATTGATTTGAAGCTTCAATTTTTACAAGTAGTTATTATGATCAGTTCGTGTGATTTATATAGTTGTCTTGTATTTTTTATTTTTTATTTTTTATTTCTGTTACATATAGTTGTCTTGTTTATGGTCTAGCTCCTTGTTTGAATTTGCATTGAATTATTTTTCTTGTACCGTTAGATATCCTCGAGTTACGTAAACGCATGATTTGAGATGCATCTAATAATAAAATAAAGGAAGATGATAATCTAACATTTTAGGAGACATACATTTGCTATAAAATGGTATAGATTTGATTGAAATATGTGGATCCTACAAAGTTTAAGGGAATCTACACTATTATGTAGTAAAAGTACCTAATAAAAGAATATAAAAGAATGTCAAAAAACCATTTTCTTAAAATAAAGACCTCCTGGCGTCCTTGATGACGTCAACGTCGGTAGCACTAGGTTGATGTCTTTTGGAAGTGGAGTACGCTACTTAAGGTGACATTCTTTTATAATACACTGTTGCTTGTGTCCTTTAGATACATATCAAGTGCATGCATAAAAATCAATGAACGTAATCAAGGGGACTTTAAAAATTATGTACAGAAAATATTTCACCAAATCATTTTCTTTTGGAGTATTTGTTACTTTGATTTGTTTTATGTATTTTTTTGCTACAAAGTGCGCGTCATTGCTTGCATCAAAATTTGTAGTTTATTGTTTATCCCGGAGTGAGTGACGCTAGCTTAGGCACCCAGTCTTCCACAAAGGTAGTCCAATTTTGAGGGCACCACTAAACAATATGAGGGCACCTTGACTACTTTTTTTCTTTAACGAAAAATCCTCAAAATATCCGTTCCCGCATCCCAACTAATGCAACCATGCATCTCCAAAACCTTTATCGAACCCTCTCGAATTACGTTAATCGCTTCTTCTTGGTGTTTTCAATCAATTAAGTAATGTTACATTTGTTTTGCGCTTCATTGGATCCATTTATTGGTGCTTTCGATCACTTTCCCGTAGGGGTGGCAATTTGGGACATGACACGATTAACACGACATGACACGTAATATGTGACGACCCTCCCCCAACTTAGGGTCAGGTCGTTCGGCTGTAACGACCCAATATTTATTGATGCCGTTATTTAGGTTATATTCTCAGACTCAGACGCCAGGCCAGACCCAAGTGGACGCCTCGGATAGGCTAAAACACGCTTGACTGAGATTAAATCGTTATTTGTGTTTGTTGGTTGCATAAGTGCGATATTAATTATTGTTTATTTCATAACTCATTGCATGAGTGTATTTATATTGCCATACCGTGTGAGACTGTGCAACTAGTAAGACCTGCGTAAAGCGTGTTAATGCAGGTACCGAATAGGCGTAGTACAGGTACATTAAGTCTTATAATGCTAACTTAAATAAAATGACTATAACAATGATGAATATTGCATAAAATAGATAATCGAACTTTAAGCTAAGACATAAGTATCAAGTACATCAAGGATTGGTGCGCCTTGGGATACGTGCCATGAGGCGAGGCACGGGTGTCGTGTAATTGGGTACTATGGGAGTGGTAGTACACCAAATTTAAGACCCTAAGTAGCCTACATATGAATTAATGTGCCTATGCTATGGAATTTAATTTATTAAATTAAAAATGGGACTATAGTTTGATCTATTTAATGTAAACCCTTTATTTCATGGAGATTATCCTAGATGATGATTTCTAGGCTAGATTTGTACAAGTGTGTGTGTCACTGGATTGTGTGAATTAGCTAATGAGGATCCCTTGATTTTCCTAGAGATAGGTGTACACATCTAAATCAAGGGCTAAAATTAAATTTCGCAAGAATATAAATAGGTGCATTAGTGGGGTATTTGAACGTGCAAGTAAATATGAGTTCGGGAGATTTATTTGAGAGGGAGAGATAAGAAAGGGGATTGAGTTACCAATTCAAAAAGGTTTCAAGGAGATATGGAGTAGATTAGAGTGCCAAAACAATCAAGGTAATTCACTCCCTCTCAATCAATTTCTTCTTCAACTTGTATTTCCATGAAAATAAGATTTTAAGATTTGGAGTTTTTAATGATGATCTGTTGTTGTTGTTGTTGTTGTTGTTGTTGTTGGGTTGTTTGATGATGAAGAAGAGAAATAATATAAAAAAAAAAAAAAAAATTGAAGGGGGTGAAGAAGCAGCAGGACAAATTTTCTCTGCTGCTTCACATTGGGGAGGGGAGGGCCGCATGTGTGTGTGCGAGCCTTAGGCTGAACCGAGGCAGGCCCAGCCCAGTTGGGCCGAACCGACCCAGTTCAGGTGGGCCTAACCCCCACTAAATAATTATTAAAAAGTATTAAAAATACATGATAAATAAAATAAATTATAGAAAAATAAATAAAAATCACATAAAATTACAAAAAAAAAATCAGAAAAATAAGAGAAAATATAATGAATTTAGGGGACTAAGGGGATCGTAGCTCGAGTAACTTGAAAAATATGCCATAACTAAAAATTTGAAATAAAATTCTAATTTTTAGTATAATATTAATAATTTAACTTAATGTGACTATAAATCAATTAAAATCACTACAAAAAAATCGCAAATCAGAAACGGAATTTTCCGTTTCTGATTTGCGAAAATTCCGTCTCTGAAAGAAATCGAAACGAACGAGAGACGGAACGCGTTCCGTCTCTGAAAACGTCGTCGCTGATACGATCAAAAACGGAAAATGGATTCTGTTTCGATTAGAGACGGAATAGAGACGAAATTATCCGTTTCGATTAGAGACGGATTTAGAGACGAAATTAGAAACGAACGAGAGACGGAACAGAAATGGATTTTATTTCGAAATGGTACATTTGTAATTGCATTTCGTCGATTCGATTCCGTTGTTAATCGATAACGGAATCGAGACGGAATTAATAAATTTATGAATTAGTCTCGATTCCGTTTCTAATCAAAGCAACGAATCGAGACGAAATCGAGAGACGAATGCAAAGAGTCGTCTCTCGATTCCGTCTCTAATTAGAAACGGAATCAGAGACGGATTATTCCGTTTCTGATTCCGTCTCTGATTCCGTTGCTAATTAGAGACGGAATCAGAGACGGAATTAATATTTCCGTCTCTGATCCGTTTGTGATTGATAGAAATATTTCTGGAAAATTAGAGACGGAATAGCAACGGAAAATTTGAATTCCGTTGCTAATCCGTCTCTAATTTTCTGTTTTGTTTAAATATGGCACGGATAAATAAGCCAATCGATTCTCCAACCTAAAAAATCAAAATACAACCCGATATGACATACTCCATCGCCTGGACCCCCTCCAACAACTCCTTGAGGGTGCTAACATCCCCCAAAGAAGCCAAATTGCGCATCCATACATCAAAAATATATATCAACAAAAATTCAAAAGAGAAAGAAAAAATGTGAAACTCAAAATTAGCCCAAAAATTTATATATCCACGGAAAGTTGTCATGTATTACAAAAGCTCCAAAATTTGGAAGTATACACAAAAACCAACCAATCCTATCGTTCAACAAGCAAAAAAAAAAAGAACACTCACAAACGGTCCAAAATTAGAGATGCATACACAAAAAGGACTTCATCTAATAAGTAAAACGCAGCTTTGAAGCATTTCTGAATCTCCATCTGAGGGCAACAACCAGTGAGTATGCACTGAAAGAAGTAGGCAAAGGAGAGATTAATTAGTTTGAGGTCCCCTGCAGTTAGCGCGCTAATTCCAAAGATATTAGCGCTAATTAGCCACGCTTCTGCCAGATATTTTTGACTTTTGGAAATCAAGCTTTAAATTTGAATTTTTGATTTCCTGGATTCCTAGAACGGCTATAAACGGTCATATTGGAATTCCTATCACTATAAAACCACCACAAACTTGGTTTTAACATAAGGAAGACGAAACACATTCAAAAATGCAAGATCTACAAAGAGAAGAATGGCATAAGTGCAAGAATGCTAAAAGGGAAAAACTAAAAGTTAAGCACAAACCTATCATGTAAGTATGATTCTAGAACTCATCCTCTCACCCAATCTAAACTCTTGTGTGCTCCAAAGGCGACAAGCCATGTGTTCGTACTCAAAAAATAAAAAAAAACAACCAGCTGGGATTCAAGAAAAGCAATGAAAGAACAGAAAAAAACCATACAATGTTGAATAAGAATGCTTTCAAAAAAACATGATCATCAAGCAAATGCGATCACGAGAATGAAGTTGGTGTCAATGTTGCTATTTTCCTACGCATAGGAGATGGCGAACAATGTTTCTATAAGATGGACCTATCATGTAAGTTGAGTTGTAAAACATGTATAACATGTTTTATAAGGGATGGTTAGGTCCCTGGACGAGTTTAAGGGTCGCTAACACAAAGGGATAAATTAATTAGTTTGAGGTCCCTGCAGTTAGCGCGCTAATTCCAAGATTAGCGCGCTAATTAGCCATCGCCGGGGCTTTTTGACTTTTGGAAATCAAGCTTTAAATTTGAATTTTTGATTTCTGGATTCCTAGAACGGCTATAACCGGTCATATTGGAATTCCTATCACTATAAAACCACCAATAACTTGGTTTTAACATAAGGAAGAAGAAACACATTCCAAAATTCAAGATCTACAAAAAGAAGAAATTTGATTTTTTAGAAGGAGCAATAGGAGATCACTATAAAACCACCAAAAACTTGGTTTTAACTATAATATACTAGTGTTTGAAACAAAGTAAACCACCAACAATATGTAAATCATGTAACTTAAAAAGTCTACACGACAAACTATTGAAAGGAAGTGATTCATCGCTAATTAAAATAGAATAGCCAAGAGAAGATTCACCTCGATAAGCACCTAAGCCACCGCCCCCAAAGCCTCCATAACCCCCACCAAGCTCATCGCCTCCACTATACCCACCACGCCTACCTCCGAGACCGGAGTCCTATAAGGACCAAAATCACCACCACCAAAAAAAGAATGAGTTTAACATGCAAATGAAACAAATCGTCTACAACATGCTCATCGTCAAAAGCAATGAACCCATTCCCTCGAGAACGATAGGAAAAACTAAAACCCGCCTTTCCGAAAACAGGAAAAATAAAAATAAAGGAACTTCATCATCAGAACCTTCTACTACATCAGGCTTCAACAAACCACCATCGTCCGCAGGTAAATTCATTGTCCATTTATCCTCTCGTATATCTTAGTTGGCTTGGACGCCTTGATTGATGCATAAGTTATCATGGATTTTATTTTTAATACATTATCCTCCCCAAAATAAATTTTTTAACCTCAGTTTAAGTAAAATATACTATAAGTACCGAATGTTTGCAGAATTAATCCATGGGAGAAGAAAACATGCTGGCTGTTGTGTGCAAATCTTATGCCGTTGCAGGTTCTCTCGAGTGCTATGATGAAGAAAGTGGTAGAATCGACAGGGAGCAACATCTTCATGCCATAGCAAATGAATTTGGGAAATCGATAAAGGGTCGTTTTCCGGTCATCTGTGTTGAGAACATGTAGGCTATTCTTCTTCTACGGACATGCCATAATAGATATCAGAGGGATACAAATACCACATAGTATCAACGCGTCTACTACTTGTTCACTCATACGTCCTTAAGGTTATAGGTTTATTCCATTCTCTAGAAATGTAATGTGAAACAGCAACATTCACTAAAAGAGTAATCCTAGTGTTTCTAACCCTAACTAGTAGTAGAAATTAAGTAATTATAGGTATTATTCAATCGTAACCAACAACACCTAACTAATCAATCATCCATAGCAAGTGCATGAATATGAAATTACTAACAACTATAACATCAAACGACAAAGTAATTACCTCAAGTACATGATTCTAATGTATTATAATGACTCTCATGACATGCTTTACCGATAAAATAAACATGGAATAACAACCAAATACGGATGACATGCTTTACAGATAAAATAAACATGGAATAACAACCAAATACGGAATCAATATAAATCTTGAATTGCTCAATTAAAAGGTTGAAATGAAATAGTACATATTAATAAACCTAAAAATAGAACAAGCATAACCTCAAAAACTATGCATGTAAGAGAAGAAGCGAGAACAAAAACTTCTAAACCAAACAAAAGACACAACATTAACTTAATAGATCAAGTGAAGAACACCAACTAATGAACAATCAACCAAGGAACAAATCAAATCACTCAAGAACAGTTAAAATAAAACCTCATAAAGTAATAACAATTATAAGAACTGAACTCTTAAAATATGTCACCTGATCAAGAGTTTGTTCCTTCACAGTTCATAAACAATAAGGTAGTACTATAACACGGCCAATTGCCAAGACGAATTTACAAAAATAAAATGGATTCCATGACCATAATAGCTAAGACCTTTCAAGAAAATAAATTTTTAAGCGTTCTTCCATTTATTCGACTAGTATAGTGAGCCGCTAAGAAAACCTAGTATACACAATGGTCACCACATTATGTTCATTTCCTATATTTGAACATCAAGGCATATATATGATCGCTTTCCCTAGAGATATAGCTTCAGTTCAAGTGAAAATCTATAACATATTTCATTCATGAGCATAATATTTGCAATGCTAACAAGTATTACGACTTTAATATTCCTGGATGCCGCATATAATGTACGTAGGAACAGGACACCCCAAATATTTATTGATAGATGGAAATTTATGAAGTCTCGCATGCTTAATTTAAATTGGAAAACCTTTCTAGATAAAATAGCTTCTTGCCTTCAACTCCGATGTTTACTAGAAGATCGAACTATCAAATGAACCATAGCGGAAACTTAAATAATTCTCATGTCACCCGACGGATTATTCCATAAATTTTTTAAATTAGATAAACAAGGGGACTAGAACGCCAACCTCGACAGACGCAAATTTTTAGCGAAAAAATGCACCAAGTCGTTCAAGATTTCCTCAAAACCGTCACAATGTGAATGATCTCTATGAAAGTGAAGAGCTCTTGATCATGAGTGTTGCTCGCATTATAAAGAAAAATAAAAAACAAATAAGAAATGAAGATTGTAGTAAGACTCCAAAACTACAAATTCCTTGCTAACCGGATCCGAATCGAGACCGAGAGAAGCGAGAGATATCGGCGATGACGGAGAGGCAGAAGCGCGACGAGACGGAGAGACCAGAGAGACCGAGAGACAGCAGTGCGACCGGGTAGCACGACCAGACGGAGAAACGGAGACCACCGCGATGACGGACGGCCAGAGCAGAGCACCGAGAGAGACCAGCTCGCACGACCAGACGGAGAGACGAGACGATCGAACGGGATGGACGTCTGGGGACGAGACGATCGGCCGGCGCGACGAGACGGAGAGACAATTTAGGTTTTGGGGTTTTTTCGTGGGAATGATTTGGGGATTTCTTTGTTTTGTTGGGGGGGGGTGGGGTGCGGGAAGGAGAAGAGGCTGCCAGGATCAGACAAAATACAAATCTCGAGGAATGATGAACGGCCATAAGAAATGAAGAATTTGGCGGGAATGGTGGCGCCAAATTTCAGAGACGGAATTTAATTCCGTCTCTAATTCCGTCTCTAATTCCGTCTCTGATCCGTCTCAAATCCGTCTCTGAATATTTCCCTTTCAGTTCCGTCGCTAACTGTTACATTTAGAAACGGAACTTATTCCGTTTCTAATTCCGTTTCTGATTTAGAAACGGAAATAAGTTCCGTTTCTAATTCCGTTGCTGATTTGCTGTTTTTTTGTAGTGAATGATGCATTCAGATTTTAGGGGACTGTACCTCGGGTACTGAGCTAAACGGGGTTAGATTCGGGAGTCTGGGGAAGTAGGAGTGCATGTTTGAGGTTTGTAAAACCCAATAGACATCACTTGAGTATTTACTTACTTCATTTCTATTTTACTTTATCTTGTTTAGTGTATTCTTGATTCCACTCCTTATTTACTTTAGTTATCTATGTCTGTGTCATTGTTTGAATGGTAGGTTGAGTTTACTCCCACAAGGTATTTCGTTGTGTGTCTATGGCATGCTAAACCATAACATGTATATCAGAAGTCCTCGGTGAATAATGACCCGAGCTAGTTTATCGGCACATGTGTTGGTGCACCGTGGGTTTACGCTGGCCACCAAGAGGACTAGGTGATGGGCCAGTTGGGTGCGCCCACTGGTGGGATCCTAAGTATGGTCTAATCTGATCAAGACGGGCACACACGCTTGCGTTTTATTGTTATTTATGCATGCGATGACCCATTTATAGTTGTCTGTTTACATTCCACATGTTTATTTAACAATATTTATTGGATTTCTTTTACTTTATCATATGAATACTCAGTGAATTTCTTGAAGATTTTACTTACCGGACTTGCCATGTATTTTGTTGTGATGGCTGAGTGTAGATCCTTATATGAGTAACGGTAAAGAGATTCTTGGTGACTATATCTGAGCTCAACCACAGTTCGGCACACTGCTCGTAGGTGTTTATTTATATATTTTGGGTTTATGGGAGACTTATGAGACACATGTACTATTATATACTTGCTTTTTCCACTTAATATACGGTGTACTCTATTCCGAGTTTTTCCACATTAGGAGTGATCCTCTATATGACTTGAAAGTTAATGAAAATTTATGTTAATGTTTACTTTAAGACTTCTGCGTTGTAAGTTACTGATTATCTACTTAAAACTCTATAAAATACAAACCACACTTGTAAATTGGTAATTTGAAATAAAAGATTGCAAGTTTTAACAAATAATAATATAGAGAATACGACGACCAACACTCACATCAAGGAGTGCAGGCACGGCGTTGACGTCAGTAGGGCAGTGGGACCCGTGCAACAGCTCATTCGGCAGCCTCAGGGAACAAGCCCACCACACCAGCCTAAATCATTACCCAAGCACAAGTACTTGAACCGGGCCCAAGCAACCGCTTGGCTTGCCTAAACAAAACCTGAGGAAAGACAATAGCTATACAAATGGATAATAAATACGGAATCAAGGAAATAAAATATTCATAAAGCTATTAAAGTAAGATCCATGAAATGGGTTTTTAAAAGTCTTCACGATATCCCAAAAAACTTCTATAAGTTCTAATTGCGACAATAAATAGTTCAAACTACCCAACGAGTCTTAAGTTACAACCCAAATTCATAAGTTCTCAAAATCAAATAACTAGATAGTAAGAGCACACGAGACTCACAATTAAAGGGAAGATTTTAAGACATCTCCTTTCCCTCGTCGCGGTCTAAAGGAGATGTGGATGTACTTGGAAAGTGAGTGGGGTGAGCTAAAAAAGGCAACGAAGATCAATAAGAGGAAAACCTCGCTCGAACATCAAACACGCAACAACTACTTAATAAAAATGCAAGATCTAATATGGAGTTGAAATAAAATCATCAATCATTCAGTAGAAAGCTTGGAAATAAGATTCATATCTATAATTAAGTGTAAACCATCCACTATATTCATTTAAGACAAGTTTCAAGATTCATTAAACCATTATAGCAAGAGGTTTGCAAATCAAAAATGAAATTAAAGCATTCATGCATAGGGGCCCGCAAGAGAAATACCATAAAAGAATAATAATAATTATAATTCGTTGTTCCATTTAATGCATACTTATTGAGTTGATTTCGGTGACTGATTCCCCTACGCTCAAGGTGATGAAGATCACTAGTGAACACGATAGCCGTTGTGTCCTGCGACGGCCCCAATTTCCCATAAATTGGACCCCGCCCGGCTTAAGCCCACGTGGACCCCCGAGCCAGTCTCGCAAGGTCAACGCAGACATAGTCAGCCTTCCAATCCTTCGTTATATGTAAATTCCCAATTTTAAATTGAGTTATTAGTGTTTCGCAAGTTTTACAATTTAGCGAAAGCAATTTCTACAAATCAAATAACTCAACAATAAGTTAGGCAACCTAATTGTGGAACCCAGTAAATATGTTAATCAGAGGAGAGTAATACAAGGTATACAAAAAATTGCACCTAGCTATGGAGCCTTCCTCTTGTTGGACCGCGGATCTGCACTCAGTCATACCCAAAAATGACGAGCCCAGGTAAGTAAAGCCAGTAGGACATATACATCATTTCAAAACATAACTAAAACAGTTGAATTCAAGCAATTAGAAAGAAAGGAAACAGGTAACGCATGAATATAAAAGACTGTAAGTAAATCAATCGATGAGTGATGCCAAATAACAAGGAGTCCCGACTAGAAGGTCGTTGAGTCGCGGCAAAAGCCCATCAGACTAGGGTTTAGGACGACACACACCCTCCCCCCCTAACCCTTGCGACTACGAGATATCCACAGACCCAGATCTAGGACGAGACACATGCCTCCTAGCCCTAGCCCGTGCGACTATGAAACATCCACGGACCCGGATAAGAGCCCCTAACGTACACTCATTTTGGGAGATATCGACGGACGACCAGGAAAGACCTCAGGTTTAGGACGAGACCCCTGCCTCCCACCCCTAACCCTCTCATATCGCAGATAACAATAATCATGACTCACTTGTCAATGGACCACTCAACCGACAACAATTTCAAAGATAGTTCAACAATATTCAATAAAGTGAAATGAAGCTATAACAAAACAGTGAACAACAACAGTCAATGGAGGGAAATGAAATATTGTATAAGTCCTTAGTTGGTTTACTTCCCTCAAGAATGTTTTGCTCACGCCTCGATCTGCGCACTCGACACCCGACTATAGCATCATAAGCCCCTGGTATCAATTTATACCATTTTACAGTTTTAGGGTCGCATTACGTGCAATTATACTATGGACTCATAGATTTGCCATTTTTATTTTCATAAAAATTAAGTTTTTAGAACACTTTTCGAATTATACCGGGATGCCAAATGTCCGAAAAGCCTCGAACTCATTTTTTTCTAGATTTCCTTAATTTTTCATATTTTTCAAGGATTTTTCCAGAATTTTTATCTATTTTAGTCTATTTTCTGTAATTTAGTTTTTATAAGAAAAACAGTTTAATTTAATTTAATAATTACATATATTATTTTATTGGGGTGGGTCCGGGTTGACCCGACCCGGTCAAGGTTGACCCGAGCCGGTCAAAGCGGACCCGGGTCGGTTTGACCCGGCCCGACCCACTAGGGTCAAGGTTGGCCCGGCCCAACCCGACCACTCCGGGCCGGGCCGGGTCGGTCGACTGACCCGACCCGCAGGGGGTCGTCTTCCCCACCAGATTTTTTTTTTTCTTTTAGCGCTGGGGTTGGGCTTCCATCCCTAACCCCAGGTGGGGTTTGTATGCAGGGGATACCACTCCTCTGCCTTCCTCGAGCTCGAACGAACTGTCATGGCGGTTCGTCCGAGTTCGCCAACAACCCGAACCCAACAACAACCCACACATCAATAACAACGACAAACGACAACTGTCACTCACCTTGCTCGGCTCGCTCTTTCTCCTTCTCTCCCACTCCCTCTTTCTTTTTCTTCTTCTTCCTCCTTCTCCTCCCGATTTTTCTTCCTCTTTGGTTCGTCACTGTTTTCTTATCTTCTTTTTTTTTTTTGTGAAATGTGGATAAACTCCACCTTATCCATATGGACCATATATATATATATGTTTTATTTATTTTTGATTTCTTCCTCATTAAGTAAACTTGTGTCCTTGAGATCCGTGCGGCGTGAAACTCGAGGTACATCAAAATCATATTTTTTTAATGCTTTCCTTATAAAAAGCGGGCAACACGCATCTCGAGGAACCAACCCACCTCGTTTTATAATCACGATACTAGTGCCACACGCATTACGAGATACATCCAATGTATATTTATTTAATGTGAGCACATTAAAATCACTATAGCCGCCATAGCCACATTAAACTGCTACCTCGGTCCCACGTCGGCACGCGTCCCTGTTCGTGTTTCGGCTCAACGAATTTCGCGCATATACTTTTCTCAACAGTTAACCTTAAAATCTCAGATTGAACATTCTCAGTGTCTCCACCCGAGACTCGGACATACTTATTTTGACGAGTGAGTCCCACATACGACCTTGACCTGACACATGGCACAAGTCAAATTTTTGGGCCGTTACATGTCCCCTCAATGGTCCCATCAAAACGACACTAAGTTCGTCCAAGCCGTTACCGATCTGTGCGCCAAGATCACTTAGAGTTTTCATGAGAAGTTTACTAACACTCATGTCCTTAGTAATTTAACCCCATTTCCTTAGCCATGAGGGGTAATCGCAACTCATTACCAGGAGAAGGTCATCCAACTCCTTACCCAGGAGTAGATAATTCCATCTCCTTGTCCAAGAGAAGGTAAATCTCAGTTTTTGGCGCAACACATATACAACCCATATATAAGTAAAATTAAGTCAATAGAATAATGCAACCTATTCCCAAGTCTTGAGTTCAAATCATGAATCTTAAATGCCTAATAACATGCCATATTTGATACTTGAGCGAAGCTCCCCACTTACCTCAACTCGCCGTGATATCCACTCCCGATCTTTGCGAGTAAGCGGTTCTATGCGAATCATTTCGTGAATTTAAAAAAATTAAGATACGTCAAATCAACGACAAGTCACCTTTTAAATTCTAATTTACTACTAAATTTACTTTAGGGTCCCACAAGCGTGGGTCTCGCATCGGTAGGCGCTAGGGTTAAGGGGTGGGACCCGATAAGTCTCCCACGGGGACACAATAGCATGCCATTTGAAAGCAGATATTTGCTTTTATTTTATTTTATGTATATACATATATATTATTTTGTTTATTTATAATATATTTTATTTTTATTTTATTTTTATTTTATTTATTTACTTAAAAAATTAAGGTTTTTGGCCACTGTTGACTGGTTCATAGGCTATTTGGTCCCTGGTCTAAATGTCCAGGGGCCAAACAGACCCTTGGATGCGTTGCGTAGGGATGTACCAAGGATGCGCCGCCCCCATCCGAGCAACCTGCCTGGAGACGGCGCCAGGGACGTCCCTGTCGACGGCCAGTGGTCATGGGAGTGGCTCCAGTGCCACCCTCCATTCTCATTTCACTTCAGGGCCTCCTAGTAGAGGCCCCTTTCTTAAGCAGTGGAGATTGTTTCGACGGTGGCAGCGGCGATGCAGCCGCTTCCTTCTCCAATAGTGTTGACACCCCTTTTGGGGTTCTCCGCTAAAATCTCATAAATTTAACCCCAAAATAAGTTTTCCACCGTTATTGAAGTAAACACAAACTTGCAATTGGTTTCAATTAGAGGTGCACACGGATTGGATCTAGTCTAATTAAACTCAATCCGCAATCCAATCCAATTACAACGAATTGGAAAATTACAGTCCAATCCAGTCCAAATAACTCATCAATCCAACTCAATCTAATTTGCATAATGCAGATCGGACTGGATCAAGTTCTGCGGATTGACGTTTTCTATTGAAAGATTCATGAAATTAAACTTAATTGAATGAACCACAAAAATATGCGTACATCTCATGAATGACAAATTTATAAAATGCATCTTACAATTCTATACCATATTTCCCACATTTAAAGCTTGTCATCACAATAACCTTCAAAATGCAAGTTCCTACATAAATCAATATGACATTCACAAACCTGTAGTATACATCGTCACAAAAGCACAAAAAATGTGCATGTTGCAGCATACAACCCACCCACAAAAATAATTGATCAAATAAAATAGTTGAGAACAAGCATAGCTAGTCCTTTTAGTTTTTATTAAGACCCGAACACAATATACAATTGAATTGATAACAAGGAAAAAACTTTCGTCATTGTTAATCTCTATTTTCTTCAAGTCTTCTCATACCTTAGTCATTTGCTCCACATGAGCTTTCAAATAAAAAAAAACACACACACACACACAAAGAAAAGAAGATCATGAGTCGTGATCAAGTAAGGTAATTTCATATTACTAATATATATTACTAGGATAAAAACACAATGCATACTAAAACAAAACATAATCAAAGATAGAGAATTCCCAACATTTGACAAAAATATGAGATACACTACAACATTTCAATTGTGTTGTTTGATCAACCAAAAAAGAAACAAAAAAATGAGGAGATTACCTAACCAACATCAAAATTAAGACCAATTTTAAATAAGTCAAAGTTTTAATTTAGGGGGAGTGGTGTCGCGGACGAGATGAGGGGAGTGTTGCGTAAATGATATAAGGGAGGGGGACTATCGACTATTAGGGTTAAGTAAGTCATGGTTTTAATTTAGAATTAATAATTGTGGTTGATGCTCTTGGAGATACTAAGTACATATAATCATATATGTATATGTGTTTATGTGATTAACGAATTGGATCGGTCTGGATCCACGACTTTTTATTGTAGGATACGTAATCCGGTCTAATCCATGCGGATTAGTAATTTTTCAATACAGTCCATTCCAAGGGATCAGAAATTTTATCCAATTAGTGATAATTGGTTCAAGTTGGATTGGACCCGCGGATCATTACAATCTGTGTCCACCCCTAGTTTCAGCAATATAAGAGTAGATAAGGAATATGGTAATACCTTCAAGTACGTTTTTTGACCAAGCTTCAATATTCCTTTCTCTCCATTGTGGTTTGGTTTTTGAACAAAAATAGGCTAGGGTATACGAAATTACTAAATTATCCCAAGGATGGGTGTTTAAGGCTTTTGGATCGTCACATAATAAACATGTCATGGGTTTGACATAAGTAGGTCTGGATCATAAATATGTTAACACATTTATATACGGTTAATAAACAAGTCATTAACATGTCATCCTGCTTAACTCGTTTATGATTCGCTTAACAAGATTATAGAATACTGTATAAATGATAAATATGGTATGATAGATAGATTAGTACAAAATTCACCCATTTGAATACATGTTAATAAAATGATTTATTTTTTATTTGTAGACATCTTTTATCATATTTTGATTTATATACTTGAATGAAAAAGTAAAGTAAAACTTAAGACTATATACAAGCGCATTATATTTTATTGGCAATGTAATTATGTTTGTTTAAATTTATTCATATATGTATATTTAATAAAGTAATAAAAAAATATAAAATTTTAAATAAATTAAAAGTTTAAATAAAATATTTATTAAATAGGTGACACAAATACACGACATGTTTAATACGACCCACTTAGACATGAAAACGATTACCACGATTGATAAACATGTCATGTAATTACATTGTATGGGTCATGACCCATTTACGACACGACACATTTACGACTCGCCGACATGAATTGCTACCCTTACTTTCCCGTAATTTAACCCGACTTGACCATACCCTTTAAGTTGTATAATGATCATAGTTGTATGTTTTGGCCTGATTTGATGCTATTCAGGGTTGTCGTTGATCATTCGTTGAGTTTTTAATTAACTTTTAATTCGTTCGTATGGTTCGATGACACATGACCGAAAATCTATTTTAGATTCGGCGTTACATAGCTGAGACTTATCATTTAGGTTTAATCTTGTCCAATCAAACCTCTTCGTTGAAACTTGATTATTAACTATTGAACTAAAGGTTCTGTGGGATTCATCTGACCCTCCAATTAAGTCAGTGGGTTCTGACCTACTCTTCAACTAAATAGCTAGAGATTCATACTGTGGTGGCCCCAAATCTCGAGGCAACCTTGGCACTTATCATATCGCATCCCACGTCACCAAGCCCTGCCGCATCATGGCCAGCTTTCCCATGACACCTCGCGACCTAACCGGTTGCTTACACTTTTCCAGCTAAGACTAGTTTCGCTAATTAATCTCTACATAAATATTAATGATTTATTTAGCCATTTAATTCATTTATAAAGTTATATCACAATTTTACAGCGAAAGTCTTTAAATTGAGTAAGATATGCAGTATTTAACAATCCAAAGTAATGGACAATCCGGCAAAAAAATACCATGTATATATCTCAAATGCGAGATAAGTACAACAAAAGATCCATATACATTTAATCAGTGTTCTACAGTCCCCAAAACCCAACAAAAGTAAATACATACATATTGATGTCACACACGAACTAGCGTCTCTATCTCAGAGGTAGTCGCCCAGTACCTCCTTGCTCTTGCCCTTGCTCGGTGAAGGATCTGCATTCGGTCACCCAACAATTACAATGACAAGTCCATTGAGTAAAATCCTAAAAGAAATCCACACAATATTCATAAAATAAAACTAATAACTATGAGACATGCGAATATGACAACTGAAGACAGTAAATCATATTCCCACGAATACAGGCAGCATGCGACAAACAAAAATAATAGCGATGAATAAACAACACAAAGCAACTAAACATGCTCGGAAACAAAAGCATTAATAAGTAAACAACCTTATAATATGAATCATATATATACTTATAGGCTTCCAATGACTAAACCCCAATTATGGTTACCAGAAGAACCCCTCCAGACGTTATTTCAAGTCGAGGGAACACCCTAAATCCCTTATGATGGTCGCAAGTATATCCTACTGTCGTCGACACGAGCACTATCACAAGTAACCCGTGGAAGTGATTTAGCCACAACCAATACATATGCAAATCGAAATAGGAGTAGAAAACCCATGTGTGTCCATCAACAGCCACACATGTAATCTGATATCGATAAAACAAAATCATGAATTTTATGAGGCATTGCAATGGGTTTACGCACCTCAATCCGCGCTGTAACTTTTTCGAACTCCAAAATTCGACTCGACTAGCTCTCTGATACCCGAGCTACGGTCCCCTAAGTCCCCGAAATCCAATTTTACATTTTTAGTATGGTTATAGGTGTTTAGGTATCTATTAAGTCAAAAATTCCAAAAACAACCCTTTAAATTCTTATGTCATTAGCGTGCTAGCTCGCTACTGTTTTTCATTTTGAAAAATAGTTAAGTGCCCACACTAATTAGTGCGCTAATTGGCCTAGTTAACGCGCTAATTGCCCTCTGTGACATAATTCTCAACTCTAGAATTCTGTGTCAAACTCCCCAATTAGCTAACTAAGGCTCACAAACCTATTCTCCATTCAACATAAACTCTGAAACATCATTCAAATCAATCAGAGCAACATCAACTTTGCTTAAAATAATCAAATAAATGCATTTCACTAGTTTTTCCAATTTTCACCAAAACCCTTTTTTTATCAAAACCAATTTACAAATTCAATGGAGATGTTCATAAGTTCACTAAACATTTATCAAAATCAGTAACCTAATCCTCAATCATCAATTTACATCAAGTCTTCCATTAAAACACCAATAGCTAAGTTTCTAGTGTAGAATTGTTACCTAGTTAATGAATCACCTAGCTTAAGCAATTTCCTCACTAACTTCCATGGATTCATTCTCTCTCCAACAACTCCTTCTCCAACAAGTTGAAAATGGAAATATGGTTTAGTTTGCATGTGTTCATCAAGTCATATTATATATACATATATATTAAGGTGGTATTAATTTCTAGCCATTGATCTTCATATACATGCGTATTTCGAGACTCATCTAATGGTCCAAACCTTGCCACTTATCCCTCTAACTCCCATTAACTCTCTCCTAGTGACACCAATTGGCTACTCACATGGTTTCTAGATGTGTCAATATCTCTAGGAAAATCCTATGATTCAAATATAAATAACAAACTATAGGCCTTGATTTCAACAACAACAACAACAAAATAGCCTTAGTCCCAAATTAACCTGGGGTCGGCTACGTGGATCAAACTTTTTCATTGTGCTTGATTAAGTGCAATTGATGGTGAGCTTTTCAAACCATTCAAATCCCTCCTAATTAATGTATTTGATGTTAACTTTGGTATGCCCCTACCTCATCGAATTTCTACAGTTTCTATTGAGTCAAGTTTTCTAGTTGGGGCATTTGTGGCCGTCTTTGCAGGTGACCAAACCATCGCAACCGCCCTTCCCTAATCTTTGTATCAATTGGTGCTACTCCTACTTATCTTTGAATTTCTATATTTCTTATTCTATCTTTACGAGTTTTACCACACATCAACCTAAGCATCCTCATTTCTACTACGTTCATTTTATGTAATTGTTGTTTCTTTACCGCCCAACATTCATTTCCATAGAGCATAGCTGGCCTAATTACGGTCCTTATTTAAGGATTATATAATTAATCTTTACTGATTTTGAGGTACAAGATTCATTTTAGAATCCCTTTGTGGTTGATTTATAATCATATTTAATAATTACTCTCACATATTTTTATTTATTTATTGGATGAGAGGTTAAGGCTGCTAGGTTATCAGGATATTAAGGAAATTTAGGCCGATCAGATGCCCTAATTAGGTGGGGTCTGACATGCTTGATGGGGATTTTAGAAGGTTTTGACAAACACTTTGAGATGTTTTCTAAACTAATCAGTATAAAGAAAAATGACTTAGAAACTCATAATATGACTCGAGGTTGAGCAAGGAGCATCGGGTCACGTTGGGACCGAAATGCAATATACAGTTAGTGAACACGAGACGAATATACGCTTTTATTACGTATGTATTATCTTTTCATTTTTACTACATTGCATTATCCTTACCTGTGGTCATGCATATGGTAAAGATGAGGACCTCAGGGGACTCTGACAGTAAGATTCACCAATTTATGTGTGGGAAAGCAGAGAGTGTACATGTCTAGGAACTTCCTATACAGAGCAGTAGACGATAAAATAAACACGACTGAAACCTTTCTTAAGGAGTTCAGAGCATCTTATTGTTTGGACCTCTTATAGTAGCACAGAATTGACTGGAACCTCCTATTGTCAAAGTTAGTATTAGTCGATTGTGATAAGGACACAAAAACCCTTTCACTGTGAGTCGTTGTCTGGTAGATGGTACATGTCAGGTCCTTTACATTGTTATCAAGAATTGGTTTTAAAGCATGTTGTTAATTCATGTATATTGATACATCGCATGATATGATTCTATGATAGTATTCATGTTTAGAATATCTCGATTAACATATATTTTATATTGAGCGATGTGAATTTTGTATGTTCATGGTAGATTTCATGTTTAGGTTAATATGATTCTGATCTTGAATACATATTTCGTTTTGTTCAATAATTATGTATATTTCCGTGATAAAGATCTTGATTAGGTTAATATGATTAATTTAATATGATTCTGATGTTGGATGCATGATTAATATCTCGAAATTGATTTTGATCATATATCTCATTGTAGTAATCCGTTAGTATATTCCTATAAGATAAGAGATAGACTTGTAATTGGATTAGAATTACAAATCCTATAAGATATGCGAGATGTAAAACAAATCCTAATTGGATTAGGATAAGATATTAAGTTAATGGTGGGCCCGAGATAATTAAAAGTGTTTTAATTAATATTTTTGGAATTAAAATAAGGGGCAGTTTTGGTGAATTGGATTGACTAAAATTATTAGAAACTTTAGGCGATTTTCAATTTTCGGAATTGAAATTTGGTTGATTGGATTGCGATTTTCAATTGTAACTTTTTTGGCTATTAATTTTTTTTGTCAATTGGTGATGTAAGTTTTTTGGCTATTAATTAACGATATTTTTTTCTTAGCTATTTCAAAAAATATGCTATTTAGTAGTAGCTATTTGAGCAAAGAAAAATATTTTTCCATTTGCTATTTCAAAAAATATGCTATATAGTATTAGCTATTTGCACACATCGGTTAACCCGAAGTAAATTTCACTTGCGTACACCATATTTTCTATTTTATTTTCTCATACATTTAATAAAAATATGTAAGCTATTAATTATCAAATATATATAGAGTTGACATGTGTCAACAATGTACATAGTTTTCTTATAAATAAAAGTTGTTTAAACCAAATATAAAATATATGAAGAATGATGTAATAAAGCTGTTATTGTGTAAAAAAATAAAAAGAACAAAAAAAATTGAAAATAATGTACTTAGGGTATTAATTAGGATACTGATATTAATTAGGTAAATATTAATTTAAAAGCTATGTAGAGTTGACATGTGTAAACTTGTACATAGTCTTATATGTCTATAAACATATTAATAAGTGTGATAGAGTTAGACACTATTCCTAGAATAGTTATTTTTTGAGTATTGGACACATTTACCCTTCTCAAAGTTTCATCATGAAAAACTCACATCTAATTCACGAGTTGAATCTCAAGGCAAATCCAAGGGAGTTAATCAATCTTTTTAATTCTTTCTTGTTGATCAAGCCTCCCTATTGTAAGTTTCTTGTCTTACAAAGTATTAATGTTGGTGTCAATTTATTCTATCTTTATAAATTACTTTTTCTACCATTCTTTCGAATTTGTCTCTTTGCTTCTTAGATAACTAGAACTTTCGACAAATAAAAATAGCCACTACTACTATAATTAATTAGTCTTCTCTCTCAATCTTCATGAAATTTAGACAGACAAATAAACCCCAATTCGAGTATTACTTTTATAGAGTTCTAATTGTTAATGTGTAAGAATTGATCAAGATTTGGAGTTTAGGTTTTATGCTCATGATGTAGGTTCCTTTAAGATTTTTTTTGTCAATGTTTTTTTCAGTGGTTTATATTTCAATTGCAACAAAATGGTATTAATTCCGCTTATCCCTTGCCTAATTTTAATATTGAGCATAATGTATAACACGTGAGGATTATTTAGTTTACATTCAAATTAATGATTACTAATTCAATTGGTCGATATATTCTGAGTATGAGAATATTTTTTCTACATTTAATATCGCATAAAGGTTATTTTTGATTATGTAATTGAGGCATCTTTACTTTATATTTGTGCTCTAATTAATTATCTTTTATAGATGACACCAATTAAAGTGGTAGCTCAATAATTTGATATGTGGTAACTAATTATGCAAGAGATTCAAGTCTCTTTTTTTTCTTATTAAAAAACTAATTCTAATTATTAACCAATAAGAAGTGATTGAAATTGAAAAATACCATTAATTATATATTAATGGTTCTCACTCTATATTTATTTTCAAGGACTGAGTTCAAGATTTGAATTAACCTTAATGATATGCCATGGATCATGCATGAAGCAAGGATAGACAATTTAGATTGTACACATTAGTATCGACTTTAATGCATAAGAATCTTCTTAAATCTTAAATGTTTAATATATACATGTTAGTATATTTATTTTATTCTTATTTTTTTTATTAATATCGACAAAATTATTGGAGCGAGTGGATCATAAATAAATGTTGTAGATATTTATTTTAGATATTTAGATATAAAGTCATGTTAGAAAATTTGACTTCCTGCGAGCGTAGCGAGTGGGCTTAAATGTGCAAAACACGTTCATAAAACTAGTATATATAGATATGTTGTAAAGGTAACTAGATGTGGATGAATCTTTCTATCCAACTCTTTATATTCCACTCACTTTATTAGATGTTCACACCTAATTAATGAGATATACCATGTCGAAATGAAAGTTCTCATATTTCTCTCTCATCTCTTCTGTTGTTCTATTTTCTAGTTATTTTTTTACTTTCTTAGCATACTTGCTAATTATTTACAACACGTTATCAACACGAAGTTCTACATCAAGAAGTGTGATGGCCCTTCTTCGAAACAGGGCACCACCCGACCTAATCCCGTAATCAAGCCTAAATTCTAGCCAAGTAAGACTTAATTACGTACACATATACACTACACTAGGTATACATGTGACGACCCCAACTACTAAACAGGGCACCGCCCAGTCTAATCCCGTAACCAAGCCTTAATCCAACTCACCTAAGACTTAATTACGTATTAGTCAGTCTTTCGTTCCTATATTCCTCTAAATTCATGTCTTGATCTATATTATCAATTTCATATATTTTAAAGATTATGAAGAAGCCATGATAATTAATGAGACGAGATATACACAACCCAAAATGACATTACAACGAAAGGCAAGACATACAAAATGAGTGAGAATGAAAGTTCTCATATTGGTGAGTATAATGATATTTAAGTCTCGGAGAATTTCAAAGTAAATGAATGGTATTTAAAAGCATAAAGTAGCGAAATCAATTGTTGAAACAAGAAATGCAAGTAAATACCGTAGTTAAAGATGTAGAGACAAACACAAAAGTTTGTTCTATATTCTAGCTCAACATATCTCACATTATTTGCTTTCCAACATTTACTTTCCTAGCATACTTGACCCTAATTATAGATAATTACAACATAGTTCCAAAAATCTAGGATACCAAGATAAGTTAACAAAGGTCAAAGAAAATTGAAGACAATTCCAAGTAAATCCACATTATTCCATTAGCATATTTTTTTATCAATTTTGTTTAAGAATCTAAGAATCGAGGCAACAAAATAACATGTTACAATAAGAACAACATGATGTGCGAGTTCAAGTAGTAATGATAGACCAATAAAGAAATAAGAGAATGAAATGAAATATAAAATTCTCCCTTACAAGTCACTCTATCGATCCCTCAACAAACTCAAAATGTTTGCCCAAACGCCTGAGTTCTCCTTTTAGTTCCTTAACATTCAATAATGTCTCAATTTAGGCCAAATCGAAGTAAAGACAAATTTTTAAAAATATTTTTTATTTCTTTTCGGCCATTCAGGCCATTTCGTGTTTTTCAAGGTAAAACCCCCGAAAAATGCGAGTCCGAAATTTCAAATATTTTATTTTTCCTATAAACTCATTATTTTCTATTTATTTTGTCGAAATATAAATTTTCAAAATTTTTCCTAATTTGTTTTTTCTAAATTTTTTTCTAATTTTCCAAGTATTTTTTTATGGGTTTAGATTCGAGAACCACTGGTTTGAATTCTTTCTCTAGCTGAACTAGGCCGTTCGGTTGTAAGACTTAATTACTTACACATATACATTAGGCTTCCATCCCCACTAGGCTTGATATACATCACAACAAATACAACAAAAGAATTCACTCTCCTTGTCTTATACCTCCCCCTCTCTCTTTGTCCTTCTTCTTCCTCCTTCTCGATTTTCTTTCACTCTCTGGTTCTTTTTTTTTCTTCACATCGGTTTGTGTTTGAGAGATAATGATAAGTTTGGACTTTGGGTTCATTTGACCCATTTATATATCATTCGGGGTGGCTTGAATGTGAGCCACACATCTCAATCCACATACGTGCCTCAAGGCGTATCATATGGTTCTTGCTCACACCACTTTTCCCTTGTGTCACTCTCTGAAGTGAAAATGTGTTGAGATATGTGTGTGTGTGAATCTAAATGTATATCTAGTGATGTACATTTTTTCCTTTTTAACTTAAGCACATGTTATATATATATATATTACTAGATGTGGCCATATAAAACCACACATTACCAAATGATTGTCAATCATGTCAACAATATTCACGTCCTCAATACTGCATACTCGTAAATGACTTAGTAGTCTACACATATAAAATACACTAGGCATACAACAAGCTTCATTTGTTTGTGCACACAATACGTCATACAATTATAAAATATAATGGACCCAACAAAATGAGATAGGAGAATCGCCTCACCATTCACTAATCAACTAATCATTTCTTTGAACTTACAAAACCAACATTAAAGCCACTTACAAAACCAACATTAGTTCAAATAAATGAAGCTTACCCCATATGCCGCTACCTCAGTCCCACATTGACACACGACTCGAAGTATGTCCACGCTAGTCTCGATACCTATACACCCACATAAAATTGACTCAATAGTCTACACATATATAATACACTAGGCATACATCACAACAAAATATAAAATATACCTCAGCCCTTGCCTCGGGCAATGGACATATCACGGTGTGGGTCCCACGGTATGGGTCGTTGATCCTGTTTAAGGAAGTAAACACAGTGAAAGAATTTAGGCCGTTACAAGAAGACATAGCTAAAAATATTGGTCCTTTTAGACGATGGTCATGAGGCTTATTTAGATATATTTGAAGCAAGTACAAACAAAGGAGTTCTTGATGATCAAAAGTTTTTCTAAGGAAACAAAAAAGTCGATGATTGGAAGGTATAACTTATAAATTTGATTTTATGATTTTGATAAGGTATTGCTTAATTTTAATGTACAAGTTTTGAGTTGAATGCAAATTCATATTTCACTGCTTAAAAGAAAAATGAATTTTGAAGGACGCGATTTTTAAAATCTCATATATGAAAAATGCTTTTGCGTAAATTTAACTTTTTGGAGTTAGCGTAAATCATGTTGAGCAACCTTAAATCATGATACTTATATATTATATTTAGAGTTCAAATAGCCGTTGTTAGTTCAATGTGAATAAGCATGGTCAGCCTCAGCTTAACCAACATGTTAAGTTAATAAAGAGATTACAAATTTCTGCTCTTATTTGACAAATAAGCCCATAGAGACAGAGTCATGCCAAATGGTAATCATTCTCAAATAAATTATAAATGTTTTTTTTAACTTCATTAATTTATTTTCTCAAATAACATGCACCATACCCCCCTTAAATTTAATTAATTTAATATTGTTTGATAAAGTACTGACCCTAAAATAATTGCTATATTACAACTTAGTCAATATACATATGCACTGTAGAGAATTTTTTCAAATAATGTTTTGTACTTTTCACTTTACTATGTGAAGAACTGTAAGTTTTTATTGAAGTCTTTTGACTTCTTCATCAAGCCATAGAATTCCTGCATGTCTTGCATAGATGAGTGATTTATAATCATTATTAATTATAAATATGAATCCATGTGTCTTGCGATATTTGTCACGTGTTAATATTTATGAGGCACAACGAATGTGTGTGTATAATTTTTTTATAAATTTGATTTATTTCAATCAATTTCCATTTTATTCTACGTATGAATGGATTAATATTTTTATTTTATGGTGGCAAAAATGCCATATGTTGTTAAATATTTTATAAAATATCAACTATATATTATCTATGTATGATGCATTCTATATACGTCACCTTGATCGCGAAAGTATGCATTCTAGTTGCGTCTTTGTACAATCGTCTATACTAAAAACCAAAAATCAATAAGCGTAGTTTTTCTTATAAAATCATTAGCGATTAATTATGTTCTATTCTTGATTTTAATAATACGAATAATACTATACGTTTGAGGTGATAGTGGGTAAGTAGTCTCCGATAAAACTAAATATTAAAAGGGAGACTGGTTATCCTTTTTGAGGAGGCATAGTTGTTAAGAAAGCTTTCATCTCGCGGCCCAATTTGGAGGTTGTCCACTATATCTTACAAGTAGTATACTTTGTATCTAAAATACTCAAGTCGTGAATATGTGTTTAATCATATATTATATATTTTACATAAAAAAGAGAAACTATTTACGTTGTATTTGTTTTTCAAACATATTACACTTGATCGAATTTGTTGCCATAATATTATTAATAAGAATCGCTTGTTATGGCAACTAGATGCTACAATTATAAATAAAGCATCTATGCAAGGCTGTGTACATGCCGCTATTATTTATTCACCAATATCTCTATAGAGATTTGAAAAGTGGATATATCACTTTATGATTATCTATTCACTTTATAGAGCCATGAATAAAGTCAAAATTGGTGATGCTCCAAAAAGCTATAAATGAGTGGTTGGGTCTCAAGCTACAAGACATATATATATATATATATATATATATACATCAGTCGAATATAAATTATAATTCCACAATTTTAGTTACTCTTGGTTGAGGCTATGCGGAAATCTGGCTGATGAGGCAATCATATAAAAAATTCATGTGGCACGACTCAATATATTATTGCAACAAAATATCGAGCGCGTATTTCAATTCAATATGAATATTATAAATTGATTTCTTGTCTCATGGTAGCTGAGCAAAAAAAATGAGATATTATACATATAATATCACTCCCGTCCAATTTGTCTAGCTTCATGAAACATATGTTGCATTATAAAATGATCTTGGCCACAATGATAAATTATGGACGTGAAAAATGGGAAAGGATCTGGTAAAGGTCGTATTAATAATTTCACTAAAAGCGGAATAAAAGTGGTGTACCAAATGAAATATAAAGGGCTAAATTCTTGACAAATAAGTATGCTCAAAATTGTGACAAACAGTCACATATGAAGGTTCATTAGGCCATACCGATTATATATTGTCATATATACCCAAATATTTTGATGACATTTACCATGTCAATCAAAGACAAAATTATGAATTTTATGACTCATTAAAATTGACACATTGAGATGTGTTTAAATCATGAGCTAAATAAAGGCGATGAATTTATGTCTTGCTTATTGTGCTACATACATGTACACTATAATATAAAAGAGAGTATTTCTCGAATTTGAATTTAGCGGGGGCTAGCATTCATGTAATATTTGGTACACCAATTATATTTATAACGCCCTGTGCAAAAATAATTTACTCAGAATAATAAAAATTTTCTCTATGTGATTATGATTTAATCTGAGAATAAGATTTCAGGCTTTAAATTCTTGAATACATAACGCAGACTAAAATGAAAGTCTTCATAAATCAGATGATCTAATGACATTCAAAATGTGGAATGACTTTTTCATCGTCCAGAATCATTAATAATGCGAAAATATTATAAATTAGCATGGACATCCTTTATGGAACCGCATTTTTATCGATTGGTGACTCTCTCAAGAAAAATTAATAGGAGACTTATATTGATTTAACTCTTCATCAATTATATTATAAGATGCCTTGAGCCCCTAACTAATAGGGAATATATTTATAGCAATTTTTGCTGATTGTCACTTTGATTAATCAATTTTCCCACCATTATAAGAAGATATATTGTGACATTCGAGAATTTTATAAACTTAATTAAGTAGCTAATTAAGTATTTTCGATTTTAATTTGAGATTTAGGTATCCGAGGTGGGACCCACGTGTTACGAATCAGAGATCATTAATTTTAATATTATTTTTATGTGTTGTGTGACTATTTGATATATTATATACTATTTTCATGCTAAATAGGGTTAAGTAGAGTGTATACGCAGTGTCCGTGAGTTACAGAATACGCTAGAGAATTTTCTCAATTTTTAATAATTTTGGAGTTTTGTCTCGAGATACATGCCGACATGAGTTTTGTAGAAGTTTAAATGTCGACCAGAGTAACTGTTTCGAGTTTCACGAAACAATATCTACAAGTAATTTTGAAAATTCGAATTTTAGACTTTAAATAGACTAAATGAGCTGATGTGGGCCCCACACCTTGATTTGTGTGCAAGACCAAATGTTTGGAAGTTTTGGAGCGCTTTGGTAAATTCTCCAACTTTTGGCGAAATTGGTGTACTTCTCGGGGATTTATTTGGATGTAAATTGAAAAGATAATTACGAAATTTAATAAAATAATAAATAAATTGGTAGACTCCTAGTGACACGCGGGGCCAAGGGTGATACGCGTGGAATATAGAATAGTGTGCACGTATAAGATTAGTCGTTGGCCATGAAAATACATAGGTGTATTTGTATATTTACAATATAGTTTATATATAAAATATATATAAATGGATCATATGGTTTGATTAAAAAATTAAAGTGTACATTATATTTGCCTCAAGATACGCATAGCATGATCATCGATGAAGTAAATAATGGACGAGTTGGTGGCTGTTGGTGAGGTGTATACACGCTTTGATTTGCGCGTAAGTCAAGACCAGAGGTAGTGTGAATGGGGGCAAAGTTGTGCGAGATCTTATTTCGAGTTTTGTGTCGGTTGACAGTGGTTGAGGTTGAGTTTGGGTCCAAACCGGTGCAAATTTAGTTAAATATGGCAAGAGGATTGGTTCGAAAGACTTTAATATGTAATGGACAAAGTTAAGTATTTTGGGGTTTTGGCGTGATTAAAATCAGTGTTTTGACGTTTTATAGAGATAGACTATTTTGTTAGGAGCTTGGTTCAATTTGGTGAAAAATCAGATCGAAAATGAGATACGAAAGTCAAGACACATCAAAATAGAAATTTCAGAAATTAATAAATAAATAAAAATTAAGCTGCTGATAAGCAAGGTTTATATATAAATGTAAACAAAAAAAAAACAAATCAATCGATTTCCTTTTTTTCGAGCAACAGAAAAGTTCAGAACGAACGTTCTCAAACCCTCTCCACGGAAACTTTTGCTCGAGGAGCTTCCTACGTTTGATTTTCGTCCTATTTCTTTCTGCCAAATTGTAGAGCATCGTGATGCAGTCAATTCAAGCTAAATTTCCACGATGGAAGTGGGGTATTTGGCCCGCAATTTGGTAAATTCTCAATGTCGAGCATTTTTTTCAATTCAATTCGAATTCTCGTGATTTTTTTATTTCTTTCGCGGGATTTTGATAGAAATTGGTAGAAATTATGGTTAATTGGTATATTAGATTGATTTGCATCAATTTGGGATGAATTCCACTGATGAGAATTAGGTTTTGATGAGGTGAACTAATTCAATTCAGTTGATAACTATTTTGGTGATGTTTTAATTGTTGATATTGATTTATATTAGGTTTCTGGATGAATTGATTATTGCTTTGATATAATTTGACTCAACAGGCTGTTGAAATATTTTGATTTTAGTATCGAGTGATTTTATGGTGTTTGTTGCCGAGTTTTGAAGACTTAATTTTGAAAATATTGATTGGGAGAAGTTTTTTTAGTTCAAGATAAATAAAGTTTACCTAGTTGACATGTCATATGAAAAAATTCATAACTTCTCCGTTAGTGACCTGATATGGGTGTTCTTGGACTCTATGGAAAGTAGGACAGTGGTACTACAAGTTTCTTTAGGTCATCATGACAAATATTGAGGTTTTCAAGGTTAAAAAGTTTCCCCAAATTGGCTAGTTGAAAGCTAGTTGAAACAATTATTTGAATCAATATTTTTTGAAACTATTCTCAAGCGTACTTTGATCGCATTTTTCATTTGGTTTTGCGATATGGTTTTACTTGAAACTTGATTCATAATATAATTAGGTATGCCAGAAAGCTATTGGAAACATTTTCAAGGTGATGTGACGCTCCAAGTACCTCGAAAATTAAGCTTGAAGTTGGTTGTTTGTAAGGTTAAGTAAGTCTAATGGTAACCTTTACATTGTATTAGTATTTCTTGAATATATTGCATGCACAGTTTATCACTGCATATTTGTTAATCATGCATTCATGGACACGAGAGGAATGAGGCCTTTTAGGGTCCCATTATGTTCATTGGCTATATGTGGAGTAGGATGAACACCGTGGTATTCTGCGACTGAAGTCACTGATCATTGTTGACACTTGTTTCGAAGATATTATATTGTATAAATGAGTTTATGAGTTCGAGTATGATTAGGATCTCCTTTGGAATGTTGCGGAGCTAAGGAATGAGTGTTTAAGGATTTTGAAAATCTGAGATAGGCTAGAATGAATAAATAATTTTTGTTAATGCAATATAATATTATTATGGGTAGATTGTGAGTCCTTCAGTATTTCCACCAAAGCCGAGCAGGTTTGGTTGAAGATTTTTTAAGGACGAGATTTTTTGTGTAGGCTTAAAAATAGAGGATATGTTGTTGACAAGTTTTTACGGAATTTCAAGGATTATTTAATTCATGTAAATGAATTTTAAGGTTTAAGATTCAATTTAGAATCCTTAATGGTTGATAATATTTTATATTTAATAATCACAAGATTTTATTCTTAATTGTTTATTAATGGAAAGGTTAAGGCTGCTAGATTATCAAGGGAGTTAAGGTAATCTAGGCCGGTTAGATGCCCTAATTAAGTGGGGGTCTAGCAATGTTGGTATAAGAGCCTAGGTTTGGTAATTGAGGATAAACTTTGGTTAAGAAACAAAGGATGATTGAGCGCGATTAGTTGGGAAGTAACGCGATAGAATGGGGTTGAAAAGCTTTAAAACTTTACTATTGTGTTATATTTGTGTTGTATGTTTATATGTATTATCGCTAGATATGTGATAGAAAGTTTGTTTTCCTTGTCCGTTCGATACTTAACTCGTAAGATAAGACGAGTAAGACTAGAAACGGTTAATTAAAAGAATGAATACGCTTATGAAACAAAACTGAGTGTGTTTGGAAATGAAATAGACTTGTGAAGTCTGAATTCACAAAGGTGTTGGAAGTAATTCGGTACTGATATAACTGATAAAATTATCAGTTATTAAACCAATAGGAAATTGGTTGAAAAAGAAGTCCAAAGGATTCATGTATATAACATGGATTTCTTGTAAATTGAAAGTATCGAACTATTATAATTTTAAACGCTCGAGAAAATGTTGAAATAGACTTAAATTAAGTCTCAAACGATTGAGAATCATTTGAAAAAAGGAATATGAAATTGAAGTTTATGGGAAGCACAAGGTATGAATTATCTTGAGTTTTAGAATAAGGTTAGTACCGGTTGCACGGTAAACTCAGGAAGACCTATTCTTTAAGATCTTGGTTTAATTTATAACCAATTGAGAATTTCTTTTGAACAGTTTCAAATGAAAGGAAAAATGAGACATGTGGTTATCAAAAACATAAAATGAGAATTGATTAGACAAATTGAATCTAGATTTAGAAATCACAATGAGATTATGATCGGATCATTTAAGTTGTCTAAGCCATTTTGTAAGAAAAAAATACTTTGAAATAAAGTATTGTCTCCTTTTCAAAATGAAACGTCAAGTAAAAAAAAACGGGATAGAACCTTGGTTTAAAACAATCAATCGACTTCAGTGTAGAAGTAATGAAAACTTTGATTGTTTATTACGCAAGTTACTTATCCATAAGTGATGTTGAGTATATTGGTTCTATGAACCGAAAAAAGTACTGATAAAATGAGTGGAAATACACGAGTTAGAAGTAGTCTTTGTTAACACCGAATTAGGTGTTGTTATAAAACAAATATCAGTGAGATTTCTAACTTGAAAAATAAAAATTGTAGTGATGAGATCAACGTGTTAGAAGTTAAGGTGTTGGAGAAAGTAGTCTAATAATAGCTTGGATTAGCTATTAAGTAAAACACAAGTAGTTCGGTTTTAAAATTCAAAGTATCCAATAGTCACTACTAACAAAATTAAGTAATGATGTTTATCACTACAACTTAAAATATAACCAATGAAGAGATAGACGTACTAATTGAGAATCAGTAAGGTTTATATAGGACTTTATATGAGCTCCTATATTGTGAGAATCTTTATTTGTAGAACTTAAATGATTGAAATAGTATCCTTTAAAAGTTTGAGTAGTCATTAAGCTAATAGGAATTTGGAAATTCAAATTCTTCTATCTGTTCAGTTGAGTAATAATGGAAACGTAAATTCATCAAAAGTTTTTTGATGAATAATAAGAAACAAAGATATCTTATACGGTCTCTTGAAAAGTACCGAATTTCTTTTTGAGAAAAAGACAAATTGGGATATTCGAGATTAATGGAAATAATGTAAGAGAATAAAAATAGTTTAACTGTTTGAGTCGCAAAATTTCTCTATTTAGAGTTATGATTAGCTATGAAAAACTTCGATTCGTTAAATTATAATAAGAAGTCGCATCATATTTAGCTATATATTTCGAAAAGAAAAAGACATAAATTGCCTTTCTAAGTCAAAATTAAGGAACTGTAAGTAGTCTGATAGTTTAATGAAAGTCATGGTAAGTTTGTAAAGGGACTAAGAACAAGATCAATGTGAAAATAGCTAAAATTTATAAAACTAAATGGAATAGACTCAATGTATAAAATAAAATGAGATGTTGAGATGACTTGCGACTGCTGGAAATGACACAGACGGACTCCTTTAGTCAATATAAGGCACTGGAGTAGTTGTGCATGACCAAAGGTTTAAGTAACTCCGTTTCATAATCACAATTCATTCACAGCATAGAAGACTAGTGTGTGGCACCCACCTGTCTTTGAATAATCAAATGAATTGATGATAATCAGAATAAAAGAGTCTATGAAGTTTTGTTCAATTCAATTGGAACCTTAAGTATAGGTTAACAAATAGTCAATAAATTTTCGCATGAGTATGGCAAATGCAAGTTTCAGGTGAACGAGTCATGATAAGACTCATAATATCAAACTATGAGTTTGATAAAACCTGAAGTATTTTTACAAAAAACTCGTGAGGAGTCAAACTTCGAATAGTGAGGTTTTGAACCAAAGTAATATACAACTATTATCAGTGAATGTGTTGTACATTGGTTCAATAGTAGTGATGCACCACTTGATTATTTAGTGATGAAGTTTAAAGCACTAGTTATTGTAAATTAGAGATGATGTAACATGTTTGTATATTGGTGAAGATATAAATGAAATGAAGAGAAATGCGTGACTTACAGCTCAGTCAGTTAGTTTTATTATCTGTTAGGTTGGAAATATTGAATAAAGTACAATATATATGACTTGGTATGTTTGAATAACTGAATATTCTTTACTTGTAATTGAGTAGAAATACAAAAGAGATAACATATTTATAAACTTGTATGAAATACAAGTTTAAAAGTTATACTATGAGAGTATAATCATCGAATATGTTGATATATCTATTTAGAAACGTATATCTACTCAAGTTAAGGATAATTGTCTCTATTCAGGCAATGAGAAATGTTGGTGAATAGCAAGTGATTAAGTTGTAGGTTTGTAAGAGGTCTCAGTTAAATGAAAGGAATGATATTCTTGATGAAATTATCATTAGAGAATGATATGACGAAGTTAGAAAAGTCGATGCTTTTCTGACCAGTGAAAAGAAGAAGTTAAGCGAATTGGCTGACTAGTTGGCATTGGTAATTGCTTTCAAGTCCACAATATAAAAAATATTGTGAGTAGATATTTAGTGAATGAGTGAGAGTTGCACAATGTGTCAAGTTTCTATTTCTGATCGGATTGAGAATTTGAGATCTCTTGTCACGGTATGATAGATGTTTATGAGATCTATAGTCATTAGATGACTTATGTAATTTCAAGTTTTTGGTGGGAAACACTGGAATGGTGGTAAATCAAATAGACACGCAACTCTACTTCGTATCTAACGTTGTGCTCAAATATTATTTGCATCAAAATGTAATTTTAAACTAATAATAGTCTAAGAATTAATCAGCAAATAATTGAAATAAAAAAGGATGGTTAGTGATGGGAAAGTAAACCGGGATGTGTATCAGAGTTGGAGTGGATATGGAAAGAATTATTAGAATGAGAATTGTGTTATGAAAAGCAAGATAGGCTAGGTCTTGCTAGGTATTAATGCTTGAACGAGATTTAAGGGTATGAGATGAGAAATGAAGTAAGATTATTGGATATTCCACAAAGTTGATCGTTTAACTCTTCGAAAATTCACAAGTTGTCAGGATTGGCAAAGTAACTAAGATAACTTTTCATTAAACCAAAATGTGGGAAAATGAAAAGTTAAAATGGTTATGATCTCTACCACCGAGTTGGTGAATACAACGAAAGTGATTGGGTCCACTTAATGGTTCACCTTGGAAGTGTTTTTACAGGTTTGGATTAAAAGAGTTTTATACGAATAATTATTTTCTCATAACTCTTTTGGTTCAGTAAACTGTAAGTTCAAATTTTGATAACGAGGCTTTTATAAGTTGGGAAGATTATGACATCCGAAAATTTTATAAACTTAATTAGGCGGCTAATTAAGTATTTTCGATTTTAATTTGGGATTTAGGTATACGAGGTTGGACCCACATGTTACGAATCAAAGATCATAAACTTTAATATTATTTTTGTATGTTGTGTGCCTATTTGATGTATTATACACTATTTTGATGTGAAAATGGGTTAAGTGGAACGTATACGCGGTGTCCCTGAGTTCTAGAGCCCGTCGAAGAATTTTTTCCATTTTTGGTAATTTTAAAGTTTTGTCTTGAAATACGTGTCGACACGAGTTCCATAGAAGTTTAAATGTTGACTCGAGTAACAATTTTGAGTTTCGTAAAAAATATTTACAAGTAATTTTGAAAATTCAAATTTTGGACTTTAAATAGACTAAATGAGCGGACGTATGCCCCACACCTTTATTTGTGTGCGAGACCAGTAGTTTGAAAATTTTGAAGCGCTTTGGTAAATTCTACAACTTTCGAGAAAATTAAAGTATTTCTCGAAGATTTATTTGGATGTATATTGAAAAGATAATTACAAAATTAAATAAAATAATAAATGAATTAGTGGACGTCTAGTGACACGAACGATCGAGGGTGACACGCGTGGGATGTACAATATTGTGCACGTCCGAGATTGGTTGTTGGCGCGAGGGGCAAATTTATAGCCGCGAAAATACATAGGTGTATATGTATTTATATATATAATATAGTTTATATATAAATATATATAAATGGATCATATAGTTTGATTAAGAAAATTAAAGAACACATTGGATTTGCCTCGAGATACGTGTAGCGTGATCATCGAGGAAGTAAATAATAGACAAGTTGGTGGTTGTTGGTAAGGTGTATACACACCTCGGTTTGAGTGTAAGTCGGGATCAGAGGTAGTGTGAAATGAGACAGTTTTTGCGAGATTTCGTTTCGAGTTTTATGTCGGTTGACAGTGGTTGAAGTTTAGATTAGGTCCAAACTGGTGCAAGTTTCGTTAAGTATGTCAAGAGGATTGGTCCGGAAGATTTTAGTATGTCATGGACAAAGTTATGATTTTTTGGGTTTTGGCATGACTAAAATCAGTGTTTTGGACGTTTTATGGAGATGAACTATTTTGTCAAGAGTTTGGTTCAATTTGGAGAAAAATTAGATCGAAATGCGAGCCGGAAGTCAAGACATGTCAAAATAAGGATTTCGGGAATTAATAAATAAAAAGAAATTAAGCTGTTGTGAAGTTGCTGAGGGTTTATATAAAAATATAAACAAAAAAACAAATCGTTCGTTTCCATTTTTTCAAGCAACAAAGATGTTTAGAACAAACATTCTCAAACCTTATATGCGGAAACCTTCACTCGCGGAGCTCCCTACGTCCGATTGTCATCCTGTTTCTTTCCGCAAAATTTAGAGCATCATGATGCGATCAATTCAAGCTAAATTTCCACAATGGAAATGATGTATTCAGCCCGCGATTTGGTTAATTCTCAATATCGGGCATTTTTCTCAATTCAATATGAATTCTCGCGATTCTTCAATTTCTTTCGAGGGGTTTTGATAGAAGTTAGTAGGAATTATTGTTAATTGGTATATTGGATTGATTCGTGTCAATTTAGGATAAATTTCACCGATGTGGGTTAGGATTTTGATGAGGTGAACTAATTCAATTCAGTTGACAACTATTTTGGAGATGTTTTAACTGTTGATATTGATTTATATTGGGTTTTTGGATGAATTGATTATTGTATTTGATACAATTTGACTCAACGAGCTATTGAAATATTTTGGTGTTAGCATTGAGTTGTTTCATGGTGATTGTTGCCGAGTTTTGAAGATTTAAATGCGAAAATATTGATTTGGAGAAGTTTTTTTAGTTCAAAATAAATAAAGCTTGCCTAGTTGACTGGTCATATGAGAAAATTCATAACTTCTCTGTTATTGGCCTGATTTGGGTGTTCTTGACTTTATGGAAAGTATGACATGAGTACTACAAGTTCCTTTAGGTCATCATGAAAAATATCAAGGTATTCAAGGTTAAAAAGTTACCCTACGTTGGCTAGTTAAAAGCTAGATGAAACAATTATTTAAATCAATATTTTTGGAAACTATTCTCAAGCGTACTTTGATCGCGGTTTTCATTGGGTTTCATGATATGATTTCACTCGAAGCTTGACCCATAATATAATTGGATATGCAAGGAAGCTATTGGAACCACTTTCAAGGTGATCCAACGCTCCAGGAACCCCTAAAATTAAGCTTGAAGTTGGTTGTTTGTAAGGTTAAGTAAATCTCATGGTAACCTTTACATTATATGAGTATTTCTCGAATATATTGCATGCACGGTTCATCGTTGCATATTTCTTGATCATGTATTCACGGACATGAGAGGAATGAGGCCTTCGGGGGTCCCATTGTGTTCATTGGCTATAAGTGTGGCAGGATGAATACCGTGGTGCTCTACTACTGGAGCCACTAATCATTGTTGACACTTGTTTCGGATGGGTTGTTTTTGTGATGCTAGCCAGGATCATATTCCATGGAGAGTCGAGGGTGTGGCTTCTCGAGAGACTTCCTTTCAAACTCATGAATCTTTATTACTGTTTACCCACCACTTTTGAAAAGATGTCTTTTGATTTAGTCGGTTAACAGAAACGAGATGGATTGCATACTTGTATATTTATGATTTCTTTTGACATTATTGTTCGTTTAAATTCTTGGAATACAATGCATTTGATTATTACAAGTGTAATGGATAGTGTGGGATTTACTTATCTGACACTATCAAATTTGTATAATTGGATAATGAAAGGTTCAAGCGGCGACAAGGGAAAAGGGAAGCTTTTTGATTGTATGTGATTGGCTTAATTCTTTTCTTTATGTACTTATTGGTTTTTGAATATATTATAATGGGTTTATAGACTCGAGTTTGATTAGGATCTCCTTTGAAATGTTGCGGAGCTAAGGAATGAGAGTTTAAGGATTTTGAAAATCCGAGATAGGTTAGAATGAATAAATAATTTTTGTTAATGCAATATAATATTGTTATGGGTAGATTGTGAGTTCTTCGACATTTCCACCAAAGTCGAGCAAGTTTTGTTGAAGGTTTTTAAGGCTGGAATTTTTTGTGTAGGCTTAAAAATAGAGGAGATGCTGTCGAAAAGTTTTTACGGAATTTCGAGGATTATTTAATTCATGTAAACAAACTTTAAGGTTTAAGATTCAGTTTAGAATCGTTAATTGTTGATAATATTTTATATTTAATGATCACATGATCTTATTCTTAATTATTATTGATGGAAAGGTTAAGGCTGCTAGATTATCAAGGGAGTTAAGGTAATCTAGGCTGGTCAGATGCCCTAATTAGGTGGGGTCTGACATATATAAAGTCAATTCAAAAGGAATGACGTGAAATTGCATGAAACATATCAAATTTGTTGTATTATGATCCATATACAAATTAATATTACCTTGAAGTTCAAATGATCATTCATTAGCAACAAGTTACGAATCAATTACTTAATGCTAGTATCGATATAAAAGAGTGACAAAATCATATGTTCCAGCATTAAAGGTTCGTATAGAAAACGATGTCCCTGTGCAATAAAATGTATACACTAACAAAATGACGAGACGTAAAAGACTAGATATCTTATTTTCAATTACCTAACTTGCAAGATGTAGCTATTCACCTACTCGAAGAAATTGAAATGATGTTATATACACTTTTTGTCATCCTCGAGTTAATAATAAGTGTCATGAGTTTGTTTTACTTAAAAGGGTAAAACCAAGTTTTGCAAAGATTTGTTGCAAAACAATATAATATAACTCACCCATATGATCCAAAGGGAGAGAATCAAAAGGAGTTATTGATTAATGCATCGCATTTTTTTCCCTTAGCTATGATTTTATGCCACTGGGTTATCCATGCATGGTTTTTAACGAGGTGATCCTAATAATATTAATACTCCATTATCAAAATTGATTAGTGTATTGTACTTTTTTCCCCTTAACTATGATTTTATTCCACCGAGTTTTCCTAGCAAGGTTTTTAAAGAAGGAGAATGCTAAAGTGGCCCAGTTTGGGCACCGAGTCAATGGGTCCCACCGACTATTTTTTTGTTAGGTTTGACAGATTGACTATCTGTCAGGTTGAGAAAAACTGATTTTAAAATCTTTTGGAAAAAAATAGAAAATTAATACAGTTGGTCTGACAGACGACTGTCGACCTTACCGACTTTTGTGCTTATTACTATAGCTAAAAATCTAAACTTCCCTCTAATAGTTTAAAGCCCTAAATCCTTTCATTTGGGCAAAAAAAAGGGCAAGCACCATGTCTTCCTTGCGAAGATCGTGATTATTGGTTGATTAGTTTTTCTGGGCTCATCAATATAGGCGGAATGACGAGCTCGTCAACTGACTAATTTGAACAAAAGGGAGGATCAAAGGAGGCGAAAAAACAAAAGAGAAACACGAGTGTTTAACTGGTATGGGTGTGCAACTAGTCCCTCATCGTCTAGAAGGGAGGCACATAATTGAAGGTACAGTCGGCACAACTGACTGGTTTGTCCTCAGATGGTTTGAAATTGGAAGAGGAAAGATTCTTGTTTCTTTCAAGGTGTGATCAAGGGACCACCATCATGCTCTTTTGTATTTCTTGTGAGTGATTTAAGGAATATTTTCTTGTTTTCATTGTTTTGTTTATTTCATGAATGGAATATTTGGGTTTTGTTGTTAGTGGTAGTTAAGATTCTTTAGTGTTCAACATGTTTTGTCGGCTGAACTCTTTTTTTACTAGCATTTGTCCTCACATTTGAACAATTTTTACTGATAATAATGTGTTTTTCTGGCTAACTCATTTATTTTACGGGGATAGTCATCGATCCGTCCTGAAAAGTTTTAGGGATTAGCATGTTTTGTTGGCCTGCACTAGATTTTGACTAATACTCCTTGATTTGCTGGGTCATTTAAAGATTGGACTCCATTAGGCGAAACAAAGAAACCCTCGGTTGGGGCCGTGACAAAGCATGTATTACACATCGACCACTGATTGGAACTGCACTAATATTGTAGGTAATACAATGGTGCCCTTATTTGATTTGAATGAGCCTATAGATTCAGTCGTTGATTTAGTATCTGGTGATGCAATTGAATCAGCTGATGCAAATGGTCAAGGTGAGGAGAGGGATGAAGCTATTGACACTGATAGTGTTGACGATGATGTAATTAAGGGTCGTGAGGAACCGAAGGCCCATGAGTTGGGCATGGTGTTTGATAGTCCTAAAGATGTTAAAAATACATTTCAAGAGTATGCAAAAATGAATAGATTTGCAATCAAAATTTGATCAACGGATAAGAAAGACGAAATTGTTTGGAAGTATGTGTTCAAATGATGTAAACAAGGCTACAAAAAAACCAATGGGGTATACCAAAAAGGTGGCCTTATTGCAAAGTGTGGTTTTCGTATCCAAGTGAACACTAGATTATTTTCAGACTGTAAGTGGCACCTCACCAAGGTATATTTGGAGCATAATCATCCGTTCAGCTGCCCATCGAAGTCCGGATTTTATAGTTGCAATAAGTTCATTTCAATTGTAGCTAAGAAGAGACCGGAACTTAATGCGCGTGTTGGGATTCCACCTTGTAAGTCGTATATGGTAGAGTATGTCCGTGTAAGAGGGATTGATAAAATGACATTCAATGAGAAAGACTTATGAAACCACATTGATTCGGCACGATGACTCAGGCTTGAGTGTGGGGATGCAGAGGCAATTATGCAACATTTCAGAAGAAGCAAAAAAAATAATCCCAACTTCTTCCACTTAATTGTCTTAGGTGAGCATAATGATCTGAAACGTGTGTTTTGGGCCGACCGCAGGGCTAGATCAGCTTATTAGTCCTTCGTGGATGTGGTGTCCTTTGATACAACATACTTAACCAACATGTACGACATGCCATTTGCTCCTTTTATCAGCGTCAACCATCATAATCAATCTATTTTGTTGGGTTGTGCTTTCTTGGGGGATGAGACGAAGGAAAGCTACGAGTGGCTTTTCGGTACATGGTTTGATCAATGCCCCTCTATTAGGCATGTTGTAGCGAAAGTATTTCCTAACGCGTGACACAGGTTGTGTATGTGGCAAATAATAAAGAAAGAGCCTAAGAAGATAGGCGAACCTCATGACCGGGAATATATTATATCAAAGTTAAAACGAGTAGTTTACAACTCCACGAATGCAGATGAGTTTGAAGCTGAATGGCTTAAATTGTTCATCGGTTTCTCCTTTGGTGAGAAATTTAGTACTTGGTTGAAGGACTTGTATGCCATTAAACACAAATGGGTTCCAGCGTACGTTGTAACGACCCATTTTAATAATGCCATTAATTATCTCCAAATTGCAGACATGGACGCCAACTCAAATCCATGTAGACGTCGTAGGTAGGCTAGGACACACGTCAACCTAGGTACACTGGTTTAATTGTGTGTTGGATGGCTTAATTGCGGTGCGATTTATTCAATTATTGGTTAAATACATCGCATGTGTGTATGTTGAATCACGAGAGCGTGTGAGGTTGATTGGTAGTATTTGCCTCGAAGTGCGTGCTAATTCGAGTTTCAAGAGTCGAGATACGGGTACACTAGAGAAAACTCAATAAATTTACATAAACAATGTCAAGGTTATCAATTTGGCAGAATGAATGTAACCATAGGTCATCAAATTGAGATGATTAATGTAACCATATGCTTATTAAATTAACTCGAACGATAGGCTATGGCGCACTTCAAAATGTGTGTCCAAAACGCGGGGCACCGGGTACGAGTAGAGAGGGTTAGTGTGACGATGAGTTGGTTTAATTTGATAAATAATACACTAGTCATATTATTGGATAAGGCTTAATGTAATGTGACATTTAATAAAATAAATGGAAGCCTATAGTTTCAATTAAATATAACGGGCCATGAGATAGACATCTAGATTAGCATAGTAAGTGGTACTAGATGATGAGTGTGTTATTGGAATCACCAGAAGGCATTAGACAGCATACTTGTGAACAACAAGATATGTTTCGGGATAGGTACGCACAATTGATTCCATAAACATATATATAGGAGAGTTAGTGGAGTGTTGATCACAAACACTCACATTCATTTCATGCAAAATTAGAAGAATCTGAGGAGGGAGAAGAGGCTTTCAGCTGGGAATTCAACAACCTAGGCGTCAAACCAAGTGGTCTAACCTAGGTAAACACCTTCTCTACCTTCTAAGCTTGCAAATGAACCCATTTTGGTATGTGTTTAGTGAAATTCGAGTTAATGGTTTAGCCTCTGGTTTGTTGTATAATAGGATGCATTTCATGTCATTAGATCATATATAAGGAGAATTTATCACTGGTTTAGTTACTTTTGATGAAATTGGTTGTTAATGGAGATAGTGGTAAATGCATGATTTGAGGAAAATTGATATACATTGATGTTTGGAGTGTTCTGATTCATGGGTTGAGGTTATTTTGATGAGGAGAGGGTAATAGACCAATTAGAATAGCTAATTGAAAGAGCTAGGACATAATTCTCGAATTGAGAATTCTTTCCCAAAAGGCAATTAGCACGCTAATTGGAACTACTAGCGCACTAACTGTCTTGAGTGTGCTGTTGTTCTTCGCAACGAAGAGCAATAGCGCGTTAATGACAAATGAAAATGAGAATTTAGGATTGTTTTAGAGATTTTCCACCTAATACATATCTACATCTTTCTAAACAAACTAAACTGGTAAAAATGGATTTCATGGACTTAGTGGATTAAAGCTCAGTGTCGGGGAGCTTGACGGGTCGGGTACGGAAGTACGAGGAGGTCGGAGAGCGGGGTGAGGTTTGTAAAACCCAACTGAAAAACTTTGAGTATTTATTTTGTTTACATGTTTTTTCTATTGTTCCTTGTTGTTCATCTTTTTATTTGGATATTTGGACGCGGGTTGAGGTTACTCCCCCCGGGTTTCCTTGTTGTATGTTCATGAGGCACTGGACTATAGCACGTGTGACCCGGTCCTCCGTGATACTGGCTGGCCTTGGTGCACGTGTCGGTGACTCGGCGGATTTCGCCACCATTGCGAGGGACCAAGTGTTAGGCCAGTTCGACACGACCACTTGTGGGAACTTGGTGACCCGAAGTACAGTCTAGTCCCTCTGGAGCGAGCACAGACATTTGTTAGCTTGTCTGTTGTTTATTCATGTGATGAGCAATTTACAGTTGCCTGTTTTACATTCCGCATGTTTACTTGACATCATTCCTTGTATTTCCTTTATTTTATTATATGAATGCTTAGAGGAGTTTTTTTTTTATTTATTGTACTCGTCATCTGTCTTTAGTGATGATTTAGTGCAAATCCTAGTACCATTAGGGGCAAGGGGATCCTAGGCGACTACTTCTGATTGCCACTTTCGAGGACCTACTTGTATGTGTTTACTTTTGATATTTTGTATATTTTGGGTATTGGGAGACTTGAGAGTGTGATCAAAAAGACTTTCAATGTCCTTTATGAGGTGGCCACCCAATCAATATTTTGTGAATGCAAATCATTTGAGTTTAGAGGGATTCTATGTTGTCATTCCCTTTGTGTGTTCCGTGACCAGGATATCATGTACACCCCATAGCATTAGATCATAGATTATTGAAGGAAAGACTTCACACGCACATATGAAAAAAACCTACACTTAGAGGAGTTGGATGCTAGTGCGACAACCATTCTTGAACGATATGACGTTATTGTTACAAGGTGAATTCAAGTTGCTGACTTTGGAGCCCAAACAGTTGCAAGGTTCAAGCTTGTGGTTGAGACTATGATAAGTTTAAAGGGCTAATTCTTGACATGCCAGATTAGGAGCCGGGTCCTGAAAAATCTATATGACCCCATCCACATGTGGCAAGTACTAATAATAACACAATTAAGGAGTCGAGCAAGTCAAACAGAAAGGGAAGACCTCGTAGTAGGTTCAAGGCACCGGACGAGAAAGAGACAAAGCATTAGTTATCCGAACAGGTGATGGACATCGATGAGGATCAACCCCCAATTGAATCTCAAGATTTTTCATTTTCCTCACAAAAAAGTATCATCAAAAAATAAATCAACTATGAAGGTAAATAAGACAATAGAGTGTCCAAGAAGGTAATTACATAATTTGTATCATTTTATTTGTGATTTTATTATCAAATTAGTAGTACATATTATGAAGTTCGTGTTGGGGCATGTGCCCTAGGTCAATCAATTAACCGTCTTTATGAATACTTTTAGTTAATAAAATAGAGGATTTCATTTGCTGTTTATTTTAATTAATTTGCATGTTTACATTATAATAAGATCCATGGGTATTTAAAGAAATATCCTAAATGTCCCTAGTCGATCATTATACTGGGAACTATAATGAATTAAGACTAGTGTGAATCTTGATTGATGATCATACGATGACTATACGTATAGGGATACGAATCAAGATCACGAGTACTTGTTAGGGAACAAAGTACTGGACCGACCCGCTATAAAAACATCACATGGATTAAGTCATAGTTGTTTCTCATGATAGGTATATTTTTCGGTCCTTTGACTTGAGATTACTAGAGACTTCAACATTAGGAACACAGTGATTTGACACTATCAAACGTTGTCTTTAACTGGACGATTATAAAGGTTGTGATTGGTTACCGTGCGAGCAACGTGATGAAGTCGTGTAATCAAGATAGAATTTGTCCCTCTCATATAAAGAGAGATATCCAGTGGATCCCTCGATGTGTTAGACTGTTAAAAGGCCTAGTCTAAGTGAATTGATATTGATCAATGTCACTTGGATGTTTTCAGTCTACCTAAAGATCGAGACTAGTACGATTGAACATGTTGGATGACAATTCCATGCCTTATGTTTGATCAAAAGGATATCGTGTGACAAAAGGATGTTATATACACTATTGATTAGGTTGTATTGATTTGATATTCGTACAACTTGGGTAGTCATAATGTCTTGCTAGAGGTCGCTTATGACTTGTATACCAAAATGTGTTTTGGTACACTGCCAACGTTGTATGAGCCTATTGGGTCGCACACTAAGAATGGTTTTGCGAGATTTTAAGATGGTTCAGAAAAATGAATTTTATATGATAAAATTCATGATGAAAATGTCCTTGTGGTGTATTACACTTATACTTCTTTAAATAGGGGTATATGTGTAATTTACTTAACCGTCTATATACAAGGGTTGTATAAATAGACGCTTTAAGTTAGAACACAAGGACGAAAGAAAAAGGTCGAAACTCTATTTTCGTTTTAGAAACGACTTAGGGATTTTGGTATGCTCTGGATCGTTTTGGAGAGAAACAAAAAGGTTTGGTATTCTCTCGAAGCTAGCACTTCAAATATCGGCCGCCGTTCGTGTGTGGACTGCTGATAGAGGGCGTTCGTCGTTGGCGACGCCTTAGAGATCGATCAACCTTCAGAAAGGTATATTGCGATTGAGGTATGATTAAGTTTTTCATGGTTTAAACGTTTTTAATGGAATTAGATTCGGATCTGTTGGGGTTTTTGTCAAAATTGTTTTGTAATCTCTGCTGCGTATGAACCCCAAAACCCAACAAGGGGGTACAGAGCCTTCGAGTTCGATTCCATTAAATTCATTGCATGTTTTCTTCGATATATACATGATATATGATTGAAAGCATGTTAATAGTTGATGTATATGTGATATACATAAGTTTTCTGTGAGATTTATTATCATGTTTTGTGTATATGATACATATATTCGTGATTTAATTGAAATTAGTTTCGTACATGCTAGTAACCATGTTAGGTTAATTCGAATAATTTTAATGAATTGAGTTTCGTGTTCTAAGATCCATGACACCATTAGGTTCGATTGGGATAGTAGTTCTTGATTCAATTACATGTTTGTGATTATTTGGATGAAGACCGAAATTGCAAATAATTAATTTTCGAAATTATTTATTTTTAATTAATTAATTTTTGAAATTATTTATTTATCTTGTTATATCTATTTTGTTTTGAAATTTCTATTTGATAAAGATAGATAACAAATTAGAATAGGAGATAAATATCAAGAATCTTGTTATTGGTAATATACTAGGATTCAAATATCTTAAATCCAAAATAAATAAATAATTTTCGAAATTATTTATTTATAATTAATTAATTTTCGAAATTATTTATTTATCCTGTTATATCTATTTTGTTATGAAGTTTCTATTTGATAAATATAGATAACAAATTAGAATATGAGATAAATATCAAGAATTTTGTTATTGGTGATATACTAGGATTCAAATATCTTAAATCCAAAATAAATAATTAATTTTCGAAATTAATTATTGATCATGTTATATCTATTTTGTTATGAAGTTTTTATTTGATAAAGATAGATAACAAATTAGAATAGAAGATAAATATCAAGAATCTTGTTATTGGTGATATACTAGGATTCAAATATCTTAAATCTTAATTGGATTAGGATAAGATGATTAGTTAGATGTTGGCCCGGGTTAATTAAAATGTTTTAATTGACTTAATTTCAAATAAATTAAGGGGTTAATTTATGATAATAAAATCAGCGAAAATTATATTTTTCTATAGCGAATTTTAATTTTATGAATTGAGATTTGTCTTCAAAAAAAAAAAAAAAAAAACGGCGGAGAGTATTTGCACCTCTGTACCCAAATTTCATTGGCCGTCTCATGGGACCGCCGTCTAACTAATCCTAGCGTATGAAAATTCTTTTGTTAGTGAAAAGTATAAAAAAAAAATTCAAATTGTTTAGTGATTGAACAAATCAATAAAATATATGATATTTCATTGTTTACATAAAATCACTAAAACTGAATAAAATCCCTCTACTAAATTTTAAGTCTTGTGTCATCCATTTTAAACACTTGTCAATGCCTCGATCACACTAATATAGTTTCAGCCAAAGTTGGGTGTATTGTGTTATCTTGGTGAGACAAGTTGGGTAAGAGTTACCTTAATGTTTAAAATGGTCCGACTTAATAAAGCCATCAAAATAGTTTTGAGCTTTAGGCAAATGATGAGATAAAAACATGCTAAGACATAAGATGTTCCATATCTCATAAAAGGATCTAGAATTACATAAGATGTAATTGGTAATTGTTACCTACCTAAATAATCTAGTTCTGTGTTTCATGTCATAGCCGTCATAGAATTAGGCGAAATATGGATTTTAGTCCCCTAAATAAACAGTACGTTTTAGGAGGGTTGTTAATTTAGCGGGAGTCTATTCCTCTATAATAAAATAAACTTTGCATAATCTTTATTGTTGATCAATGGCCTCTTCAAGTAACAATAATCCCCTGTCACTGCGATCCATCCTTGAGATTGATAAGCTATCTGGGACTAACTTTCTTGACTGGTTCAGAAACTTGAGAATCGTTCTCAAGCATGAACGCAAGTTGTATGTCCTGGATGCTCCAATCCCTGAGGACCCACCAGCCAATGCTACGAAAGCTGTGAAGGATGCGCATAATAAACATGTCAACGATTCTACGATGTTGCGTGTATTATGTGGCAACTATGGTTCTGAACTTCGAAGGACATGGAACTAATGGAAGCCTACGACATGGCTATAATGCTGAAGGAAATGTTCCAACAGCGAGCTAGGCAAGAAAGGTTCGAGACAGACAAAAACCTACATTCTTGCAAGATGACTGAGGGTGCGTTAGTTAGTCCTCACGTTCTGAAGATGAATGGCTATTTTGACCAGCTTGATAGATTCAGATTTCCCGTAAGCCAAGAGTTGGCTACGGATTTGATCCTGAATTCATTACCAGAAAGTTACTCACAATTTGTGATGAACTATAATATGAATAATATGGAGAAATCAATTTCGGAGTTGCATTTGATGCTCAAAACTGCAGAACAAAATATCAAGAAACCCTCTAGCAATATGTTGATGGTCTAAAAGGGAAAGAGAAAGAAGAAGAAAGGCAAAGGCAAAGCTATAGTTTCCAAGGCTGTTGCTGCACCTGTCGCAAAGCCTATGGAACAAGTCAAGACCCGGCCTGTTCCTGCTTCAAAACACCCAAAAGAAAAGGAAGAAAATTGTCATTTCTGTAATCAAACCTATCTTTGGCATTATCGTCACGGGTACATAAACGAGAAATGCATAACGAAGCTCCATAAAGATGGGCTTCTAGATTAATTTGATTTAGAAACATATGAAACATGCGTATCTTGTTTACTAGGCAAGATGACTAAAAGTCCCTTTACTAGACACAGTGAAAGGGCAAGTGATTTATTGGGTCTAATACATACTGATGTATGCGGTCCTATAAACACAATGGCTAGATAAGGTTATCAGTACTTCATTACATTTACTGATGATTTCGGCAGATATGGTTATGTATATTTAATGAAACATAAAGCTGAATCATTTGAGATGTTTCGAACGTTTCAAAATGAAGTGCATAATTAACTTGGTAAAACTATCAAAACACTTCGATCATATCGAGGTGGTGAATATTTAAGCCAAGAATTTGATGATCATCTTAGAAATTGTGGGATTGTCTCCCAATTGACTCCACCAGCAACTCCACAATGGAATGGAGTTTCTGAAAGGAGAAATCGAACCTTATTAGATATGGTTTGATCTATGATGAGTCATGCAGATCTTCCATTATCCTTTTGGGGTTATGCATTACAAACTGTAGCTTTCACTCTAAATCGAGCTCCTTCTAAAGCGGTTGATAAAACACCATATGAGATATGGTACGGGAAGAGACCTAGTTTGTCTTTTCTTAAGATTTGGGGTTGTGAGGCTTACGTAAAGTGACAAGTCTCGAGAAAAACTAGCACCTAAATCGACAAGTGTTTATTTGTGGGGTATCCTAAGGAAACAAAAGGATATTACTTTTATAATCCCACTGAGAACAAAGTGTTTGTTGCTCGGTATGGTGCCTTTATGGAAAAACAGTTTATTTCAAAAGACACTAGTGGGAGAGAAATAAATCTTGAAGAAGTTCAAGAATCACAGGTAAACACTGAACCGCTACTGGAAGTTCAATAACGTTCTGAACCAGTTGAACCTCCGCAAGTGACACAAGACCGACGTAAATTTGGTAGGGTAAGACATGAGCCAAAGAGATTCATCTTTTTATTTGGATATTTGGACGCGGGTTGAGGTTACTCCCCCCGGGTTTCCTTGTTGTATGTTCATGAGGATACTCGTGATGTGTTGCTTATGGATCAAAATGAGCCCACCACTTATCAGGAGGCTATGTCTGGACCAGACTCAGATAAATGGCTAAGTGCCATAAATTCCGAGATGCAATCCATGTATGATAACCAAGTTTGGAACTTGGTTGATTTACCTGAAGGTGGTAAGACCATTGGATGTAAATGTGTTTTCAAGAAGAAAACTGACATGGATGGCAATGTGCATACTTTTAAAGCAAGACTTGTAGCAAAAGGTTTCAGCGGACTCAAGATGTTGATTATGATGAAACTTTTTCGCCGATAGCCATGCTTAAATCCATAAGAATTTTAATTGCCATTCTGCATATTATGACTATGAGATATGACAAATGGATGTAAAAACATCATTTCTTAATGGAAAGTTTGCTTGAGGACGTGTATATGACACAACCTGAAGGTTTTGTAAATCCTGAGAATTCTAGGAAGGTATGCAAGCTTCAAAGATCCATTTATGGATTAAAGCAAGCTTCTCGGAGTTGGAATCTTCGTTTTGATGAAGCAATCATGGATTTTGGTTTTATTAAGAACGAAGATGAGCCTTGTGTATACAAGAAGGTCGGTGGGAGTGTAGTTGTTTTTCCAGTGCTCGTATGTTGATGATATATTACTCATTGGAAATGACATCCCAACATTGCAGAATGTCAAGTCTTGGTTAGGGAAGTGTTTCTCAATGAAAGACTTAGGAGATGCAGCCTATATCCTAAGGATAGGATCTATAGGGATAGATCTAAGAGGCTAATCGATCTAACTCAGAGTGCTTACATAGACAAGGTGCTGAATATGTTCAGTTTGCAAGACTCTAAAAGAGGATTGTTGCCAATGTCTCATGGCATAAGTCTCAGCAAGACTCAATGTCCTAAGACAAATGATGAGCGAGACCGTATGAATAAGATTCCATATGCATCAGCTATTGGATCTATCATGTATGTCATGCTATGCACTCGACCTGATGTGTCATATGCTTTAAGCACTACAAGCAGATATCAGTCAGATCCTGGTGAGAGTCACTGGATAGCAGTAAAGAACATTCTTAAATACTTAAGAAGGACTAAGGAAGTGTTCGTGGTCAATGGAGGTTTTGAAAATGATCTAGTTGTAAATGGTTACACAAATGCAAGTTTTCAAACTGATATAGATGATTTAAGATCGCAATCTGGATATGTATTTACTTTGAATGGGGTGCAGTAAGGCTGGAAAAGTTCGAAGCAAGAGCTATGTGGATTCTACAACGAAAGTGAGTATATTGCGGCGTCCGATGCAAACAAAGGAGGCGATTTGGATCAAAAAGTTCATTTCTGAACTAGGTGTGGTTCCAAGTATTGCTAACCCTATTTTTTTGTATTATGACAATAACGGGGCAACAACACAGGCCAAGGAACCTAGATCACACCACAGATCCAAACATATACTCATGCGTTTTCATCTCATTAGAGAAATTATTGTGAGGGGAGACGTAAAGATTTGCAGTGTACCTACTGAAGACAACGTTGCAGATCAATTGACAAAAGCTCTTCCACAAGCAAAACATGATGGTCATGTTAGATCATTAGGCATTAGATGCATGTATGATTGGTCCTAGTGCAAGTGGGAGATGTTGGGGCATGTGCCCTAGGTCAATCCATTAACCGTCTTTATGAATACTTTTAGTTAATAAAATAGAGGATTTCATTTGCTGTTTATTATAATTAATTTGCATGTTTACATTATAATAAGATCCATGGGTATTTAAAGAAATATCCTAAATGTCCCTAGTCGATCATTATACTGGGAACTATAATGAATTAAGACAAGTGTGAGTCTTAATTGATGATCATATGATGATTATACGTATAGGGATACGAATCAAGATCACGAGTACTTGTTAGGGAACAAAGTACTGGACCGACCTGCTATGAAAACATCACATGGATTAAGTCGTAGTTGCTTCTCATGATAGGTATATTTTTCAGTCCTTTGACTTGAGATTACTAGAGACTTCAACATTAGGAACACAGTGATTTGACACTATCAAACGTTGTCTTTAACTGGACGATTATAAAGGTTGTGATTGGTTACCGTGTGAGCAATGTGATGAAGTCGTGTAATCAAGATAGAATTTGTCCCTCTCATATAAAGAGAGATATCCAGTGGATCCCTCGATGTGTTAGACTGTTAAAAGGCCTAGTCTAAGTGAATTGATATTGATCAATGTCACTTGGATGTTTTCAGTCTACCTAAAGATCGAGACTAGTACGATTGAACATGTTGGATGACAATTCCATGCCTTATGTTTTATCAAAAAGATATCGTGTGACAAAAGGATGTTATATACACTATTGATTAGGTTGTATTGATTTGATATTCGTACAACTTGGGTAGTCATAATGTCTTGCTAGAGGCCGTTTATGACTTGTATACCAAAATGTGTTTTGGTACATTGCCAACGTTGTATGAGCCTATTGGGTCGCACACTAAGAATGGTTTTGCGAGATTTTAAGACGGTTCAGAAAAATGAATTTTATATGATAAAATTCATGACAAAAACGTCCTTGTGGTGTATTACGCTTATACTTCTTTAAATAGGGGTATATGTGTAATTTACTTAACCGTCTATATACAAGGGTTGTATAAATAGACGCTTTAAGTTAGAACACAAGGACGAAAGAAAAAGGCCGAAACTCTATTTTCATTTTAGAAATGACTTAGGGTTTTTGGTATGCTCCGGATCGTTTTGGAGAGAAACAAAAAGGTTTGGTATTCTCTCGAAGCTAGCACTTCAAATATCGGCCGCCGTTCGTGTGTGGACTTCAGATAGAGGGCGTTCGTCGTTGGCAGCGCCTTAGAGATCGATCAACCTTCAGAAAGGTATATTGCGATTGAGGTATGATTAAGTTTTTCATGGTTTAAACTTTTTTAATGGAATTAGATTCGGATCCTGTCGGGGTTTTTGTCAAAATTGTTTTGTAATCTCCGCCGCGTATGAACCCCAAAACCCAACAGTTGGTACATACATATTTGAAAATAGCAGGTTAAGGTGTCTAAAGAGAAAGTGAAGCAAAGTTTCAAGTCCATTATTGATGTGGATATGGAACACGATGCAACTGATTCTCATCGAGTGACGGAAACAAAGGAAACAGATGAATGTGCACTGTCAATGGAATCCCAAGGGGAACTCAGCCAACTACATTTTTAAAAATATTAATGATAATTTTGTTACCAACTTTTTTCCAATATTAAAAATGTGCTTTTTGTTGCAAACTTTTTTGGAAGATATATTCCTCATTTTGGATGATGGTCATGTCATTCTCATTTCATCTTTTATAATTTGGTTTGCTAATGCAAGTTGTGGCATGGTGTTAAGGGAAGGGAAGGTATTCATATCTTCAACGCCTTGTAAATGGGGAAAAAGGTAATTCAATTTGGTGCTGAAAAGAATTTTTACTAATGTAAGTGATAATATTACTTCTTGTTGGTTCATTTGGTTATATCTAAATTAATTTTGTCACTTGATGTATAAGTTGATGGTTCATTTACTTATTGTTGGTTCATTCGGTTGTAGGTTGCATCTAATTCAGAAGGTACAGGGCAGTTTAATAGGGTTTAGTGGAGATATGGTGTCGTTGCATGTTCGCCAAGTGTCAAGAATGAGGGAAGGGAGTTTGAATCATGATGGATTTGAATCAGGATGGTGTCATTACTCATGACTTAAATGGGTAGTGAAGGAGTGGATTGGGAATTCAACAACATTAATTACGAGTAAATGGAATAGTGGTTGGTCATTAAGGTTAAGACTAATCTCTTTTGTTTCACATCCCAAGTTGACTTCATCTTCTTTGCAACTCCACTATAAACCATAAGAGCTACCGATTATGACAAATGCAAGGGCTGCTAGTGAAGTTGGAGGTCCTTCTAGTCCATATGCCAATTTAGGGAGTGCATCAAAGAAGGGTAGCTCAAAGAAGGCAACTGATTATGTGCTTCGAGTCAAAACAAAGAAGGGATTAACCACCAGTCAGTCCAAACGATCGTCTTCAAGGTTGAGGAAGCACGCTAAGCCTCCTCGACCTCCAAACACTGCAGACATCCCAATAGTGGTAACATATGTTGAAGATGGTTTCGTTGAAGAGGAAGGTGTAAGGCTCGCTCATAAATGGGTATTCTATAAAAAATAAGAACAACAATCTCCCCCCGTTGTCGTTACAGGAGTTGGAAACTCATTTCTTTATGAGGCAACTCATCAAAGCAAAAAGGTTGGATTTTAATTATTTCGAGTCTGAAGGTGTTGATGTGAAGATATATTTTGAAAAGTTATGATGGATTAAATTTATCGAAACCAAGCTACCCATAAATGAGTCCTACATAGCATATTTTTATGCATACTTGCACAAATATGATAAAAACCCAAATGCTTTGGTGTCATGGGTGAATGGGGTTACTCTAGATGTTACTAATAGGATGCTCAGGTGTTTGAGTTACTTGTTGGAGCTCACAAGTGTTATGGGTACCAAGAAGCCAATAGGGTAGAGGATTACTTACATTCGAGAGTACTTAAGTATATCTGTAGGGGGGAGGGTTACACCAACTGACCCCAAAAACTTTTGGTTGCTGAGATGACAGTGGAGGTAAGGTTAGTGCACCAACGGGCGATACATTGCCTTGTACTTAGATTGGGGCGCACACTTGGATGACCCAATTCGATGTTTTCATGGTATGGGAAATCTTGATTGCTTGTCATGTGGACTTATATAACCTACATTATGTCTAAAAACATGTTGAAAACAACTACATGAAGGAAACCATATGCGAAACAAATAGGTTTGCCATATGTCAACCACCTATGCAAGTTGTTTGAAGAGAAAGGTCTCCTACCATCTTCAAAATATGAGTTTGAAACTGTCCTGAAAGACACCAGTGATATGATTGGAGATAAGAACTTCGACAAGATGGTATCTACCAAGCTGGATGTGAAGTGGATATCAAATACTTTGATGTCAAAAGCCCCACCATAACCAAAAGAAGAAAGGAATACCTCACCACAACCAGAATAAGAAGAAACAATGGCCAAGATGAGGATTAAGTCTCAGTTGAATCGAGACAAATATTCCTCTGAACAGGAGGAGGTGGAGGCCATGTCTACGGAGAATGATGATAAGTTCGAGCACTCGGTGGCAGATAACTCTGAATAAGATTATGAGTTTGATAGAGAAGAGGAAGACAACATGGAAGAAGATGGGGAATCATCTCTGGAACATAACCAAAATGATTCGTATGTTAGCCAACATGAACAAGATGTCCAAAATGAAGGTGATGTTTGACTACTCCTCAAATTAGTTTTTTTTTGTATGCGTTGTGATAATTAATGTCTCACGTTGAATGTCTTAGACATGGAGGTCTCACAAGCTGAGAATTCAGACAACGATGGTGGCAAGCTATCTTTCAAAGAAATTCTCTTCCTCGCACCTTTTTACCTATTAGTGAAAAACACAATGGAAATGCCATTTTCCCCCTGGTTAGGAGCACGAAGAAAATAAAAATTTTGATAATTCGTCGAGTTTTTCAAAATTGAATCAATTTACTACTTCTCTGCACGTTAAAGTTGGTGTGTGTTGTGTCTTAATGTTTGTTTCTTATTTCAATTTGTTTATTTCTATTTTTTATGTATTCATGTTAGGGATGAAGGTCCCACCAATTGAACATGGAAGGGGTGCAACCCTTAATGATAACCAACATCAGACCCAAGTTCAAGTGCAAGTGCAAGTGGCCCAGTTAATTCATGAAGGAATCCAAGACCATATTGATGAAGCTGACCTTGGGTATGTCCAGGACCTTAACAAATTCATTGCACCAATGGAGACCGAAGAGGTGAACCAGCATGTGAATAAGGCCATCTCCAAATCTACACAAACTCATCTTTCACAATCACAACAACAATAGATACTTCAGAGGCTCCACGCTATTGAGGATGACCTTAAAAAGGTTAAGGTGGTCATCTAGCAAAACAACGCTAGCTTGAAGACGGAGGTGTCGTCTATGGTAAGGAACAAATGCAGCGTGCTAAATAATGAAATTGTGAACTTGTTCAGTCAAACTATGGACAAGATTGAGGATAGGTTTGGCACAAGGATGGTGCACAACTACCGCTTGGTGGAAAATCAAGTGGCTGCAGTCGAGCGACACATTTCAAAGCACGGGTCTGATATCAAGAGGGTAATTGCATAGGTGAAAGCGTAACTAAGTGTTGAGATGTGTTGCCCACCACTAGGCAGCTATCATCCAAGGCTAGTGATAAGTAAATATGGATTGTTGAGGTCTTACTAATGGTTTTCACAAACTTTTTAACAACTTTATTTAGGCATGTATGAAACAATGAAGTAGGTATTCTTCTAGTTTCCTTTTGGAAACTTCGACTATCTTTTTCTTTTGTTTTCATTTTGGCTTGGCTATTATGTAGTTAGTCTCCTAGACAGATTTCACCGTTCATGTTTTAGTGCTCCATGCACCAAATAGTTAATATAGGTTTCTTAATGCGTTATTGTGTTATTAAAGTGCAATTTTTAACTCAGTTAATCTGTCATGTATTTAATATTAATACCATTCGATGGTCTATTGAAAACATTGTATGTACTTTAGTGTGCTTTGTTCAATGTAGGAATAACAACATTCGAACAAGTCATTGAAGTTGGGACAACAATATCCAAATGATAATGAAACAACATATGAAACAAACAACATAGGAATACATATTGAGATTGGTCACATATTAGAATTTTCAATTACACCAAGCCAACAATAAACAGAGCGGACAACAAAATATTTAGTAAGGAAACTTAGATCCAAATCAATATTCAATACCGCTAAGTCATTTCCCCTTTCAAATGATCCAGTCAATAATCAACAACTCGCTACAAAAGTGTTTACACGACAGTCAGCATAACTGGTTAGTCCCCTTTCTAATGATTGTTGTTGTTGTTGTCTTAGAAATTGTCTCCACGCCACTTACTGTCAATCTCTATGCGGAAAATGTTGAGAACTCCATCACAACCTCATTTTCCCATTCCTTACCAGATGAACATCTATCGTTCCCTCCAGAACCATTCCCTTGTTCCCATTGACAATTGCAATTAATTCCACCATCATTGTCTTTATGCCTTGTGTTTGAACCATCACTGTCTCTATGCCATGTGTTTGAACGGGTAGGCATTGTTGGGCGAGAGGCGTTGACGGTCATCCCAATTAAAGAATCCACACACCTCTTTCCCAGTATTACAGACCACAAAAGGTCGATTCTTATTAGGCTCCTCTTTCTCGACCACCTCTTTTATAAGTAACCAACTGAACATTTTGGGCAAGGCTCCCGTAATAAGCATGAGTCTCCAAAATATTCAAGGCTACCATAGCTCCAACAACGGCTGTCATTCTTTATTGACATACCTAACAAGAACAACACTTAAAGAACCATAAATAAAACCCTAAAACAACAACTACCACCGCCACCAACAAGATAACAAGGAAAAACGTGAATCAATACAACACATCCAAAAAATTCAAAAAAAAGAAAATGGGGATACCTTCAAATTCTTTTCCTCCAACACCCCAAAAACAACAGTAAAGGTAGCCTTCGATCTTCACGAAGAAGAGTACCTACTAATTTCAAACAAGAACCCAAAAACAAGAATTCGAGGGGGGGGTTCTCGATTTTCCCTCTAAAAGAACCCAATAACCCAAAATTGACGAATATTGATGAAAAAGTGATTTTCAAAATTTGAAAGTGGCCAAAAAGTGGTTTTCGACAACCTGCGACGACAACTGTCGGTAGTCGATGGGTTGTCATGAATTTTATTTTAAAAAAACCATTTTTAACTGCGATTTCAGTTTGTCAAACAAAATCGCTATCTCGATCGGCGGGACCCATTTCGTCCAAATTTCAATTCGGTGCAATAAACGATGCCCAAATTGGGTCGCTAAATCATTTTCCTTTAATGAAAAAGTCCTATCAATATCATACTCTGTATCAAGATTGATGAGAACGATGTACATTTTTTTCTTTTCTAGATTTTTCCCACTGAGTTTTTTTCTAATAGAGGTTTTAACGAGGCATACATATATTCTCTTATCAAGTGTCATCCAATGGGGAGTGTTGTAAATGGAATTAGATGTGGGTGAATCTTCCTATCCAACTCTGTATATTCCACTCACTTTATGTAACACCCACTTACTTTATGTAAGTTATTATTACAATTATGTATGAAAATGTATTGTGTGCCCTTTGATTTTATCAAGGGCCTATATAAAGGGGTCACACCCTAGTAATAAGATGTACCACGTTGGAATGAAAGTTCTCGTATTTCTCTCTCATCTCTTCTTTTGTTCTATTTTCTAGTTATTTGTTTACTTTCCTAGCTTACTTGCTAATTATTTTATAACAATATATATAGGTACTACTACCATGGGAACCATAAAAATACTCATTTTATAGGAATCACATTTACAACCATTGGATTCTAATCCAGCACATTAATTTAGGAGTCATAAATGGTCAAAACATTTAATGTACAACATATTTTAAGGGATTCTAATCCAGCACATTAATTTAGGAGTCATAAATGGTCCTAAATAATGAGCATTGGATTTGCATCAACATTGTAGAAAAATATGATGTTGTATTTTTTAAGCAATTATGTATTTATTCAAAAAAATAACTTAATTGAATGATGATATTATTATTACTTCAAAAACAAGTTAATGATACTATTATTTGACCAAAAAAATGTTAATAAAAAATCTTTTTTTGACCAAGAAATGATATTATTTTCTTTACTGAAGGGGGAGTCGAATCCACGATCGCTCTAACCTTACTTTTTGGCAAGCGATGCCTCGTCCACTATGCAAAAAATAATTATTTTATATTTTAAAATACTATTAATTATAGAAATTAAATGAAATAATTGATTAAACATGTATTATTATTGGGCGTTATTCTCCAAGAATCTTCAGTAGTGGAGATGGATGAGGCGTCACTTGCTAAAAGAGATAAGGTTTTAAGACACTTAGTTTGACTTATGTTGGAGTCATCTTCTCGAAAAAATAAATAAATAAAACTGGGCATAACTTATACTAAATATTGTATTTTCTTTCGAAAAATAATACCTACTATATTACTTTTATTTGGCGCTAAACAATAGAAAAATATGATATATTACAACACATCTAATCAATTGCAAAAATAATAAAAGCACCATTTTTTGTCAAACAAAATAATCATTATTTTTTGCGATGTATATTTGGATCATTCCAAAAATATGTCTAGTTGAAAAATAATATTAGCTATATGATATTTTTTCTCAAAAAAGCTATATGATGGTTTTTTAAATCAAATTATAATATAATTACCTTCCTTTAAAAAAAAATTGTCTCATTGGCATTGCATTTTTTAGAAATATACCTATTTTTTGATAAATTACATTTGCTACATAATTGTTTGAGTCTCTTGATGTGCATCGTGATGTATATACACGTGCTTTAATATCTAAAGGACTTTGTTTTATTGCATTAACTAAAAGAGAGAGAAAGTCATGATTTTTTGTGAAAAGTCAATTAAGTGGGTCCTACCTCAAGTGCTCGTTAATGTTATGCAACTTGATAAGCATATGAAGAAATTTAATTCTCATGGCATGAGTATATTTTTAATACCCATAGTATAAGAACCCATATATATATATATATATATATATATATTATATACCATGGTGATGGGGGAAAATTGCTATGGATTTATGGTATACACAATAGATTATTATGATTTAATAGTAAGTTTTTTTAACAAGAAAAAGAAATAGTGTTGTCATATATGTATGTAGAATGAAGTATTATTAAGGTTAATGGTATGTTGACATTATTAGATTCGTTACTTAATATTATTACATTCGTAATATTAATGGTATACGATCTCGAGGTCCATATATGAGTTGGACCATAATGTTGTTGATTCATCAAACGGGTTCATTTGGCCCAGAAGGCAGACCCATAAACCACAACGGACCATTGATTATATTATGTAACCACGTATGTTCAAGCCCATTAGTACTTATGTTGTTATGTTTCGACCCAGTAACTGTAGGATTCCAGGACTGTTTAAAAATCATGTAATCCAACTTTTGAAGGAGGACAGAATTCAGTTGTCATCTTATTTCCTTTTTGTTGTCTTCAACCTTTGATAAGGGATACCCTCTTATCATGGTGCTTTCATTCCCAAACTATGGGATGACCCCTAACCAATCAGTCGGCGTAACCAACTCAACAGGCACAACCATCAGCATCGACGTTGGAGGACCCGTTCACTGCATTTAGTAATCAAATGATGACAATGATTCAGTCCATGAATGTAGAACGCCAAAAAAACTTTGACGCCTTCAACTCAGCCGCCACAGAGCTTTGCATTTGTGCCGAAAAAACACCAAGACCCCAAACCACCAACACACAGTCCCATACACCAACATAGTCCGGTTTACACATTTCCTCGCCCCTCAATAGACCAGAACCTTCTTCCATTGCAACTTCTACTTATCAGCCTTACCCATCTTATTCTTTTGGCTCTTCCTTATCGATCGTTTCCCTAAACTACCGACCCTATGTCTTTGTGCACCAACAACACCACCATACTGTCACCATGAAACCACTTAAGGTCATACTCGTACTCTTTGATGGCTCTAACCCACTTGACTGGATATTTACCATCGAACATTACTTTTAGTTCTACCAAATCCACGAGGACCAAAAGGTTTCAATGGCCGCCTTCTTCATGCAAGGTGACGTCCTAAGCTGGTTCAAATGGATGTTGGAGGGCAACTAGTTGGGAAGTTGGGATTTGTTTACACTAGCTCTAGGGCTTCGATTCGGTCTGTCATCATACGAGAACCATCAGGTGGCACTCTTCAAACTCAAACAAACAAGCACCCTGGACGACTATCTATTGACGTATACCAAACTCAGCAACAGAGTTGTTGGTCTCCCAAACGAGTTCGCCCTTTCACGTTTCATTTCTGGATTAAAAAAAGAGCTCCAACAAGAACTCGTTATACACAAACCATAGCATATCGCGAACGCCATCGGGTTGGCAAAGCTCCATAACGACAAGTTAATTAATGGACTCCAAACCCTATAAGTACTCCGGAATGGTGCTCCTTAACCCACCAAAACATACTCTTGTGTTGCCTACCTAATAGGCAACACCCAACCTACCAGTTCATCGCTCTCACCCACGTAAATACAAGAGCGCAAGGCCAATGGCATTTGTTTCAATTGTAAAGAGAAATATACACCCAGGCTACAAGTGTAAATCTAAGTAGTTCTTGCTTTCGGTGGGTGATTCAAACACCCAACCAACACAAACTCCCCCACCTACTCCACCGGACCCTTCCTCCCAGTTACCCAGGTAAGTTGTTTACGCCATGATACTCTCGATATTGGTGGACTCCACCAGTTCTCATAGCATCACTAAACTAAAGTTAGCTACCTTCTTACATCTACCTATTAAGCCTATTGTTCCATTTTCAGTTATGGTGGGTGGGTAATGGCGATGATATATCATGTACTAGAGTTTGTTATCATGTCCCTATATCAGTTTAGTCTCACCAATTCGTGGTTTCCTGTTACGTTATGCCTATCAAGGGCCCCGGTTTGGTTTTGGGATTTGATTGATTGCAATCTTTAGGAGGATTTACTTCTAACTGTATCGTGCCCTACATCCGCTTTACCTCTAATGGCGTTCTCATTACCCTCATTGATGACCACAACCTACTACTCCCATCCAATTTCGCTCAACTCCGATGCCTGACCTAAATAGATTTCATTGCATCTTTCCACACATTCACTCTCGTTCCTAACAACTCCCTATTCAACCAACAACCATTGACACCTCCTCCATATCATTTGATCTTAAAAACCTAAATGATTCCTACCTTTCAAACACCATCTATAGTACCACATCCTAGACCACGTGACCACCATATCCATTTAACCCCTAATGCTACTCCTGTCAATTTTCACCCATACAGATACCCACACCACCAAAAGGAGGCCATCTCATCCATCATTGAAGACATGTTCAGGAAGGTGTCATCAAACCAAGCCATGGTCCCTTCTCTTCGACAATTTTAATAGTAAAGAAGAAGAACATGACATGGAGATTTTGTGTGGACTACCGCGCCCCCAATGCTCTAACGATAACAGATCGATTTCTCATTCCTATTGTAGATGAACTACTCGATGAGCTACATGAAGCGATTGTGTTTTCCAAATTGGATCTACATTTAGGGTATTTCCAAATTAAAGTAGCAGCTGAAGACACATGTCGGGTTTTGGGGTTCGTACACAACGAGAAATTCAAAACAATTTTTGTGAAAAACCTCAATAGAATTAAAAATAAGCTTCATTAAACTAGATCTACAAAAGTAAACAATACCTTAATTTGTTATTTCCTTCTCTGATTGTTCAATCACCGAGACGTTCTAGCGCCCTTCCCCTATAGAGAATCCACATAAAAACGGTAACCACAATTTGAAGTGCTAACCCTATGACAGATTGAAAACGTTTTTCTTTCTCTCCCAAAATTCAGATAACTCAAAATTTGCTAAAACAAAAATCTTATTTCGTGTAAGGGTTTGAACCTCTATTTATATGTATAGATAAGCTCTCACCTTCGTAATACAACTATTGTATTTAGGCAGTTTAAGCAAATTGCACATACACCCCTATTAATAAGTTATCATATAACGAATCGTAAGGGCTTTTATGTAATGAAATTCATTACTCCAGACCAATTAAAATTGTGCAAAGCCATTCTTTATGTGCGACCTAATAGGTTCATGCGACGTCGCCAATGATCCAAAACTATTTTAGTACACATGTCATAAGCAGTATCTAGCAAGACATGCATTATGACTACCCGAGTAACATGAATATCAAAATCGATACAACCTAATGAATAACGTATATCATATCCTTTTGTCGTGCAATATCCTTTGATTAAACATAAGGCATGGAAGTCACCCTTAATGTTCAATCATGCTAGTCTCGATCTTTATGTAAACTGAAAACATTCAAATGACATTGATCATATCAATTCACATGGATTTGGCAATTATCAGTCTATCATATCGAGGGATCCATCGATATCTCTCTTTATACGAGAGTGATAATCCCTATACGCATGATCATCGCATGACCATCAATCAAGATTCACACTAACCTTAATTTATTATAGTTCTCAGTATAATAATTGACTAGGGACATTTATGATATTTCAACAAATACTCATGGATCTTACTATAAGGTAAATATGTAATTACTTATAATAAGAAAATAAATGAAAAATACAATTTTATTAACTAAAATCATAAGATAAAAAATGTTTGTAGATTGACCTAGGGCACATACCCCAACAACACATTCAAAACAACATTTCGAACGGTTAATGGTCACTATGAATTTTTGGTCATGCCTTTCGTTTGATAAATGCATCATCAACCTTTCAAGCTACTTTAAACGATCTTTATATGCCACATTTGTGGAAGTTCATGTTAGTTTTTTTATGAAGCTCTGATCTACAGTCTTGATTGGCCTTTCACCTGAATCACAAAGGGCAAGTCCTTTAGTTGCTGATGAGCAACAAGTTCTTTGCCAATTTTACTTAACATTTGAAGGTCACCCAAGAGGGGGGGGTGAATTGGGTTACCGAGTAGTTATTGCCCTTTTAAAACTTTATGCGCAAATTACAACTATAATGCATACACTATCAATGAATATATATATGCTATGCAAGTGAATGGAATGGAAGAGATGGAAAGTGACACACAATTTATAGTGGTTCGATCCAACGATCTACGTCCACTACCTAACCTCCCCGGTTAGGATTTTTAACCCCCACTTATATTGCAAATAAGTGTTACAACCTAAGCATACAAGCCTAGAGTGCCTAATTACAATTAGGACTTCCCACCTAGCCGCAACTAGGATTTGTGCCTAGTCTCAACTAGGTCTTCCCTTTGACTTAGATTCCACTAAGTCTTACAATCATACAAATACAATAAGTTGCTGAAAAATAATGAGATACACTTTACAACACAAAGTGGTATCAAATTCAAACACTAGCAAGCCTCCTAGAGCCTAACAACTCTTATGCATGCAAGTATGAGAATAAATGGAATATGCAAATATGTCACTTGATTTTGTTGCAAATCCTAAATGTGAAATCGTTTTAAAAACTTAATATATTAGTGTAAAACCGATTTCAAGTCTAAGAACAATAGTTTAACAAAAATCAAGTTTAAGTGCAAAACTTTTGTTCAAATCAATCTTAGGGTTTGATAAAATAAACTTAAGTGTAAAACCCAAGAAGAAGGTGTTCAAACACACAACAAAATGATTTTCAAATCAAATACACAAAACTATGTAGATTAAGCACAAGCAAGATTTTAGATCTAGGACTTTCTTACAAACAAGAGAATGACAAAAGAGATCAGCTTTGAAGAGATTCTTGTACTCCTTTGAAAGCCTCAAAAGTCTTTGGATTAGAGAACTAAAAACGACCACAAAGATCTCCTTTTGCTTCTTCACAAAAATCAAAGTTCTTCTCTTTGTAGATTTTGAGTTTTTGAGTGTGTTTCTTCCTTCTTTTTAACAAAACCATGTTCTTTGTGGTTTTATAATGTTAGGTATTCCATCTTGTGAGTTTATGACCGTTCTAGGGATCCAAGGGTCCAAAATAAATCAAGAATTCAAATTAAAGTGTGTTTTCCATTTGTCAAAAAAAGCTATCGAGATATGCAATTAGCGCGCTAATCTTTGAGACCTAGCGCGCTAACTACGCACTTAGCGCGCTAATGAAATCATTAGCGCGCTAACTGCTTGCAGGGACCTCAAAACAATTATTTTGTCCCTTTGTGTTAGCGACCCTTAAACTCGTCAGGGACCTAACCAACCCTTATATAACATGTTATACACGTTTATTATGAGTCATTAAGCCTAATTGGGTGGTCCGGATATTTTTACAAATCCCGAAAACGGAAATTCACGATTTCATAATGTATTAGGGGCTTTTCTACAAATTTACGTTTTCTTTTCGAAGACCTTTCAAAAACGAGTTTTTCTTTTTCGAAAACATTTACAATGATCTCTAATATGCAAATGACCATCCACACAAAGTTTCACATTGTTTAAACTCATAGACCTAGTTATGTGTTTAAATTCCACTTTGAAACTTGAAGTAAACTTATAACTTTGAAAAATGGTTTAAGAAACTTGATATGCATGGACTAATGCATTTGGCTTGCGTGAAAGAATTTGTATACCTTACATTGAAATTACAAATTGCGGTTTGAACTTTCATCTTCATTTCTTCATTAATGCCGAGTCTTGAACTTGTATTTCTTGAGTACCCTTGATATGTTGTTTTGCATCCTTTAACAAAAACTGAAATACACTAGATGTTTATTAGTACATTTTCACCTTGTTTGTTTCCATCAAAATCTCGGTCGGAGTGTGAGTGACTAACCACTTAGTCCAACAATCTCCCTATTTTTGATGATAACAAACAATGTGAACTTTAAAGGTGTAAAACGTAATCTAAATGTATATCGCATTCATGATTTTATATTTCATATATGCAAGTTCAAAACACATCAACCTTTTCAAGTTCAACCACATTTTTCTCCCCCGTTTGATACCATCAAAAAGTGGGGCCAAGCATCCCCATAAATAAACACAATAGAAACAATACGAGAGAAATATACTCTCCCCCTCACTTTATGCATATCAAGAAACAATAGACGGTAGCGATACAAATGCATAGACGATAAAACATAGTGAAGCAAGAAATATCCATATAGAAAACTCAGAGATACGCAAAAAAAATTGATGATATAGATAGCATAAAGCAATGAGAGTTTTGAGGGTAAAAACGAATTTATAGACGCCTGGCCGAACGACATTAGCGCGCTAATGATAAAATTAGCGCGCTAATTCCCCTCTGGAAATTTTTGGTCAGTACATCATTAGCGCGCTAATTTTAACTATTAGCGCGCTAATTCCTCTCTGGAATTTTTTGACAAAAAAATTTTGGATTTTTGCAATATAGCTCCGATTCTCCTCAAACTTCGTGGACACTTCACTAACACCATATAAAAAGGTTTGGAATAGCTAAAACATATGTAGAAGGTCCGATTCTCGAAACATGCCTAACTCACGCCGAATTTTAGAAAATTGTTCTCTAGGCAAAGGCTTAGTGAATATATCGGCTAGTTGATCCTCTGTGGGCACATGGATGAGTTTAACATCGCCCTTTTGGACGTGATCACGAAGAAAATGGTGTCTAATCTCAATATGTTTTGTTCTTGAGTGTAACACCGGATTTTTCGATATGTTTATCGCACTTGTGTTATCACAATAAATTTCAAGACACCCAACTAGGATTTGATAATCCTCAAGTTGTTGTTTCATGTATAGAACTTGAGCACAACAACTCCCTAGACACATATTCGGCTTCCGCCGTAGATAAAGCAACGGAATTTTGCTTTTTGCTTGAACCATGAGATAAGTGAATTTCCTAGCAAATGACAAAATCCGGAAGTACTTTTCCTATCGACTAGACTTCCCGCATAATCAGAGTCAACAAAACTGCGGAGTTCGAAACTCTTAGTTTTGTTGAACCACAATCCTAAGTCTTGTATTCCACTTAGATATCGAAATATGCGCTTTACACATTTTAAGTGGGACTCCTTGGGATCGGATTGAAATCTAGCACATAAGCACACACTGAACATAATGTCGGGTCTACTAGCGGTCAAGTATAGGAGGCTACCTATCATTCCACGATAAAGTTTAGGATCTATGGGTTTTCCTAGTTGGTCTTTATCCATTTTGATGGTGGAACTACTAGGAGTGTCACATGCTTTGATTTTCGAATTTGAATTTCTTTAACATGTCCCTCACATACTTTGCTTGATTTATAAAAATGCCATGTTTGGATTGCTTTATTTGCAAGCCTAGAAAGTATGTTAGTTCTCCCATCATGCTCATTTCAAATTCATTTGTCATTAATGATGAGAATTCATTACATAGACTTGTGTTGGATGACCCAAAAATGATATCATCAACATAAATTTGAACAAGTAACATATCATGTTTTTCGATCAAAATGAACAAAGTGGGATCTAGCGTTCCTTTCTTGAATCCTTTTTCAAGTAGGAATGCACTAAGTTTGTCATACCAAGCTCTAGGAGCTTGTCTTAGTCCATACAAGGCTTTTTGAAGATGATATACATGACCTGGGTGTTCATGATCTTCAAAACCCGGTGGTTGTTCTACATATACCTCTTCATTAATGAAGCCATTTAAGAATGCGCTTTTAACATCCATTTGATATAGTAAAAACCCATTGTAGCAAGCATAAGCAAGTAACATTCGAATTGCTTCTAGTCTTGCTACGGGTGTAAAGGCTTCCTCATAATCAATTCCTTCTTCTTGATTGTAGCCTTGTGCAACCAACCTAGCCTTGTTTCTTACAATTTCACCTTTTTCATTCTTTTTGTTTCTAAAAACCCATTTGGTGCCTATGGTTGTGTGGTCCTTGGGTCTAGGTACTAAAGTCCATACCTTGTTCCTAACAAAGTGGCTTAGCTCCTCTTGCATAGCCATTACCCAAAATTCATCTCCTAAGGCATCATCTATCTTAGTGGGCTCGGTTTGTGATACAAAAGCTATATGTCTTTCATCTCGATGTAATGTGGACCTAGTGATTACTCCTTTGTTTGGATCACCTATTATTTGTTGGGATGAATGGCCAATTAGAAGTCTTGAATTCTTAGGCGCACTTGTGTCGGATTCTTTACATGCCTCAACTTACGACTATTTGAAGTTTGTCCTAGGGTGCCATCATCTTCATCATCGATCCTCAATTTTTCCAAGTTTTGCATCATCTTAACTTTGGGATCCACTTCATCAAATTTTACATGGATAGACTCTTCTATGGTTTTGGTTGATCTATTAAACACCCTATATGCTTTGCTGTGCATAGAGTAGCCAAGGAAAGTACATACCTTTGACTTTGGGTCAAATTTGTCTAATTGATCCTTATCATTTAGAACATAGCAAGTACAACCGAACACCTTAAAGTAACTTATGTTGGGCTTTCGGCCTTTCCATAGTTCATAAGGAGTCTTTTTCACTTGCTTTCGGACATTTACTTTATTTATAACATAGCATGCCGTGTTAATGGCTTCGGCCCAAAAGTGCTTAGCTATGTTGTACTCATTTAGCATAGTCCTACACATCTCTTGGAGTGTCCTGTTTTTTCTTTCAACAACTCCATTTTGTTGGGGTGTTCTAGGAGAGGATAATTGGTGTGTATAACCTTGTTTAGCACAAAAATCCTCCAAGTTTCTATTTACAAACTCACCACCTCTATCACTTCTAATGATGGTGATTTTGTATCCCTTTTCATTCTCAACTAAAGCACAAAATTTTACGAACACATCAAACACTTCATGCTTATGAGAGAGAAAATACACCCATGTATATCTAGTAAAATCATCAACAATGACAAAGCAATATGATTTACCTCCTAGGCTTTGTGTTTGGGTGGGTCCGAACAAATCCATATGGATAAGTTCTAAGGCTCGAGTCACATCACTTGTTACTTTCGTCTTAAATGACGATTTCACTTGTTTACTGAGAGGATACAAGGTTCACACTCCTTGTCTTTCTTAAACGTGCATTTGGGTAGACCCTTAACTAGATCATGCTTAGTCAATTTTGACAAGTTCTCCATGCTAGAATGTCCTAATCTACGGTGCCACAACCATGCATCACATTCACTTTGTGCACTCAAACATGAGACATTTTGCATATTCATCTCATCAAAGTTAATGGCATAAACATTTTTATCTCTATATGCAATAAATAAGGTTTCATGCTTCTCATTCCTAACAATGCATTTCGATGATTCAAACATAACATGAAATCCTTTGTCACACAATTGACTAATACTTGAGCAAATTATGTTTCAATCCATCAACAAGATAAACGTTAGAAATAGAAAGTGAATTGTTACCGACGGTTCCGAGACCAATAACTCTTCCTTTGTTGTTGTCTCCAAATGTAACCTTTCCACCATCATGCCGCTTTAGTTCAATAAATTGATGTGCATCTCCGGTCATGTGTCTTGAGCACCCACTATCCAAGTACCATGGGGTGCTCTTCCTCGCATCCTACACAATGGGAAACACACTAGATTTTGGTACCCAAACACCTTTGGGTCCGAGAATGTTAGTGTAGTAAACATTTTTAACTACCCATGCTAGTCTACCCACTTTGGCCTTTTGTAATGCACATTTCCGACCACATGAGTCTTGTTGCATTTAGAGCATCTACGATCATCATTTAGCAATTTCTTGTAACTTAACAAGTTTGCTCCATAACCTATGCCTCTTTTGTTGAGTGCACGTCGTTGTGCTCCCAACATCATGTCAAACATTTCTTTACCATTTGTAAACTTATGCACCGTGCTAGTCAAGTCCTCTGCTTCCTTGACTAAAGCATCTCTCCCCTCTATGACTTCATTTAAGTCACTTTGGAGATCATTAATGGTCTCATTTTGTGACTCTATTTCACTAATTGCAATGGTCAAGCTCTTTTTGAGTTGTTTGGTCTTTTTGACCTCCTTTTCCAACTCTTTCCTAAGCTCATCAAGATTTGGAACATCATCCAAATCATCAACATTATCAAAGTTAAAAGAGTTAGAATTTACCTCGCCTTGTGCCATGAGACAAAGTATTGCCTTCTCACTTTCCGATTCGGATTCGAACTTGATGATGATGAGTCATCCCAAGTTGCTTTGAAACTCTTCTTTCCTTTCTTCTTGTCAAACACCTTCTTGGATTTGCAATCCGCCTTGATGTGACCCGGTTTGCCGCAACCGAAGCATATGGTTTCATTTGATTTTCCTCCCTTGCTTCCACTTGAAACTTCTTCTTATACTTGTCTCGCTTGTACATGGCCCTGTTGAGCTTTCTTGAGAGCATAGCTACTTCCTCCTCAAGATCATTGTCATCACATGATTTTTCATTTTCAATGATCTCTACCGATGCACTAGGGGAGCTATTTGCCTTCAAGGCGATATCTTTTCTTGAACTCTTAGTATCTCCACTTAATGCTTCCAATCTTGCTCGGTCTTTAAGTTCAAATTCATGGACTGTTAGCTCTCCACACAATGCATCAAATGTGTAATCTCCAAGATTTTGTGCCGATTGGATAGCATACTTCTTGGCATCCCATTCCTTAGGCAAGCCTCTAAGGAATTTATACACCGAGGTTTCTTGATCATAATTCTTTCCAAGATTCTTGATCTCATTCAATAGTTTAGTGAATCGAGTGATGGCGGTGGCTATGTCTTCATCGGACCCAACTCGGAAAGTTTCATAGTGCTCCTCAAGAATTCTTAACTTGGTCTTCTTCACTTGCATGGTACCTTCATAGTGTACCTCAAGCTTCTCCCATACTTCCTTAGCCGTTCGACAAGCACTTACTCGGTTAAATTCATTTTCACTTAGCGCACAAAACAAGTGATTCATGGCTTGATCATTTGAGAGCTCAATCTTTATCTCCTCGGCGGTGTACTCTTTCAAGGGCTTATCCGGTGGAGTGTAGCCACTTTCAATTGCATCCCATAAGAATCTATTTTGTGCCCTAATGTAGAATTTCATTCTCACTTTCCAATGAGCATAGTTAGTTCCATCAAAATACGGAGACCTACTCGAAGAGTTGCCTTCCCGAAGGCGAGCCGGATCTAAGGTTTGCATCCTTGCACAAAAAGAACACTCAAAGATACGTTAGTAATACTTTGAGCAATAACCCGCTCTGATACCAATTGAAGGTCACCCAAGAGGGGGGTGAATTGGGTTACCGAGTAGTTATTACCCTTTTAAAACTTTATGCGCAAATTACAACTATAATGCATACACTATCAATGAATATATATATATGCTATGCAAGTGAATGGAATGGAAGAGATGGAAAGTGACACACAATTTATAGTGGTTCGATCCAACGATCTACGTCCACTACCTAACCTCCCCGGTTAGGATTTTTAACCCCCACTTATATTGCAAATAAGTGTTACAACCTAAGCATACAAGCCTAGAGTGCCTAATTACAATTAGGACTTCCCACCTAGCCGCAACTAGGATTTGTGCCTAGTCTCAACTAGGTCTTCCCCTTTGACTTAGATTCCACTAAGTCTTACAATCATACAAATACAATAAGTTGCTGAAAAATAATGAGATACACTTTACAACACAAAGTGGTATCAAATTCAAACACTAGCAAGCCTCCTAGAGCCTAACAACTCTTATGCATGCAAGTATGAGAATAAATGGAATATGCAAATATGTCACTTGATTTTGTTGCAAATCCCAAATGTGAAATCGTTTTAAAAACTTAATATATTAGTGTAAAACCGATTTCAAGTCTAAGAACAATAGTTTAACAAAAATAAAGTTTAAGTGCAAAACTTTTGTTCAAATCAATCTTAGGGTTTGATAAAATAAATTTAAGTGCAAAACCCAAGAAGAAGGTGTTCAAACACACAACAAAATGATTTTCAAATCAAATACACAAAACTATGTAGATTAAGCACAAGCAAGATTTTAGATCTAGGACTTTCTTACAAACAAGAGAATGACAAAAGAGATCAGCTTTGAAGAGATTCTTGTACTCCTTTGAAAGCCTCAAAAGTCTTTGGATTAGAGAACTAAAGAACGACCACAAAGATCTCCTTTTGCTTCTTCACAAAAATCAAAGTTCTTCTCTTTGTAGATTTTGAGTTTTTGAGTGTGTTTCTTCCTTCTTTTTAACAAAACCATGTTCTTGGTGGTTTTATAATGTTAGGTATTCCATCTTGACAGTTTATGACCGTTCTAGGGATCCAAGGGTCCAAAATAAATCAAGAATTCAAATTAAAGTGTGTTTTCCATTTGTCAAAAAAAGTCATCGAGATATGCAATTAGCGCGCTAATCTTTGAGACCTAGCGCGCTAACTCGCACTTAGCGCGCTAATGAAATCATTAAGCGCTAAGCTGGGGACCTCAAAAAAATTATTTTGTCCCTTTGTGTTAGCGACCCTTAAACTCGTCGGGACCTAACCAACCCTTATATAACATGTTATACACGTTTATTATGAGTCATTAAGCCTAATTGGGTGGTCCGGATATTTTTACAAATCCCGAAAACGGAAATTCACGATTTCATAATGTATTAGGGGCTTTTCTACAAATTTGAGTTTTCTTTTCGAAAGACCTTTCAAAAACGAGTTTTTCTTTTTCGAAAACATTTACAATGATCTCTAATATGCAAATGACCATCCACACAAAGTTTCACATTGTTTAAACTCATAGACCTAGTTATGTGTTTAAATTCCACTTTGAAACTTGAAGTAAACTTATAACTTTGAAAAATGGTTTAAGAAACTTGATATGCATGGACTAATGCATTTGGCTTGCGTGAAAGAATTTGTATACCTTACATTGAAATTACAAATTGCGGTTTGAACTTTCATCTTCATTTCTTCATTAATGCCGAGTCTTGAACTTGTATTTCTTGAGTACCCTTGATATGTTGTTTTGCATCCTTTAACAAAAACTGAAATACACTAGATGTTTATTAGTACATTTTCACCTTGTTTGTTTCCATCAAAATCTCGGTCGGAGTGTGAGTGACTAACCACTTAGTCCAACAACATTCTTTTAGGGCATCAGCAGTCGACTATTTAGGGCGCATTGTATTGACACATGGCGTAGCAGAAGACCCAAACTAGAAGCAATCTTGTCTTAGCCACCACTACAAAACTTTGCAGAGTTACGCAGATTTTTGGGTCTCACATAGAACTATTGCAAATTCGTGCGCTCATATGCCACGATAGCTTTCCCGCTCACAGACCTCTTCAAGTTAGGTGTTTTTACATGGACTAATACAACAAAAACAACTTTTACGAAATTAAATGGGCCCATGATAAGGCTACCCACCCTAAAGCTATCCAACTTCTCGAGGACCTTTAAAGTCACCATGGATGCAATAATTTCAAGCGTTGGAATAGTGCTTTCCCAAGACCATACCCCTCTCGCCTTCTACAACAAGAGGTTGTGCCCTCGAATGCAATCCGCTTCAACTTATGCTACATAAATATTTGCTATAACAGAGGCGGTGAGAAAATGGCATAAGTACTTGTTAGGGATCAAATTCAAGATTTTCACATATCAAAAAAAAACCTAAGGAATCTACAAAATCGAAACATTCAGATCTTTGAACAACAAAAATGGCTCATTAATAGTGAGTTTCGATTATGAAATCCTCTACAAGCCCGTAAAATAAAACATCGTGGCTAATGCACTCTCCGGTATCCCCTTCCCTACTAACCCAATTTTTTATTTGTTCTTCTATTATAGTGCCCTTCCATAATCTAATTAGAGATCACTATTGAATCCACTCGACAAGACAATACTTCCTCGATGAATTTCGAAAATGTAGGCCAAATTCACCATGAAAATGGCTTACTCTATTTTCAAGATCGCATTTTCGTTCCTTCCAAGTATGATTTCTGGCGTGCTATCCTCACTAAGTACCTTTGCTCCTCACTTGCAGGTCACTCAAGCATCCAAGCTACATCTACAAGGGTGTATGGTTCCTTCTACCGACCTGAACTCCTGCGAGACGTGAAGCACTTCATCAGTCGATGCATAATTTGCTTACAAAACAAATATTCCACGACAAATACCTACGGGACACTCCAACCACTACATCCCTTATGGGTTTGGGAGGATATCTTCATGAATTTTATAACTAACCTTCCACTCTCACAGGGTACGTGAAACAATAATTTGGGTAGTGGTTGATCGCCTAACCAAATTTGCTTATTTCATTGGCCATCCAAAAAATTTCAATGTTGCAAAACTCGCTGCAATCTACACAGTCAAAATCTTTTGACTCAATGACCTGCCCAAAACCACAGTCAGTGAAAGGGACAAGGCTTTCATAAGCTCCTTTCGGAGGAAATTCTTCTCTGGCCTAGGCACAACTCTCAAATACAACAGTGCATACCACCCACAAATGGATGGACAAACTGAGGTGGCAAACACGGGATGTGACGACTTGTCTAATTTAAAGATTATTTAATTATTTAAATTCAGACTAGGATCTGGCTCAGACCCACGTGGACGTCATGGATTAGTCTAGGGCACGCCTATTGATGTACAATTTATTATGTTATATTTACGTGATGCTTTTTTATTATGGTTGTTTTACAATTAATTATAGCATTACATCATGTGTACCGCTGATTATCCCATTTTGCGTGAGTTACAAGTGCAACTAATAGCGCCTCGAGATACGCATGACGCGGGTACGTGAACGTGATAGCTTAAATGCATAAATTATCAATATACAATGATATTATAAGCTAAATAATCAAACAAATTTCACCCAAGTTGAACAAAGCACTAATAGGCCAAAAATGGACCCGACATGCCTCGTGATGAACGACAGTGTCGGGTAGCTAGTTAGACGAGTACCTAGCCTAATTTTGGTATGTGTACTTAAAACGAATATTAGGTTGGACTAATGAGACTAAATAATAGGCCTATGGTAATTTAATTTGGGTAAGTAACAAATATGTGCCTAAGTGATATGAAATTTGAGCAATAAAACCTTAAATTAGAGGTGGTAATTCGTGTAGGCGAGTCATAAACGTGTCATGTCGTAAACAGGTTATGACCTATATAATGTAAGCCCCATTACATTACATGTTTATTAATCGTGTTAATCGTTTTCGTGTCTAAGTTGGTTGTGTTAAACATATCGTATATTCATGTCACTCATTTATTAAATATTTTATGTAAACTTTTATAATTTTTTTTGCTGCTTTATTAAATATATCTACATTAATAAATTCAAACAAATATAATTAAATAGCCAATAAAATATAATGTGGTTATATACAGTCTTAAGTTTTATTTTACTTTTTCATTCAAGTTTTTATTACTCTTAATAATAGAGGAAAAATGACTCATAATATTTATATATACAAAATTATAAGAATGTGTAGAAAATATCTAAATTTTACTTTGGTGAAAATTTTTATTTTTTCTTAATAAATAATTATTAATAAAATCTAAAACATAAATAATATATTAAAACTAAAATAAATATTTCCTTTAAGAAATAAAATAAAATATGATAAAATATGTCTACAAATAAAAAATAAATCATGTTACTAACATGTGTTCATATAGGTGAATTTTGTACTAATCTATTTATTATACCATATTTTATTTATACATTATTTTATAATCGTGTTAAGCGAGTCGTAAACGAGTTAAGCAGGTTGACATGTTAATGACTCGTTTATTAACCATTTATAAATGTGTTAACATGTTTATGACCTAAGCCCACTTATGTCAATCCCATGACATATTTATTATGTGTCGTGTCGTGTCATGTTAAACATGTTATGACCTTAATTTCCACCCCTACCTTTAATTAACACATAAGAGACGTAACAACATGGCTAGAGTTAATAAGAGGCCTTGATGAACGTCGACATACATGTGTTGAGACTTGATTAGGTGAATTAGTATAAATAGAGGACTTAGTGAATTTGCTCAACATGCAAATCTGGAGTTTTTTTTTTCTCGGCTTCTAACCTAACTAGATAGGGAGATTAAAGGAGCAAGGGTTGGATTTGATATATTGGAGGAGCTTTGGAGCAATTGGGAGCCAAAAAATCAAGTTAGAAACTAAAGTAATCAAAACCCTTACATCTTCTCTTATTTTGCTATAATGGTGTCTTGGAGAGTAACTAAGAATTTGGTGTTTGTTGTAAAACGAATTTCAAAAGTTATATTTGAAGTCTTCTACTATTTTTGAATCCAAATCTTAGTTTACAACACTAATTTCTTGATGCATTATTTTCATTCCACGTTTTTGGGGTACGTTTTGGTGATAGAATGTATGTTGATGATGATGATCGTTTAATTGGGTATAGTTAATTTTTTGTTGTTGTTGGATTGTTGTTGTTGAAGAATAAAAAGAAAAATAAAATAAAATAAAATAAAATTGAAAAGAAAACATGGGGGAGGAGGCAGAGAATTGCAAATTCGTCTGTGTCAGGGAGAGACTAAGGGTCTCGCACGAACACACCATGTGTGCGTGCGAGGTTTGGGCCGAGCCCAGTCGAATGGGCAAGCCCCTATTAATTTAAAATAAGATAAAATGCAAAATAAATATAACAAATTATAAAAAAAATATATAAAAATAAATAAAAATCACGAAAAGAATTTAAAAAATCATAGAAAATATGAGAAGATGGAAAAAAAGCTATAAAATTGGGTTCGAGACTTTTTTGGGCGTTTGGCACCCCGTGTAACTTGAAAAATGTGTCACAACTAAAAACTTAGAATAAAATTCTAAATTTTGTTCTCACAATATAAAATCAATTAATGTGACCATAAATTATTTAAGATTTTTATGCAGGATAGACAGGCCTATGGAAGCTTAGGGGACCAACTGACGAGTATTCCATGGATGATGAGCGCAAGGGCGAGTTTTTATCGTATTTTGGTAAGTAAACCCCAAAAGAAAAACACGTAGCATTTATTTTGTTTTATTTCATTATTCCGTTGAAATATGCCAGTTTGAATTTGTTTGACTACTTCACTCCCACGTGTGTCTGCATATGGTCGACGGGACGATATGACCCTTCATCGGCTCCCTCGAGATTAGCAATCCGATTGTTGCCACGGTTCCAGTCATGCCTTAGGCTACGCATGAAAATTTCTCCGCTAGTCGATAATTTGAGAGATGGTGTCGTGAGGAGTTAACTCTGACACAAATTCCTCTCAATTGAGGTAGTTAGCCGAAAGTTTTAAACTCCTAACCAACAGAGTCCCTCATTAACCTTGGAGCGGTGGTGGGGAGTCGCTTTTTCATAAGAGTCTCCTTGGTCCAGTGTTATTAGTCCCAGAGTTCGGCAGATATATACCACACTCGTGTCCAACAATTGTTACTTTCTTAGCGACTTATCTTCATGCTATTATCTCTTTTCAGTGCATTTCTTATTGACTAGCATGATTTGTAGCTGTTTTATTTACATTCTTATTAAATGCAACTATCTTTCTTCTGGGGGACTTACTCACTTGACTCATCTTCAAATTTTTGCATGGATGACCGAGTGTAGATCCTATGATGAGCCAAGGGAAGGTCGTACTTGGAAACTTCATCTGATCATTGAGAGCATCTGCTAGCCCATCTCGTAGGTGTTTGCATACATTATGTTACTACTTTTGGGTATATTTTGGGAGACTTGATACACTGATACATTTATATTGATCAAATTGTACATTTTGTCACCTCATATATACATGGTATCTTTTTGATGGGTTTTCCACTGCTTAAGGTTTGTTAATGAAGTAAAATTTCGGATATTTATTATTTGCTTTATTTAAAATGAAAGACTTCCACTATTATTGATAATTCACACATTTAGTTGAAAAGACCAATGAACGACTAAATAACTTATCGAATAAGTTAAGTGAAGTAAATGAATGGACTAACTAAACCAAATTAAGAACATATATTCATAAAACATCGAATAATTGGAATAGCTAAGCTAATTGAAAAAGTTGAGTTCTTGTCACGAGCAGTCATGGACAGGCTTGCAGATGACGTATCATAAAAACTAGATCGAAAATGAGTGTCAAAAGCCAAAACACCTCAAAATAAGGATTTCAGGAATTAATAAATAAAAAGAAATTAAGCTACTGACAAGCAGCTGATGGTTTTTATATATATATATATATATATATATATATATATATATATATATATATATATATATATATATAAAGATAAAAACATATTGTTTTGATTTCAACAGAACGTTTGTTTATTCGATACTTAACCCCTCTCAACTCGAGTTTTCGCTCTACGATCTCCCGACATCCGATTTTTATCTGATTTCTTTCCAAAAAATCGTAGAGCATCGCGAGGCAGTCAATTCGAGCTAAATTTTTATGGTGGAAATGATATATATATATATATATATATATTCTTATTGTAAATATTCTTATGGTCATTATTG